>CADEHL010001011.1:3336930-3665492 GCA_902827135.1 Harpagifer antarcticus
GAACAAGGGTTTATTCCTGTTGTAAAACAACATTTCCAGTGACATCATGAACACATCCTCACATCTCCTGCTTGTTTAGATACCTAACTTCATTATGGCTAACATTGTGGTTTGCCCACTGAAAGCCTGGGTTTGTGTTTATAGCAGCAACATTGCTTTTAAGTGACTCAGCATTTGAAACTTCTCTCCGTCTGAGGTCACTGTCGAAGATCTCGGCTTGTGGTCCTGCTGCTGTTTGTATTCAAGGGGGGGGGGGGACATTTTATGGTATCGCACCTGTTTGTTTGCTAAAGCCATGACTCATTTGCATTCATGTAGAATTGTTATAGATTGTTGTTTGACATCTTGTTCTCATTTGTTGCAGGGTGTAATGATACACCCTGAAATAACAATACGGTCATCTCTGAGCTTCTTTGCACGTAAGCTTGTGGTTTTATGGGTTTATTCTATTAAAATGTAACATGTTTACATGTTGCGAAAGTCCCACAAATGTCAGTACGCATAAAACTGTCGTGTCTGAGTTCATGACATCATCAGGAGTCGATCAGCGCTCGGTGAACCATCTTCTCTGTAAACTGTGCCTGGATGACGGCTGCTTCCAGCGTCCCCGGAAGCTTTTTGACATCCTCTTCAATCCATCTTTTTCAATAATATTCCCATAACCATTTCTGTCATGTAGATTGTCTACGTTTGACTTTATTGTGTTGTTATTCTAGGAAGGGTTCCTCATCAATCATTACTTCCTTGAGCTTCTGGGAGAAGTTTCCCCCGTTAATAGTTTATTTTGGGAGTCTTTCCTTATGTCTGTGCTGTACAGTTTGTAAGGTTCCCCAAGCTTTACTTGGAATTTGTGAAATTGGGCTATACAATCACAATTTGATTGATTGAGCCAAGTATGATCAGTGCCCAGATGGTGACCTTTAGATATGTGTCATGACTTTTTGGAGGGAAGTCAACTTCCTTCTCAGTTGCAGGTCTCTCTTTGACTTTGGGGCCTTAATGGTACCCTACTGTATCCATAACGGTGAACAGTACATTCCTTCCTGGACCGGCAAAAGTGGCCAGGCTGCCCACACCACATGCCCTCCTGCCTTAACTTCAGAAGAACCCTTCAGATATTCCAAACGTACGGACGTGAAACCGGATCCCATGGAGCAGTAAACCCAGTGTGGTTTGATGAACTGTATGTGTGAGTGTGTTTAGGTTTGTGTGGTGTGACAGTGGTGGAGAACCTCCTCCTTGGAACTCAGATGGGCCGGTCCAACTTGGACAGAGGATGACCGTGATTCCTCCTTCAGGCCGCTGGGAGAGAGATGATCTTCTTCAAGTACGACCCTAACTACGAGGCTGTCGAGGAGTTGGCAATGTACTCAATTACAAGACAGAATGTCGAAGGCAAACTGCTCAAGAGTTAGACAGCTTGACAACGCCCTTGGCCAAGGAGCTGTTACACGTAAGAAAAGGGGCAGCCGGCCAGCGATGGGGAGGCCTCTTAACCGGCAGGCATAGTGTCCATTTTTGACAATTTGAACGTTGCAATGTCTAACCCTAAAGCCAACAATGGGTAAGCGTGTGGCCTTCCGGGTGGTTGATAAGCATGATAGATTAGTATAGATATGATAGGATATATATCATATATATTTATTACTTTATTACTTGGGAAAACACCAGAGGGAATTCAAAAGGAAAGATTCCTACACATTTCTCGTAATAAGAATAGCAATTATTAAACAAATTGCAAGGAGTTGTTTAAAAGACAATAAGTTAATGAACTCACAATGGAAGAATCTAATACATTAAATGTATGGAATGGGAAATATAAGATAATATGAGAATTAGAAACCAAGTTCATATCTTTGATAAAAGATAGGGAAAGTGGGTGAGCTAAAGAACACAAAACACTTATAAAGTTTGAACATAAAAAATTCAAATGTAATTTTCTTTCTACTTTCTCCTGATTTGTGGATTGTTATTTTATGCATAGAAATGTTTTTTTTAATGTATGCCTTGTAATCAAATACTTTCTTAAACGCAGCCTTCTCTGATGGAAAGATAACAAAACGCAATAAAGTACTTTTATGTGTATCAGGGGTTAAAAAAAACAATTTAAGAGTGTAGCGTAGGAGCCGATAGCTGGAAGTCTGCTGTGCAGTAGGGCAGATAGACAGGTGACGAGAAACAGGTTGTAATAAAAAGCACAAACATATATATTTAGTTAGTTGGCCTTGAAGTGTAGCTACCACTGAGGCTATCACAGCAATTCAGCTTAGATATGCTGGGAGCTGATGAGAGGCGGGGGAACTGGTTGGAATTGGGAACACAGGGAAGCGGAGACACATAGTATGCCATGGCAAACAACATAGTGTGTTTAATTACCTATCCCTAACTATACCTTAACCATACTTTATTTGTGTCTCTGTATTCTTAATAAGGAACCATACTGAACAGATATAGCTGGAAGTGCACATTTGAAATACATTTGCATTGTGTTTGTGCTCGTACCTGAGAAAAGCCTACGTCTAGCTTGTGCACCCTCAGGGCCGTTTTTATCCTAAATGTAAGGGTTAAGCAAAGAAGACAGAAAAAAATGGAAAGTCTAACTGTCATTTATCGTTTGTCCTAACAGCAACAGGAAGTCCTGTGAGTTTTAAAAACATAAGGATATGTTAACAATATAACACTTTTTTTTACTCTTTTCTTCGACTTGTCACTTTTAGGCTGTAGTATGGCCGTAAAAGTTAAACCTCTGTCCTCCTCAAACAAAACATTATCCCTCGTCTGATCAAATCTGAATTTATTTAAATGTAGCACATTTCAAGATTGGTAAACTGCAACCTATCCTAATAAAATGGCCATCTTTCAATATAAATACATGAACTGAAAGGAGGAGAAAACATGAGCAGGGGGACCTGGCACCCGACCCGGTGCTGTCATGTATTCTCAATGACATCATCATTGTAAAATTAGGAACCTGGTTTCATCTTTCCTGCAGATGTGGAAGCTTGAAATTGCATTCCCTGGGCCGGTGCCACATTTCATCAGTGAATTTTCCCCTTGGTGGTGTCCAAAAAGGGGGCTTGGCTGCACACAGCCCTAGTAACCCCCACCGTGCCCCAGACCCCCACCCTAACCCTCGCTACTTGGCCAGCACAGAGGAGTTTTACCTCCTCAAAACATTTGTTGGCGGCGGGGCTTCGCTCGAGGCAGATCTAATGGGTACGTTAAATCTCTTAGGTGGGGTTGTTTTTCTTAATACCAGGTTACTGTACTGACGGGGGGCGGTGTCTGGTGTCAGATGTGAACGACTCCTGGTCCACGACCTTTGGATGTTCTGTTCTGATGGAGTCTCCCCTACAGCTGTTTCATTTCACCTGTTATTACGTGACTGAAGCTCCCTACTGACGATGACTGTCTCCATGGCTGTCACCATCATTTGCACTCCATGTTTTTTCTTTCTGTGGTAAGGGGACCTCATTGATTATTTAATCAGTTGAGGAAAAAAAAATGGTATACAGTAAAGAAATTGTTTAACACATATAATGAAAACTTACATCGGAAAGGACTTTAGATATGGATATTTGATTAAATCCAGACTGTATAAAGTGGTTCAGTGATGACAGATTCTTTTTTAGGGCGACCCGGAAGTTAGCTTCGCAAGGGCCAGTTGAAATCCAATGCAAATGTTCCATTGTGTCACGGTTATCATGTCAGGTCACAGGTCTATGTCTAGGTTTGGGTGTTTTCACTGTTCTCTATGTCATGTTTTCCTCCTGTCGTTAGTTTCCCTGGTGTCCCTGTGTTTTCTCCTCCCTCCTCACCTGTGTCTCGTTAGCTGATTGTGTTCACCTGTGGCCCTTGTGTTCCTCCTCCCCTGCCCGGCTGTTTCTTGTCTTGTAATTATCCCTCCCTGTATTTAGTCTTGTCTCGTGCTGTGTTCAGTGTTGGTGCTTCTTTTCTTGGTGACTGAGTTCCCCGGTGAGTGTTCTGTTTTGCCTGTATTTAGTTTCATTTATCCTTGAAATAAAGGTTTATCAGAGTTATCTGCGTTTGGGTCCTGCTTCCTTCACTCAACCGTGACAGAAAGCACCAACCAGAAATGGACCCAGCAGATGATCCATTTGAGGTGGAACTACAACATTTTTCTTTTGATTTGGCTTGCTGCTATGATTGGTGGAGGGGAGCGTCCAGTGTTCGGCAGAAGGAGGCCGCTCTGGTAGAGGCGCACCGGTTGGCTATGGAGAAACCAGACTTGGTGAAATTCTTACCTGGCTGGATTTTGAACTTCATCTGGGTGTGTGATTTCCAGCCTGCGGACTATAAACGTCTCGGTGTGTTCCGTCTGGAGTCAACCAGTGCTTCCGCCCCAGTTCCTGCTCCTGTCCAAGAGTCGTTTTCTGGAACTCGGCTGGCTTTTGGAGGTCCACGGAGCCTTCAGGCGGCTTCTAAGAGAAGGAGTCGCAAGTCCAGGCTAGCAATCCGAGCCCCAAGAGCCATGGTTCCGGCTACAGAACCGGCCCACACAGCCATGGTTCCGGCCCCAGTTCAGGCCCCAGCAGCCATGGTTCCAGCCCCAGTTCTGGCCCCAGCAGCCATGGTTCCAGCCCCAGTTCTGGCCCCAGCAGCCATTGTTCCAGCCCCAGTTCTGGCCCCAGCAGCCATCATTCCGGCCCCAGTTCTGGCCCCAGCAGCCATGGTTCCAGACCTAGTTCTGGCCCCAGCAGCCATGGTCCCGGCCCCAGCAGCCATGGTTCCAGCCTTAGCTCTGGCCCCAGCTGCCATAGTCCCATCTCTGGTCCCTTCTCTAGTCTCTTCTCGAGTCCCTTCTCTAGTCTCCTCTCTGGTCCCGTCTCTAGTCCCTCCTCTTGTCCCTTCCCTAGTCCCTCCTCAGGTCACTTTCCTAGTCCCTTCTCTAGTCCCTTCTCCAGTCCCACCTCTAGTCACTTCTCTAGTCCCATCTCAAGTCCCTACTCAATTCCTTTCTCAAGTCCTTTCTCAAGTCCCTCCTCTAGTCACTTCCCTAGTCCCTTCTCCAGTCCCTCCTTTAGTCACCTCTCTGGCCCCTTCCCGAGCCCCTTCTCTAGTCCCACCTCGAGTCACTTCTCTAGTCCCTTCTCTCATCCCATCTCAAGTTCCCTCTCGAGTCCCCTCTCTAGTTCCCTCTCAAGTCTCCTCTCGAGCTACCTCTCGAGTCCCCTTTCTAGATCCCTCTCAAGTCACCTCTCGAGGTCCCTCTCAAGCCACCTCTCGAGTCCCTTCTCAAGTCCCCTCTCAAGATCCCTCTCAAGTCTCCTCTCAAGTCATCTCTCGAGTCTCCTCTCGAGTTCCCTCTCGAGTCCCCTCTCCAGTCACCTCTCGAGTTCCTTCTCGAGTCCCCTCTCGAGTCACCTCTCCAGTCGACTCTCCAGTTTCCTCTCGAGTTCCCTCTCAAGCCCTCTCTCGAGTCCCCACTCATGTGCCGTTGGAGGTCCCGCAGACAACTCTCCTGCCGGGGGTCCTGCCAACCCCATGTCCTGTGCCGTTGGAGGTCCCGCCGACTACTCTCCTGCCGGGGGTCCTGCCAACCCCATGTCCTGTCCCGTTGGAGGTCCCGCAGACTAGTCTTCTGCCGGGGGTCCTGCCACCCCCATGTCCTGTACCGTTGGAGGTTCCGCTGGGGGTCCTGCCAACCCTGTGTCCTGTCCCGTTGGAGGTCCCGCAGACTAGTCTTCTGCCGGGGGTCCTGCCAACCCCATGTCCTGTCCCGTTGGAGGTCCCGCAGACTAGTCTTCTGCCGGGGGTCCTGCCAACCCCATGTCCTGTACCGTTGGAGGTTCCGCTGGGGGTCCTGCCAACCCCATGTCCTGTCTCGTTGGAGGCCCCGCCGACTACTCTCCTGCCGGGGGTCCTGCCAACCCCATGTCCTGTCCCGTTGGAGGTCCCGCCGACTACTCTCCTGCCGGGGGTCCTGCCAACCCTATGCCCTGTCCCGTTGGAGGTCCCGCCGTCTACTCACCTGCCGGGGGTCCTGCCAACCCTGTGTCCTGTGCCGTTGGAGGTCCCGCCGTCTACTCTCCTGCCGGGGGTCCTGCCAATCCTATGTCCTGTGCTGTGGGAGGCCCCGCCGACAACTCTCCTGCCGGGGGTCCTGCCAACCCTGTGTCCTGTCCCGTTGGAGGCCCCGCCGACTACTCTCCTGCCGGGGGTACTGCCAACCCTTTGTCCTGTCTCGTTGGAGGTCCCGCCGACTACTCTCCTGCCGGGGGTCCTGCCAACCCCATGTCCTGTCCCGTTGGAGGTCCCGCCGACTACTCTCCTGCCGGGGGTCCTGCCAACCCTATGCCCTGTCCCGTTGGAGGTCCCGCCGTCTACTCACCTGCCGGGGGTCCTGCCAACCCTATGCCCTGTCCCGTTGGAGGTCCCGCCAACCGCTCTCCTGCTGGGGGTCCTGCTAATTCCTGGTCCTCTTCCGTGGGGGATCCTGCCGAAGCCTGTCCCGCCGGCTCCGGTTCCTGTCCGGCCGACACCGGGTCCTGCCCGGCCTCCGGAGCTGTCTGGTCTTCGCCCTCGATCCCGACCCTCTGTGAGCCGCGGTCTTCGCCCGCGGGCCCGGCCTCCTGACTCTTCCTGCCGCTGCCCTCGTCCTCGGGCCCGGCCCCCTGACTCTTCCTGCCGCTGCCTTCGCCCTCATGCTCGGCCCCCTGAGTTCGCCCGCTGTGGCCTTCGCCCCACCATGGACTCTGCCTTGCCCCCGGGCCGTCCGCCCGAGACCCCCACCATGGACTCTGCCTTGCCCCCGGGCCGCCCGCCCGAGTCCCCCACCTTGGACTCTGCCTTGCCCCCAGGCCGTCCGCCCGAGTCCTCCTTCTCGGCTTCTGCCTTGCCCCCGGGCCGTCCGCCCGAGATCCCTTCCTGGTCCTCTACGGTGCTCCTGGGCGGTCAGCTCAGTCCCGTCCTCCGGACCCCCTCCACCCACCCTGCTGGACTGTGTTGGATTTTTGTTTTGGGGTTTAGGGACGTCTGGAATCCGTCCCTTGAGGGGGGGGTTCTGTCACGGTTATCATGTCAGGTCACAGGTCTATGTCTAGGTTTGGGTGTTTTCACTGTTCTCTATGTCATGTTTTCCTCCTGTCGTTAGTTTCCCTGGTGTCCCTTTGTTTTCTCCTCCCTCCTCACCTGTGTCTCGTTAGCTGATTGTGTTCACCTGTGGCCCTTGTGTTCCTCCTCCCCTGCCCGGCTGTTTCTTGTCTTGTAATTATCCCTCCCTGTATTTAGTCTTGTCTCGTGCTGTGTTCAGTGTTGGTGCTTCTTTTCTTGGTGACTGAGTTCCCCGGTGAGTGTTCTGTTTTGCCTGTATTTAGTTTCATTTATCCTTGAAATAAAGGTTTATCAGAGTTATCTGCGTTTGGGTCCTGCTTCCTTCACTCAACCGTGACACATTGGATTTTCAAAAATTGCCGAAAATAAGATCAGTGGCAAACACAGCAGGATTATCTCAAAACGACTTTTATATGATTGAAGCATAAATGCAATAACCTGAAGTATATAGCTAGCGTAATGCCATATACAAACTACATCACAGTCACATTACTTTATGTCACTACCGCTAAACTGATGGTGGTTTCTGCATCAACGTATAGTTTTATTAAATCATTTTTTAGCAAATATTACAAGTGTAGTAATTACCAAAAGACTTTATGTCGTAGAACAAAGCGTTAAAATCTCTTGTTTTGGACATCGAACCAAAAACGTACTCAAATAACCATTGACTCATGTTTGGGTTAAGGGGTCATTTCTGCACCCCTCTTTTGACAGGATGCAGAGTGCAAGCAACAACTTAACAATGAGCCAGTAGAAGAAACCCTAACCCTAACTTCAACAATGGTTGATCAAGAAAACACCTCCATGTTTTACCCTCGACTGAGGTAAGTAATCAAACCAAAACTAATTCAATATCTTTCTTGCAAAAATGTCTTACATTTTTATTTATTTATTTGTTGCTTTTTTTAAAAACGTAATTCCTCCTACTGAGATTATATCGACACAAAAGTGTGTACATCTGTATGTGTACGGATGTATAAATAGGATTTATAATACCAACCCAGTCTCCTAAAAAAAACGTGTAATAACTACGTTGGTCCACAACGTAGGACGTAGTACTTCTACAAAAACGCCTCTGAAATTGTAATATAGATCCCTACGTTTTTTTTCACCATTCATTCCAATGGCTGGCGTCTATGTCACGTGATCTTCACATTGCCCCCTGCAGATAACACCATTTTACACAACATAACAGAAATAATATCGATAGCAGCGTCCCTAGCAATCACCTTGGTAACAATGAAAACGTTGTATAGACACAATTTCCTGAAGTAATCTTCGTAATAACTAGCAAACTAAAGATCATGTACATCCACTGCACACATAATCTGAAATAACAACTCATATTTCTCGCATCAAATGACATCAAAACGCACCGAGAATAAAACGAATGTCGGCCATGTTTTTTTTTTCTGCAGGGAGAAATGTGAAGATCACGTGACATAGACGCCAGCCATTGGAATGAATGGTGAAAAAAAACGTAGGGATCTTACAATTTCAGAGGCGTTTTTGTAGAAATACTACGTCCTACGTTGTGGACCAACGAAGTTATTACACGTTTTTTAGGAGACTGGGTTGATAATACTGGATCATCGAGCATGTGCTATTGTTTTTCTTTAGCCTCCAAACCGCTGTGACTCGCCTTCCCTCGGCTCAGTCTATTGAATAGAACGAGAAAATGAATCTGGATTTTAATTTTAGCCCATTTTATAAAGTGACCTAATGATTTAAACAAGTCTATTGAAGTCTTAGTACTGGCTGCTTTAGCTAAAAAATATCACTCGCTGATTGACAGAAATCTCTTTCCCAATATAATTGAATGGGAAAAAGTTGTTTTACCGACGTTTGGCCACTACCGCTACCGAAATTAACTTGAACCTTCGGCTCCCCTCCTGGGGGCTTCATGTGTAAGCCTTCTTGGCACTAAACCTGATTCTGACTCATTCAATGACATACATCAGTAACATTTCTGTCAATAATCTCAGCCGTGACCATGATCTTTCCAGAATTAGATTTAGTCTCCTAAACTTAACCAAACTCTAATCATACAAGATCATTCTTTGCACCTGTCATGGACGTATAGGAAAGTGAACTTGAAGACAGAGTATGGGTGCTGCTTTGGTTCCATCCACTGATGTCCGCCTCAGTGAACAGAGTTCTGGACTGCCTCTGAGGAAAATACCAATCTGCCTGACACCTTGGCACTTTCTTCCCCTCTTGGATCCTGCTCTCCTGCCTCTGTTGCTTGCTTCACTATCCTCGATGCGCCTCCTGTGTTTGGCTGAGCTAAACGGGGCTCTCAGTGTTTCCAGCGCGGGGATGTCTAATCCCCATGCAGAGCCCGCACCTGTGGCTGATCGGATCCTTCTGGAGTACAAAGGCTCTGATTTACAGCCCGAGGAGCTGCGGGCCCGGCTACAGCTGCAGAACGGCAGGAAAGGGAAGTTGTTCATCATGCTGTGTGCATTTCACCAGCAATAGTCACTGTGCTGCTAGTGTAGGCGAGCCACTTGAACTTCACCTAAATGACAGGTGGCAAAATACAGCCTTTTGTTACAAATGTAATGCAATAAACACTGCCTGTGTAATCATTTGAAGGTACTTCCAAAGAGTTTTATTTATCATTTTCTACTTTAAAGAAACAAATTCAGATTGCATTTTTACTTTGCTTAAAATGCAAAATGTCAACATTCCACTTGGAAGTCTAATACAATTGTTCTGGTCTTATGGGCATGTATGAAGATGAATGGTACCAGGATATCATGGGCCTGAGGGGTATCAGGGTTCCAAAGCAGCACAGTGAACTATTTGTTTGTGTGCGAGTTGTCTGCGTTATGTCCACGGTAATCTCATTTAATAATACCGGACCAATCAGCCTGCAATTTATTGTGCTCTCTTTTGTGGTCAGGGCCACCACTTCAGATTAGATTGCTTATGGAAATGTTTAGCTATTAGCTAAAAGTGCTAATAAAGCTAACAGAGCCAACAGGTGCTTATACAGCTAAAAGACACTTGTGAACTACTGGAACAATCAGACTAATATTTGTTGAGTTCCCTTATGTGGTTAGGCTGCTGCTTCAGACTGAACTGATTACGGCTGTGTTTATCTGACAGCTAACGGTGCTAAAACAGCTAACAGAGCTAACAGCTAACACTGCTAATACAGCTAACAGAGCTTACAGCTGAGAACACTTAACACAAAGGACTTACACTTTCTGTTCAGAGGAAGCAATCACAGTATAGGCCTACTGCAGTTTATGGAGTGGCTGAGTCAATTGCCTGTAGGTTTTTTATGGATGCTTCTTGATATTCTATTTTTCTATTTCACTTCAAAGAACAACAGACGCTAAAAGTAGTTTCATTTAGAGGGGTTCATTTTTCACTTACGACAGACCGCAGTTGTTGATTGTTGGAGAAGTGAAAGGTAAACTGATTTACTAAGGGAAATAGGAGTACACATATTAGATTTCTTGATATGTTTAGAGTTGATTTTGATTACTCTAATGGTACACAGCCAACCCAGTCTCATGGCATCTCGTGTTCACCAACACGATTTCCCCCTTTTTTCGTGTTGCACAGCACGATTTTAAAAGCAATGTATTTCTACTGGTAATGTGTTTCGTGCCTGCAGCACGTCTTTTTCTACGGTCGGGTCGTGGAAGACCGGAAGCTGTGTGGTTCATAAAAACATGTTCTTACTCAATATCAAGCTACAATTATTGCTTTTATTTTAAATCGTATAATTAATAAATGGGGCTCAGAGCCTCAGAATACTGAAATCTGTATTTTTTAAATCTTTTTTTCCTTCTAATTTGTTATTCTTTTCAAAATAACACACTGTTATTTACTCACCAATAACACACAGTTATCCTTGCTTTTATTTATTGCTTTAATTCCATGATCTCGGGCTTTTTTGGCGTCCGTCAGGAACTGCATTTCAAAATAAAAACAACCGGAAAGAGACGTAGGCATTTCGAGCAATTACCCAAGATCCTCAGCTATGGTTTAAGCTCGCTGATTGGATGTTTTAGCCGCAATGCATGCTGGGATTTGTTGTTTATATGATATGAAATCCGGAAAACATTTTAAAAGAATAAAATAATACTTAATTCCGAGTGCTCTTGCTTTTCTCTTTGGAAGTCATCACATAACGGCATTGTAATACACGGTTCGGCTGAATTACATATTACAGATCTGCCGTAGTTCTTTATTTATAGAGCCCTGATGAGAAGACCTTTGGAAAAACTGAAAAAATGCCGCCGAAACTGAATACTTGACGTGGATCATAAATATATCAGCAATTAAACAACATCTTCAATTTCTCTTCACACAATACGTCTCCTTGCAGTATCAACACTAATTCGGCTGACTTTTACATTTGATCTAATTCATAGATAGGTTATATTTACACCATAACGGTGCACAGCTGATAGAAAAGGACTTGTAGTTTTTAAAGATATTACTGATTTTCTTTGAATATAAGATTGTAAATACTGAGTCTGAAATAGTATAGCAATATGCTGTAAAATTACGTGAAAGCATGAATAAAACTACACATCTTCAGATGTTGTACATACATAAGTGTCCTACACTAATAATACAAAGTTATTATGGCTGTGTGTACCTTGTGTGCACCGCCTAGTGGTTAAAGCACATTATTGAATTATTGTTTTTATGTGTTATATTTGATTAAAAAAATATTAAGAGTACATACATTCATAGGGGGAAAGTAGAAGGTCTGTGATAGAAATATAGAATATAAAAAATCAAGAAGATACTATTAGTGATCTCTACAATAAAACAGTTTAGTGCCGGATGTACAAAGATATTAATAGGAGGAGGTACAAAATAGAAAAACGAATTAACCTTTATTCAAACATTAAATAACACTTTAGATTAAGGTCTTCTTTTAAATAAGAAAAAAACTTTGGGGGTATCTATCTACAGATAAATATTAAGCCTGACAAAGTACTTAATGTCTAATATATTGCTTTCCTGCAATGTTAACTATGTTGAAGCACTTATTTTAACTGATATTATACATATGGATTATACTCTTATGTATGTAGATAGTATAATAAATGTGCAGAATATTACAGTTTAATGGTGGAGGTACACACATATTGATAGATGTCTTATAATGCGCTGTTGAGGAACCTGCGACCCAAGTTTTTCATTCATTGCATAACTACACCGTAGTTGTGTATATGATATGTCAATACACCTTTTAAAACCTTGAAATCTTGAAAGGGATGTGCAAAATAGCAATTATATACAGTCTTTAATGAACTATTAGTTGAGAATAACGAGTAATGAATATACTTTATTACTCGTTTCCATTCATGTCAATTGCAGATAAATGTTTAGTCTTCTCAAGCACCAACTATCAAATATCTCTCCTGATTGTTGGCACTTGACAATCACCTTCCCTTATTTTACTCAGGTGTAACTAAAGTCTGATTTAAGGGTTGTTTATATTTCACATCATTAATCAGAATCTGCAAAGTAACTCAAATAAATGTAGTGGAGTAAAAATACCAGGTTAACCTCTGAATTGTAGTAGAATTACAAAGTAACAATGAGCTGTCATGTGGGTATATATTAATGCTGCGCATTATGGACACAAGCGATTTTCACCCATTTATTAATTATATGTTTTACATTTGATAACACCAATGTGTTTAATACTGGCAACTTCTAATTGTGGGAAAAACGTTCAGTAGAGACGTCCCATAGAACATTTGCGAAACACAATAACCAGCATGTGTAGATCTGGGGGGGCGTTGGATTCCAGTTTTGGATAGTCTGGCGTGGTTTCGATCCATTTCAAACAGCTGTTTGACGCTCGGCGTAACCTTGGCGCACTGCCACTCCGACATCCAATCCCAGAGCTTGAAGATTAATCACGGGGACTGTAGTCCTAAACGATAGCTGGGGATTATGGGTAGTGTAGTGTCTTCGGACATCCTAAACTCCTAGAGGCCTACGTCTGTTTCCGGTTATTTTTATTTTAAAATTCAGTTCCTGACGGACGCCAAAACAGCCCGGAATTATGGAATTACACCAATAAATAAAAGCAAGGATAACTGTGTGTTATTGGTGAGTAAATAACAGTGTGTTATTTTGAAAAGAATAACAAATTAGAAGGAAAAAACGATTTTAAAATACAGATTTCAGTATCCTGAGGCTCTGAGCCCCAATTATTTTCCTCACAGACGGAAACAAAAGTCCGAAATTATACGATTTAAAATAAAAGCAATAATTGTGGCTTGATATTGAGTAAGAACATGTTTTTATGAACCACACAGCTTCCGGTCTTCCACGACCCGAACGGACAAAAAGACGTGCTGCGGGCACGAAACACATTACCCGTAGAAATACATTGCTTTTAAAATCGTGCTGTGCAACACGAAAAAAAGGGGAAATCGTGTTGGTGAACACGAATCAATAGATTAAAAATCGTGTTGGTGAACAGGAAATGCCATGAGACTGGGTTGACACAGCAGCCCCGCCACCCAAAACATTAGCTGTTCAAAGGCTGTACATTAAACTGACATGAAGCAATAAGATGCAGGAATCAACTCAGATATAACTTGGATTATTTACAATCCTTTTTTCCCCTAAGTCTTGTATCATTGTTTTTCTGCAGAGCCAGCCAAATAAACACAATTACTTATTACCTTAACATTTTTGTGGTGTAATTAATATGCCTAAAAAATACGGATGATAACAAAATTGAGATCTTTTGGGAGGTTAACATTTACTTCAGGACAGTTCAAATAGTATTTTGTTTCAAAACAAATTCGAAAAGTGGTCCAGAGCCCCAGAGTCAGACACCTGGCAGGTGCTAATAAACCTTTGTTATTGATTACAAAAACATTTTGGGAGATTTTTGTAGAAATCAGAATTCTGCTTAATGTCCTGCTGTTTGTTGGATTTCAGGAGTGAACATCCTAAAATTGATGAATTAGCTTCCCTGTTTAGTGTTTGGATAGACATGCAATCTGTATGGACTGGAAATATTATTTCAGAGGAATCTGTTGACATGTTGAGCTCTTGTGCACATGTGAGTTGAGAGCGTCAGCATGGGACACGCACAGTGGAACTAATGCATTTAGTTAGGCTCTTTCAAATCATTTCCATACTGAGTGTTGTGAAGACAAAACTCATCTCTCATGCAGACAGGGAAGTGCGCTACATTTAGAGACCACAATAAATGTCACCAGTGAACCTAAATCATTATTAGAGTTCAACATTCTCAAGTCCACTCGGTTTTAACACAACATTGATGGTTTGCTTATCTATGTATCATTAAAGTATAATTACACTGAGTCATCACAGTAATGAGCTCTCGAGACCAAAAGTAAACAGCATAAAGTACTACCGAATGAGTCTGAACTGAAGGTACAACAGCGTTGTCTTAGCAGCAGCCAGAAGGATAGACAAAAACTCAAACCTGTCAGTGTGCTATTTAGCTGGCAAACGTTAGCCATTTAGCTAGCGAGTGTAAGCTAATAAGCTAGCAAACTAGCAAACATTAGCTATTTAGCTAGTAGGCCAGTTTACTTATCACATTTTTGAGCAGTTTAACCCTCCTGTTATCCTTCGTGTCAATTTGACCCCATTCAATGTTTAAAGTATCTAAAAAATGGTTCACAATATTTTCTTTGTTCAGTGACTTTTCCTAATGTAGTGAGGACAAATGGGTAAACATAAAATGAACATGTTGATATTTTTTCTATGTCCTGTAGGCTACGCACATTGTACACATCAGTGTTCCTTGGGTCCATTTGACCCCAGGCTGTTTTAGTAGTATCAAACATATAACAATTTCAACATTTTACACATATTTGTGTTGATTGTGAAGGATGATATTGAGGTGACTATTACATGCAATTGTGTCATTGTAAAAAAAACGACCCCCTGCTTTAGATATCTAATAACATACCAGAGGAGCGAGATCCACTCATAATTCACATAAGGGAGGGGAGATTACTATACAATATACCATTCTATAGTACTACTATATACTATAATTAATAATATACTGTATATGTTCTGCAAAATGGGGGCGGGGCCATATGGTTCCCACAAGGACATTGGTAGCTCACACAGTGGTGGGGGGGCGGGGGGCATAATGCCTACATTGCGAGAACTCTTATATTTCCAGAAACATGGGACATATGGTTCCCCAGAGGACAGTAGTTTATACAACATACTGCATAGCAGCCTTCTAATCCATTTCTCTTGGTGCTCTGTGTGATTTTTCCTAATGTTTCTCAATTAAAGATGACATCAAAGAAAAGGTTTTCTGTCAGTGAAGTTTTGTCACAGCTCTTTGACGGTGAAAGTGGCATAGAAGAGAATGTAATGTGTCTGAGGCTAACAGAGGCTAATGTTGAGGAGGAACATGTTTATGCTTCCTCTTCTGATGACAATGAGACCCCAGTACAGACGCCCCTCATGTCTCTCTACCACAAGCAGACACATTACTTTCCAAGTATAAAGTTATCATGGTCTCATTCCACATGAAGGGGAGTGCTGCTAATGTCATGGAAATGGTTCCAGGCCCCACAAGATACACTGTCAGCAATGTCCAAGACATAAAGTCAGCATTCAAGCTCTTCATGAAACAATTAAGAATGATATACTTGAGATGACTAATTTAGAGGGGGGAGGGGGGTGCATGTACTGTATGGGGACAGTTACAAGGAGTTGGATGGGACCCACTTGTAAGCCTACATTGGTTTGCTCATCTATAGGAGAGTCCAGAAGGAGAAGCAACAGAAAGCCGTTGGTATCTATCTGACACTGGAAGGGCAATATTTCAGTATTGACCCCAAACACAATACATGTAACTGTCCGGGTTTTTTTAAATGCCAAAATTGTATTTGGAAATAATATTGGTCCTTTAACAACATCAAGGGATAGTGGTGGTCTAATGGATAGTGAGGTGGGCTGAAGATCGGAAGGTTGTGAGTTCAAATCCCGCCAGGAACACCACCACTAGTGTGCCCTTGAGTAAGGCACTTAGTCCTTAGTTACTCCAGGGAGAATGTCCCTGTAATCGATAATTGTAAGTCGCTTTGGATAAAAGCGTCAGCTAAATGAAATGTAATAATATAATCAGCAAGATCCTACTTTAACATTTTATTTCAATCAGTGAGATTTTATGGTGATTTATATATTTTTTGATAGTCACATAATAGGAATTCTGGATGTATAAAGGGGTCTGTGGGGGAGAAGGTTGGGGTAATGTTTTATTTAAATGGTCATTTAAGACACCTAAACCACCAGAGGTGGTTAACATTTGGAATATGATCATTTTCTTGAGTTTCTTTCTTTTAATTGAAATGATGACTATTAATGTGCGCTTGGATTTTCTTACAGCTACCAACAATCAATGTTGTTTCCATTGACTTATACCTGATAGTAATAAGGCTTTAATGTGTTGTTGTGAGGTCAGTTATAATATGTTTGACTTTTCCTCTAATACTATTTGATAGCGCAGAGTGAAGCAGGTAGGACCCAAACGCAGATAACACTTGATAATACCTTTATTGCAAGGGCTCTTATCTAACATATAACTTTAACAAACAAAACACTCTACGGTGAACCAGGTCACAAACAAAAGAAGCACCAACACTGAACACAGGACGAGACAAGACTAAATACAGGGAGGGATAATTACCAGACAAGAAACAGCTGGGCAGGGGAGGAGAAACACAAGGGCCACAGGTGAACATAATCAACTAACTAGACACAGGTGAGGAGGGAGGAGAAAACACAAGGGCCACAGGTGAACACAATCAACTAACGAGACACACCAGGGAACTAACGACGGAAGGAAAACATGACATAGAGGACAGCGGAAACACCCAAACCTAGACATAGACCCGTGACCTGACATGACAACCGTGACAGAACCCCCCCCTCAAGGGACGGATTCCAGACGTCCCTAAACAAAAAATCCAACATAGTCCAACAGGGTGGGTGGAGGGGGTCCGGAGGAGGGACGTATCCCTAGGCCACCAGGGTGGGTGGAGGGGGTCCGGAGGACGGGACTAAGCTGACCGCCCAGGAGCCCAGTAGGGGACCAGGAAGGGATCTCGGGCGGACGGCCCGGGGGCAAGGCAGAGTCTAAGGTGGGGAACTCGGGCGGACGGCCCGGGGAAAAGGCAGAGTCTAAGGTGGGGAACTCGGGCGGACGGCCCGGGGGCAAGGCAGAGTCCAAGGTGGGGGTCTCGGGCGGACGGCCCGGGGGCAAGGCAGAGTCCATGGTGGGGAACTCGGGCGGACGGCCCGGGGGCAAGGCAGAGTCCAAGGTGGGGGTCTCGGGCGGACGGCCCGGGGGCAAGGCAGAGTCCATGGTGGGGCGAAGGCCACAGCGGGCGAACTCAGGGGGGCCGAGCATGAGGGGCGAAGACCAGACAGCTCCGGAGGCCGGGCAGGACCCGGTGTCGGCCGGACAGGAACCGGAGCCGGCGGGACAGGCTTCGGCAGGATCCCCCACGGAAGAGGACCAGGAGTTGGCAGGACCCCCAGCAGGAGGGTGGACGACGGGACCCTCCAACGAGACAGGACAAAGGGTTGGCAGGACCCCCGGCAGGAGAGTAGTCGGCGGGGCCTCCAACGGGACAGGACACAGGGTTGGCAGGACCCCCAGCAGGAGAGTAGTCGGCGGGGCCTCCAACAGCACAGGACATAGGATTGGCAGGACCCCCGGCAGGAGAGTAGACGGCGGGACCTCCAACGGCACAGGACATAGGGTTGGCAGGACCCCCGGCAGGAGCGTAGTCGGCGGGACCTCCAACGGGACAGGACACGGGGTTGGCAGGACCCCCGGCAGGAGACTAGTCTGCGGGACCTCCAACTGGACAAGACATGGGGTTGGCAGGACCCCCGGCAGAGGGCTAGTCGGCGAGGCCTCCAACGGGACAGGACAAAGGGTTGGCAGGACCCCCGGCAGGAGACTAGTCTGCGGGACCTCCAACTGGACAAGACATGGGGTTGGCAGGACCCCCGGCAGAGGGCTAGTCTGCGGGACCTCCAACTGGACAAGACATGGGGTTGGCAGGACCCCCGGCAGAGGGCTAGTCTGCGGGACCTCCAACTGGACAGGACATGGGGTTGGCAGGACCCCCGGCAGAGGGCTAGTCTGCGGGACCTCCAACTGGACAAGACATGGGGTTGGCAGGACCCCCGGCAGAGGGCTAGTCTGCGGGACCTCCAACTGGACAGGACATGGGGTTGGCAGGACCCCCGGCAGGAGACTAGTCTGCGGGACCTCCAACTGGACAAGACATGGGGTTGGCAGGACCCCCGGCAGGAGACTAGTCTGCGGGACCTCCAACTGGACAAGACATGGGGTTGGCAGGACCCCCGGCAGAAGACTAGTCTGCGGGACCTCCAACTGGACATGAGTAGGGGCTTGAGTGGGGACTCGAGAGAGGGCTTGAGAGGGAACTGGAGAGTGGACTCGAGAAGGAACTCGAGAGTTGACTCGAGAGGTAACTCGAGAGGAGACCTGAGGGGAAACTTGAGAGGTGACTCGAGAGGACACTGGAGAGTTGACTTGGGAGGTGACTCGAGAGGACACTGGAGAGTTGACTTGAGAGGTGACTCGAGAGAACACTGGAGAGTTGACTTGAGAGGTGACTCGAGAGGACACTGGAGAGTTGACTTGAGAAGGAACTCGAGAGGTGACTCGAGAGGTAACTCGAGAGGGGACCTGAGAGGGGACTTGAGAGGGAACTCGAGAGTAGACCTGAGGGGAAACTTGAGAGGTGACTCGAGAGGACACTGGAGAGTTGACTTGGGAGGTGACTCGAGAGGACACTGGAGAGTTGACTCGAGAGGACACTGGAGAGTTGACTTGAGAGGACACTGGAGAGTTGACTTGGGAGGTGACTCGAGAGGACACTGGAGAGTTGACTCGAGAGATAACTCGAGAGGGGACCTGAGAAGGGACTTGAGAGGGAACTCGAGAGGAGACTCGAGAGGTAACTCGAGAGGAGACCTGAGAGGGGACTCGAGAAGGAACTCGAGAGGTGACTCGAGAGGTAACTCGAGAGGGGACCTGAGAGGGGACTTGAGAGGGAACTCGAGAGTAGACCTGAGGGGAAACTTGAGAGGTGACTCGAGAGGACACTGGAGAGTTGACTTGGGAGGTGACTCGAGAGGACACTGGAGAGTTGACTCGAGAGATAACTCGAGAGGGGACCTGAGAAGGGACTTGAGAGGGAACTCGAGAGGAGACTCGAGAGGTAACTCGAGAGGAGACCTGAGAGGGGACTCGAGAAGGAACTCGAGAGGTGACTCGAGAGGTAACTCGA
Source organism: Harpagifer antarcticus (assembly GCA_902827135.1). Lineage (NCBI taxonomy): Eukaryota > Metazoa > Chordata > Actinopteri > Perciformes > Harpagiferidae > Harpagifer > Harpagifer antarcticus. The sequence goes on from CADEHL010001011.1 coordinate 3,356,343, forward strand.
GAGGGGACCTGAGAGGGGACTTGAGAGGGAACTCGAGAGGAGACCTGAGGGGAAACTTGAGAGGTGACTCGAGAGGACACTGGAGAGTTGACTTGAGAGGGGACACGAGAAAAGACTCGAGAGGGGACCTGAGAGGGGACCTGAGAAGGAACTCGAGAGATGACTCGAGAGGTAACTCGAGAGGGGACCTGAGAGGGGACTTGAGAGGGAACTCGAGAGGAGACCTGAGGGGAAACTTGAGAGGTGACTCGAGAGGACACTGGAGAGTTGACTTGAGAGGGGACACGAGAAAAGACTCGAGAGGGGACCTGAGAGGGAACTCGAGAGGTGACTCGAGAGGTAACTCGAGAGGGGACCTGAGAGGGGACTCGAGAGTAGACCTGAGGGGAAACTTGAGAGGTGACTCGAGAGGACACTGGAGAGTTGACTTGAGAGGGGACACGAGAAAAGACTCGAGAGGGGACCTGAGAGGGGACTTGAGAAGTGTCTGGAGGGGAAACTTGAGAGAGTTGGTTTGCCAACAGAACACGGGGTGCTGGAGTCGGCCGGTACGCCGACAGGACACGAGGAGCTGGCGTCGGCCGGTACGCTGACAGGACACGGGGAGCTGGTGTTGGCTGGGGAGCCAACAAGAGACGAGGTGCTGGAGTCGGCCGGTACGCCGACAGGACACGGGGAGCTGGAGTTGGCTGGGGAGCCAACAGGACACGAGGAGCTGGTGTTGGCTGGGGAGCCAACAAGAGACGAGGTGCTGGAGTCGGCCGGTACGCCGACAGGACACGGGGAGCTGGTGTTGGCTGGGGAGCCAACAAGAGACGAGGTGCTGGAGTCGGCCGGTATGCCGACAGGACTCGGGGAGCTGGCGTTGGCCGGTAAGCCAGTCCTGGAGCCGAAACTGGAGTCGCGACCAGGGGTACTGGAGCCGGTACTGGAGCCAGAACCATGGCTGCTGGGGCCGGAACTGTAACCGGAACCATGGCTGCTAGGGCTCGGGCTAACCTGGCCTTGCGACGACTCCTTTTAGCAGCCGCCTGAATACTCCGTGGACCTCCATAAGCCAGACGAGTACCCGAGAACGGATCCTGGACAGGAGCAGGAAATGGGGAAGAAGCCGGGGCTGACTCCAGACGGAACCCACCAAGGCGTATGGTGCCAGGTTGGGAATCGGGAGGCAGGGAGCTAGCATGCCTGGGGCTAGCAGGCCGGGAATCACACACCGGGAGGATCTTTGAAATCCAGCCAGGTAAGAACTTCACCAAACCTGGTTTCTCTCTAGCCATCTGGCGCGCCTCCGACAACACAGCCTCTCGCTGCTGAACTCCGGGTGCTCTCTTCCATCGATCCGAGCAGTTAGCCAAAAAAAAGGAAAAATTCAATAATTCCAGCTCGAACGGATCTGCTGGGCCCATTTTCTGGTTGGTGCTTTCTGATAGCGCAGAGTGAAGCAGGTAGGACCCAAACGCAGATAACACTTGATAATACCTTTATTGCAAGGGCTCTTATCTAACATATAACTTTAACAAACAAAACACTCTACGGTGAACCAGGTCACAAACAAAAGAAGCACCAACACTGAACACAGGACGAGACAAGACTAAATACAGGGAGGGATAATTACCAGACAAGAAACAGCTGGGCAGGGGAGGAGAAACACAAGGGCCACAGGTGAACATAATCAACTAACTAGACACAGGTGAGGAGGGAGGAGAAAACACAAGGGCCACAGGTGAACACAATCAACTAACGAGACACACCAGGGAACTAACGACGGAAGGAAAACATGACATAGAGGACAGCGGAAACACCCAAACCTAGACATAGACCCGTGACCTGACATGACAACCGTGACACTATTTGCTTAGTGGGTTCTTTGGATATTCCGTTTTGACTTATAAATACCATGCCTCTTTGTGCCTAAAAAGAAAATTCCACCATTTATTAAACAATCCTCCAATCTTTCCTTGACTTTAATTAAGTGAATCTTGGTAAACAGATATTCCATGAGCATTTGAAGACATTAAGGCCCTAGCCACACGGAAACGAAAATCGAACCAAATTCGATATCAAAAAAGTCTTCCGTCCACACGCAATAGGCACCAGAAACGTGTCCTTCCACACGAGACCGCTAGACCCGCCGGAGACGCTGTAGTACATATGCCGGGCCTGTAAGTGGCGGAAGTACTTACGCCAAAAGCAGCGAAGAAGACTTCCCGAGCATGCATGGTTGCCATGGTTGCCCTTCTGTTTATTCTCCTGGGTGGATTTAGCCGCAGAGGTGGGGAGAGGCAGGGCTCTGGCTCTTTTTCTCCCTCCCCGAGGCAAGCGTGTGCTCCTGCTGTAAATCTCCCTGGTAGTCCACCAGCAGATGAAAAACACCCACCTCTCCGCCTCTTCCAAGGGACGAGGGAAACGTGCGGCAGAGTTTCCGTTATATATTTTTCCCGCCGGTCAACATGTCCGTTAAAGTTGAAATCTTCCGGACAAAATTATAAAAGTGCCGGTCAAAGCTCTTCTTTGTTATTTATTGAGCTTTAGAACAAATGAATAATGACTCTATATAATAATAATAAGAATAATATACGGAGTCTCTCTTTTCCTCCCCCTCTCCTGACAGCCCGTCAGTATATTCGTTATCAGGAAATGATCATATAGGGCGTAATCACAGAGCCGTTTGGCCCCCCAGAGCGTTGCGTCCGCAGATCTACCCACCTTAGGGATCGTTATCGCTATCGGTATCCTTATCGTTATTGTTATTGTTATCCGTGTTTCCCTGTGTGGCCGAACCGTCAATAAGATAGAGAACTGTAGCGGATACGACCCGTTTCGTCACCGTGTGGCTAGGGCATAACGTTAAACATTACAGAGTGTCACCAATACCTCCACTGCTTAGTCCTTAGTATAGAACGCCCTATCTCTTGATTGCATTGTTCAATTACCTCTGAACTTGGGTGGTATCCTCTGATGTGAATCACCCAAACCGGGACTCTTTCAGAAGCTGCGCCAGTAAGCAGCAGATGCAGCAAGTTTACTTCCTGCTACTCTGTTGACAAGAGACATTTATTCCTTCATAATCCCAGTCTACTTTATTTGTCACAATAATGAGGATCCCTGTCTGATGATAAAGCAGACAGTTTGAATCTACAGTGGCTCTCTGCAGACTCTGGATCAGTGACATGAGGCAAAAGGAGGCCATGCTGTTACCTCAGGCCTTGAACCTTGGCACAGCAAACTCGGCACAGCTGTCTTGGACGCGGTTCCCTTGTTTGCGTACCCGTTCGCACATGCACGCTTTGGAGTTTTATTTGCAGATCCCTGAGCATCACAGCTATGTTCCCTGAGCCAGACCACCTGCAACAATTAAAAATGCCTCTGCAGCCTGCTGGCTCAGCAGGGCTCTGCTCAACACTGCATCATATTATGAAGAGTATTTTGCAAATGGCTGTAAAGGGGGATCTGATTTCAACCCCATGTCCCGCTGGGCCCATCATTTCCCCCACAGTGTTCCCACTCTGATCAAGGAGAGTAAACCATGACATTTAAAAAGAAGTACAAACTTTTTTTCATTTCCCCGATGAAAAGGAATAGAGGCTTTTCTGGGTTTATTTATGAATGTGAATTTGTAGGTATCAGTTACTCACTTCTCGTTGCGCTACTTTTACAAAATGAGTCTTATGAGTCAATCCTAACCCCAAACCCCCAAAGTGTATGGCCCCTTCCAACGCCCATGTTAAAATACCCAACTTTACAGCCCAAATAAACATGTTTTCAGCCTGTTGTGACTGCAAACTGTGGAGAAGGTGGATTTCAAACAGCTCACCCGTTCAACTTACATTAATGTAGAATTTAGGGCGAGGCTACTTTGATAGACAGGTGGGTGTGTCACTGCTGGTTAGCCACTTTGTCTGATCCGCTAGGCGGCTCCAGGTTCAGCTAATCCAAGCCACTAAACTTCACCTCTCGGCCATGTTGCAGTGTTGGTGCCTTTATATAAGAATGTTCCATGTAAATAACAGACTATTATTAGGGTTTATATCTTTATAATGATATGCCACTAATGAGCATTGTATTTAGCCAGCTATTGTATTTGGCTTGTGTTAACACAGGGGTGTCCACACCTTTTTCACCGAGGGCCGCATACAGAAAGATATACGAAGGGCTGGGCCCCTCACTAGAGGTATATTGCCTCATAAGTTCAGTTATAAGTTAACACAATCAATCAAATGTAGGTTAATGATGCTTCAGATTGATTATAATAAGGAGAAATAGGAAGGGTATATTTCAAGCTTGTTATGTAAATAAATAATTGGGCTTTTTTCTTATCAACTAAGATATGTTAGAAAATGTTTCCAACTTGAATTGACTGCATTTATTTGAAAAGTGGTCGTATTAACACATGAATACTATTGTGTAATATATGTTTACATTTATAGTTAAGAAGTACAATATAAGACAAGTACATTTTCATTTGTGGGTCATATTCCATTCTACTTTTTGAATTTGCTGCCTGCCGATTCAAAATGGTCCGTGGGCAGCATTTTGCCCCCGGGCCGTAGTTTGGACACCCCTAACAGATGCATAACGAGAAGCATTTGAATGAGAAGCACATGTGTGCAAAATATGCTAATGTTGCACTACATTCAAAATGTAATAATAAAGAAGTTTTACATTTAAAGTGATAAAGTACAATAGCCATCTGTGTGAGGTTGATTCAAAGATCTACCCCATTAGTTAGTTGGTTAGTAAGTTAGTCAGTTAGTAATGTTGTTATGCAATTGTACTGTTTGACATGCTAGATTACTCAACATTAACAACATGTTAAAGAGTGGCATACTTTGTGTGCAATTAACTTTACAATTAGGTGTGTGTATCTTCAAAATATGAATGTCACATTTAAGTATGGTTCCATATAAACAGTTCATAATCACAGAGCTCTTTGTGGTGAGTTTTGTTATTGTATATATAACACAGTACTACAAATATAAAGAAACTGAATTACTAGTTACCTTTGTTTACTTCACAGTAACATGTTAACATTTAAATTCTTAAGGACAAAATAAATAATAAAATATCAGGTAGCTTGTTATTGTGACTTTTGTTAACATGGTTGGTTACATGTCTTCTGCTTATTGTCTTAATGTTTTATTGTTCCCTCATCTCTCTGAAAACCGATATGGCTCCTTTGAATCTAAGTTATTAATAAATAACAAAGTAGAAAGATGAGTTGAGTGAAAGAATAGAAGTGTCCAACATTGTGAGGCTCCTGTCATCTGAGCCTGTCCCCATCTGCCTCAGCTTAGGAGCATTTCTCTAATTGTGCTAAATTGAGCTGCTGTGAGTGATTAAAGTTATTCAGAGGAGAAACGAATCTCTACCTATGTCAATTATTACCTCATTGTCTACACTAATGCAGGAAATTGCCCTTTGGAATCAGATGTTAGCGCAGACACCTGGCTCACACAGGAGCCGGGCCCAGACTGCACTCGTCTGAGAAATGAGAAGTGACAGCTCCACAGAGGCATGATGGGATGCTGCTGTGGAGTACACAAAAGTATACCTGCCCCCAAAAAGAAAGTATAGTAAAAATAAGAGGTATAAAAATAAATCATAAATAAATGAATAAAAAAAGTTAACCACTTATCATATCGATTTTTATATTGTGTCTGTTTTTCAGGGGGGGGGGGGGGGGGGCTCACTGTATCAGTTGCTTGGTGAGTTTTGTTTGAGGCTCAACCTACTTCAGAGATAACTCCGTTCACATTGACGCTAAATATTTGGTGAACTTTTCTTTCTCCACTTGAGGCTTGTTTTTGTTAAGGCATACATGAGTGTTGAAAAAGGTCATGAGGAGACATGGAGTCTGTGGCTCAGGGGGGGTCAGTGAGGGTGCTGATCTGCCAATCAGAGGGTTTGATCGCACCCCTTGCAGTCCACATGTCGAGGTGTCCGTGGGCAAAATAGTAAACCCTGAATTGCTCTCGTATGCATGTCTATGCTATTAAAGTGTATGTAAGTTGGTTTTGATATAAGCATCAGCAAAAGAAAAAAGAAGAAAGTCATTAAAGAATGTTCAAGGGCCTCCTTATAGCTCAGTTGGTAGAGCTGGGCTGCGGTCGGATAATCCAAAAATCGGCTCCTAACGTCTCACCCTATCGTCTATTCCTTGACCTCTGAGTGAAACGTCACGGGGTTAAGGGATAGTGGATAGGAGAATTCAAAAGGACTTAGGAGAAGAGACTGCGGTGCTTTAGAGAATCCGACTGCACGTTCACTATCCGACGTGTTTATGATGCGCCAGCGGACGTCATTTTGTGCGTCTGCTGCTGTGGGGAAACTATGGGAACTACAGTTTTCTATAGCGGACTACAACATGGATGTTTAATAAGAAGGAGGGACTACTGTAAACTCATCTAGAGACTCTGCACCGTGCTCTGATGCTGCTGCTTTATGATTTATGAACGTGGACAACAGAGAAACATATTCTTCAGGACCAAAGTTGGAATTGAAATAAAAAAGGAAAGTGAAACTTCTGCTCGTCCCCCTCTCCCTCCGGTACACATTAATACACATGATCCCAATACGTATGATTGTATGAAAAGATCTTAAAATCAATACAAATGTATTTATTATAAACGTTAGTCCTTAACATCTATCACTGTGTACATCACCATTCAAACATCTTTTAAAAGTTGAACAACCCACACAGCTCAGTGAGATGTTGACTTTATTTCATCATTTCAGTAAAAACTAACGTTCATATTTCTCTCTTTGATTATAATACTGATGAACGTTCAAAACAAAGCACTTTGGCAACTTACCACATACGTTTTAAAATGCTTAATAAGCACCGTAACTTTCATGATATCATTTCTCGGTCATAATCGGTTGTTTATGACCTTGCCGACTGTTGTGTGACGGCAAATGCTGCGGCTGCAAGGCATTGTGGGGCAGCATTTTCTCCTCTCCTTTCGGTGACAGAGGTCCAGTGGTTCCTAAGCTAAAGGAGGTTATAAAGGAAGTTTGAAACCTCCTTTCCTTCGAACGGCACTTATCATGGCTGCCACTGAGGGACTTCTGGGTCATTTCACTCCGTTAGGAAGGTTCCTAAGCTAAATGGACTATTCCACTTCAGCCATGCGGAGGACCCAGGTTCAGATCCGGTTTGGGACCATGTGCAGCGTGTCATCCCATCCGTCTCCCCTCTTCTAATCTGTCTCTACAACAAAGGCACTGGTTGCCCAACATATTTTACAGAATCTTAAAAGGAAAAAAAAAAGAATGTTCAAGAAGGCTGAGCCTGGGAGAGCAGCAAGAAGGAAACTGAGGGTGGGCCATCCTAATGTACTCACTGAAAGATGGAGATTAGCCAATAGTTTTATTGACTGGATCTCCAGAAGATGTCAGACTCACTATAAGAATAGTGTTCTGTACATGTGGGGAGTCATGCGTGGATGAATCCACCTGAGAATAAGACGGAAACAGAAAAATACTCATTTACACTTCACGGTAGCTCAAAAAACACCAATCAATCATCCACCGTCCCATCCCGACAAAATACTCGTGGATATGTTTTTCTTTCCAGCAAAAAAAGAAGCTGTTGGAGTTTATTAAAGATCGTGATCAAATTTGATGAATGTTTGTTCTTTGTAGTAACTAAGAGGATGCTATGTTTGTATAAGGAACTAATAAATACACGTGTCTTCAGCACTACCATCAAAATACAACAATAACAAATTGCATGAGTAATGATAGGCCTAGCTGTCAAATAATGGAGCAGAACTAACTTCGATTATTAAGACTCAGCCAATAATCTTGATCGGTAGCTTTAATTATAATCATATTTAAATAGTTATCTAACAGATGTGCAATCATGTAGCAAAGTGAAAGAGGCAAACATACAGTTTATATGTAAGATATTCAGAAGAATGTTCAGATGTCTGTGTGCACCTCTGTCAATGATGTGCTCTCCATCATGTTTATGGTGACTGTCACAGCTGAAATGTATAGGAAGAGCCTGACCTTCAGAGGGTCCTGTGGGGACGCATATTTTTCCTGTAGTGCTTCGCTATGATTTTCATAAAGGAGGGGCTTTGTGGTTTCACATTGCAGTGGATCGCTCAGTGATCACGTCTGTCCAGGCGTTTTTATCACTAAAAATAAATTATAATGTTTTTTTGACATTTGTATAATTATAACATAAATATAAAGAAAATAAAGATGAAATTGGTTTGCCAACCGTTATAAGAATAATAACAACTTTATGTATACAGCACTTTTCAAAACAAAGTTACGAAGTGCTTTACATGGATTAAAACAAGCTGTTCAGGCCGCAACAGAACATGAGGTCAGCAATCCCAACCCCACCCCGTAAACTATACAATGTTACAACAATAATGAAAATGGAAAAAATCTAATAAAACATGGATGTGGAGTAAAATTGAGTAGTGGCATTATTAATGAAAGTCTTTGATAAAGAGATGCGTTTTAAGAAGTGATTTAAAAGATGTCGCTGATTGTGCTACCTTCAGATTCTCAGGCAGGCAGTTCCAGAGCCAAAGAGCTACAGAGCTATACCCGAGGATCTGAGATTGCGTTCAGGCTCATGAGAGCATCGCAAGTCAGTTATGTAATCAGGAGCCGAACAGTTAAGAGTTGAAGGCGGGAAATGCTTTTTGGCCTAATCAAGAGGATAAGGAGTTACATTGACCCAGACATGATGAATTAAAAGCATGGATGACTGTCTTCAAATCAGACTGAGAGATGAAGGACTTCTTGAAATTATATGTAACTGATAAAATGATTGAATAACTAAGGGAGGTCACTATCAATCATCACACCAAGGTTTATAGCTACAGATTTTATGTTTTAGGACAGGGAGCTGAGATGTATTTGCAGAGACAGGGTGGGTCACATGTGGCCACAAATGATTTTTTTGTCGTTTAACTGGAGCAAGTATAGGGCCTCCCAGCACTTCCTTTCAGCTTAACACGATTGTTGTTCACATTGCCTTCTTCACTGTAGTTTACTGGAACATAGATTTGTGAGTCATCAGATTAGCAGTGATATAGCATGGTGTGTTTGTGTATGATATGACCTAATGTAAATGGAAAAAAGTAGAGGATCAAGGATAGAACCTTGGGGAACACCACAGTTAAGTGGGTCCGCAGTAGAGGAGGCATCCCTAATTGATACAGAAAACGATCAATCCGATAGATAGGATTTTAACTATTTAAGAGCCCTCACGCTTTCCAAGTGATCTAATAATATAAAATGATCAACTGTATCGAAAGATAAGCTAAGATCAAGATGGATTCAAATTGAGCAGTCCACCGAATCTTGTTTGAGTTCTTGTTTTAGTTTCTCCAAAGATTACAAGATTCTTGAATTTCCTTTCACTTTATTTAATACGTTATGTTGACAAGCCATCTAAAAGTCATTATTTAGCTGCTAAATGCATTCTATTATGGAAATGGTTTTATAAGAAGCTAATTTTTCAATCTAATTTTCATCAGGTACTATTTTTATTCACTCAACCAAGACTTGTGATTCTTCTTCATAAACTGTGCTAATGTAATTTATGAACAGGCATTTTTGTTGAATTATGACTTTAATTTCAAAGGAACCACATCAATCAATTTTGGGCCTTTTTTGTTTCTGTATTTCCGTAATAATCTTCCAAAAATGTGTTGAACTTGTTTTCTTCAGTAATATGTAGATGACACAATTATATACACATCTGATTCCAATATAACTAACAAAATCAAAGGTCTGCAATCATACGTTTTTTCAGTTTATTGTTTTGCTTGAGGAATGGGTTGATCGTCTATAAATAAATAAACCAAAACATTTGCAGCAAACTAAATTTCAAGAAACACTGTCCAAGTGTGCTGTCATTATGATTAATCGCGAGTCAGCCACAGTATTCATGCATTCAAGATCAACACAATAGACAACAATAGTTGTTTTAAAAAGTAAAAACGCAACATTGTTTAGTTTTGACTTATCCAACTTACCAGTTAAACTTATCCAGCAAGTCGCTCTGCACTGGTACATAAAGCCATATGCTCACACTCATCATCACACATTTGGTAAGCGGCTTTTATATGTTAGCAAAATAACTGCTATTCATATCAATAGAAGCATTTCAACCTTCAATAGTGTTAGAAACACACTTGTCCTATGTAGCAGTGTAGTATGCAGCGACGTGCAGTCAGGGGAGGCAGGGGAGGCAGAGCCTCCCCTGCCTCCCCTGACTACAATACTCCAATGTAACAAAACTCCAATGTACTCCAATGTAACAAAACAAAAAACAACTAAAGTAAATAGTAATAATAATAATAAAATGTCTCCACTGATCTGTGTTGTAAATGTGATTTCTGTTTGATTCCAATCGCTTTTTATAGTCAAAATCAGCAAATTTGCCGAGCTCCGCTACAACTACGGGTAGCGATGAGAAGTGAGGCAGGGACGAGCTCTGCCTCTCGTAAGCCCACAGTAACTGGCTGGAGCGCGGGCACTAATGTAGCGCGGGCACTTATTTTGTGAGCGCGCTCAAGCCAGTTACTGTGGGGTAAGGTGAGGCCCAGATGATATCTCATCCTCATCCTCATCTCAGAATGCGTCACCCCACAGAACCTGTCTGGAAAGCGGGCCCTAAGCGCATGCCTGCACCATCTCACTGTATGTCACCAATGTAATGTTTGTAGATCCCTTTATTACATTGATCTTCGCCATCCATAGTCTCTAAATAACTTATTTCACGTTTATATGATATTTAGGCTCGCTGGTCTCATCATACAACGGCAATGAAAAAAGCACCAGGAGAGGCAGCCCTGAAGGGGGCGCATGTGAGCCCACAGGTTCTTGTTGCTACTGTTATTCTACAAAGGGACGGTAGACGCAAACAACAAACTAGACTTTTAAACTAGAGGAAGATAAGGAGGGCTTTTACAAAAAAGTAATAGAGATTGTTGTCCAGAAGGATAGCATGGACTTCATCTTCAAGTCAAGGTAAGACCACAATTGTAATGAACATGGGATCTTACTAAGAAAGAACAATCCAATATTTAGATTTTGGATATCCCTTTGTTGAACAGTCTTGTTTAAAATGAATCGAAGCATCAGACTAAAAAAGCTTTTGAAAATAACCAAACATTTCGATTAAAGGTGGGGTAGGTAAGTTTCAGAAACCGGCTCGAGTGCACTAAAATTTGAAGGTTCACAGCCGAAAAGAATCCGCCCCTTCCTTCAGACTTCCTTACATTGAAGTACTGCTGCAATGCACGCCCAATGATGGCACGCCCAATGAGGGCACGAGATACATTTGTGCGTGCACGAGATGGAAGGCTGACAGACAGGGCGGCAATCCAATCCGTTTAGCCGGGCCGGCTGTACTTTTTACAGTATTACGGCTTCCACAGATGACATTTTGTTATTTTTTGTCAAAGCACTTAAGATATTCATTGCTATCGGGATGTTAAGAGCATTCCATGGAATATAACAAAAAGTGTATCTTGAGCCGGTTTCTGAAACTTATCTACCCCACCTTTAAGGCAAAATATAATATTTGTAAATCTGACTCTGAAAGAGTCAGTGCCTCACCAGCCATGAACCTAACCGCACGTCACTGGTAGTATGCTATAAATAGCAAGTGGTGATACTGGTTTTGTCAAGCTTTTAGCTAAAGGTAAGACCAAAAAGCAACACAAAAATGGAGTCACCATTAAGAACAAATAGTTAAATGTATTAAAGAAAAGCTGAAACAAAAAACTGGTAAACACAGAAAAGTGACCAGGCAAGGCCAAGCAGGGCACGGCAAACTGATAAAGCCCTTTTCCACCAAACCGGTTCTGGTTCAAGATCCGTTCTTGTACTTTTCTGGTTTTTCTCTGTAGCACCACTTGTGTTTCCACCGCTCAGAGCCCGACTGGTGCTGCTGCGTCATGACATCACCGTTTACGTCGCTGATTCTTCTCCCCAACGCCGCTCATAACAAAAACAATGGAGGACTGCGTCGGGTCAATGATCGTGTTGTTTTTAATCATACGAAGACAGATTAAATAGCTACTTCTCAACCCATATACTTTTCTCCAGAGTGCCGTGGTTCATTGTTTATTAATGTGGGTGGTTCAGCGGCATTTACCGACTGCTGCAGTAATGCTCGTCCACCAGAGTTTCGTCTACCGTTAACTCACGGCAGCGGCCGCTGGAAAGTATTCACTGTCTGGCTGTCACACAAGCAGCTGATAAATATCCCCCATCCCCATAAGTGAATGTGTTTCAGTATGAATTGACGCTGTTTGGCATCACAACGCTAGAATGGGTGATGGGAGCATAGCAACCGAAGCTAATCTGAATATCTTGACTACTTGTTGCTATTCTATTGTGGCGTAAGCCGTTTTCTACAGGCACATTTTACCGGCGTATTTTTCATTATGAGTCTACTTGTGATAGTCGGACAAGTAGTGTTCATTTCGTCAGCTATTTTTTTATTTAGTTTTAGTCTTGTCTGTGTTAAATTTCCTTTTTAGTTTTAGTCATATTTAGTCACCTTCATCCTGTTTTTATTTAGTCAAGTTTTAGTCGACTAAAACTCTGAGTATTTTAGTCTTATTTTAGTCAAAGAAAACTAATTATTTTAGTCTACTTTTTGTCAATGAAAACTGTTGTCTTTTTTTAGTCATCAGATTATATAGAACATTTCAGTCAAACTAGTCGAGCCAAAACCAATAATTTGTCATTTTAGTCAAACGTATTTCACAATAAGATTATATCTTGTCCTCGTTATGTTTTGCATGGGGCTTTTGTTGTCTTTGTGTTTTACTTGTTGTGTGCTCCTTTTACCCCTCACTACTCTGTCTTTCCGTCTCTGCAGGGCTGGTGTGTGACAGGGGGGCGTGGCTGGTTTACTCCTGGCTGCAGATGAGGCACACCTGTTCCCACTCTCATGATTAACCTGCTCTTTAAGAGCCTGGCCCTCACCTCACTTCTCTGCCAGAGTATTACATGCTGTCCCGCGGTCCAGAGTGCCTTTCTGCAGCCTGGAGTCTGTTGTTGTTCACTTTGCAGTTAGTTAAGGAGTTCTTTTTATGTTTTTGTCGGGAACGTTTTCCCGCAGCTTTATTTTTGGATTTACTACGGCCAGCCAAGCTCCCTGTCGTCAGTACCTGCCTTGGACTAACTTCGTTTATTAAACACATTGAAACTTTATTTTTGTCAGTCTCTGCTTTGGGGTCCAAGTAGTATCTAAACGTCACAGTCCTTATTTGATGAAAAGCAGGTTAAATGATTAAGAATGCAGTTTTGCAGAGATTATCTGGTCAGGTTTGTGGTGTTTTTTACCTGTGTTATGGCCACATTGCTTCCCTTCTGATAAAACAATGCATTCGCTTTTTTTCTCGACCTCATTGTAGTGAAAATGGGCCCAAATATCACATCGTTTCTTTCTCCCAAGCAGAGTAGCTTTAGACTTTTTCGTTGTCAGTAATTTTGACGGACAGGATCGTAACATTTCCGTCATAATCCATTATTATCCGTGGGGGGGGGGGTTAACGCGAGTGCGACGACTGCTCCCAAGCCCTGTTGTTGCCATTTTATTTTCTGTTAAATAAGGTTAGTTAGACCATGAGTTAGACCCGAGTCTTCCTGACAGTTCACAGTGTGCCGCTGCCCGGTGTAATTCAAATCTACCGCCGCGCGCAGCACAGACACAGCTGCTGCCCTGCCGCAGCACCGGAAATGGAACTGCTGGGAGAAAAACTGACTATCAGAGATGTAACGTTATCTTTGATAATTTTTCGTCAACGAAAGTAAAGAGAGATTTTGGCATAGTTTTTATTTAGTAAACTACATTTTCGTCTCGTCACTTTTCATCAACGATATTGCATGATGATTTCGTTAGTTATTGTTTACTGCCGTCGGTGCCGTCTCGTCATCGTCTCGTTTTCGTCATGGAAAAAAAAGTTATTTCGTCATAGTTTTAGTCAACGAAATTAACACTACGGACAAGACAACCTGTGCAGCCCATGTATTGATTCCATCCGATAGCTGCTATAATACAAAACAACAAGAAAACGTCTGTCTGCTCTCCGCAATGATCAATAACAGGTAACGGATGGACAAAGTAAGGTAAACATTTACAGAATCACACTAAGCCTGGTAGTGTTGCCTGAATTTATAAAGAGTGTTTTTTTAAGTGTGTGGTTGCATTCTAGTCACTTTGCTCAGCGCTACTGCTTGTTAAAACTTTATTTGTCGTACTCGCCATTAACTGTTATTGCTCAGGTTAATCTCGCCCCCCTCCGACGTAAGCGTGAAGTATTGGTTCTTGGTTCTTGCCGGGCAGCCGAGTGGGGTCAGCTAAGAACCGGTTTTCGCTGCTTAGAGCCGGCTCCGCTGCGGTGTGAACAGGAAGAACCAGAGCTTAATCAGGCTCTAGCCCGGAACCGGCCCTGGAACCAACACAGTCTCACTCCCTGATAGTCCAATAGGGACGCTTCGTCAGGGTCCTTCGGCGTGCAGTTGTGACGCGCCGAGTCTCCTTCAGCTTCATAAACGGACGCAAAGAGCTTTCAACTGATTGCAATGTATTCCCATCGGCGGGAACCTAACCCTAACCCTAATCCGCTCAGGGAAGCACCGCATCGGTCCATATCGGCAGCTCTTAAAGGCAATGTGAACGTCCATTCCCATTGGATAACGGAGAATTTTACACCTGGAAGTAAGTATTCTCCTTACTGTCGATTAATTTTACAGTGATATCTGCACTACTCATCAACTCAAAAACACCAGATTATCCTTGTTAATTACACAACATTGATTGATTTAAATTGTGTACAATGCTTTTGTATTTTTCCCCTTCGATTCGGAGAAACAAATATTTGTTCTGAGTTTAGGATTGCCGAAGACACTAACTATCCATAATCCTCAGCTCTTGTTTGAGACTACACCATGCGCTTTGCTCGACAAACCTCGTGATTAGTCCTCAAGCTCTGTGATTGGTTGACCTCCAACTGTATTCCATATGAAAAAAAACGTAAAAGATTAAATCATAATAATAATAATAATAGATTTATTTTGTTAGCGCTTTTACAGGGGCTCAAAGATGCTTTACAGATATAGTGAAGGGAAAAGGAAGGAACAACAAAATAAATATATTGTTAAAGTCAAATAATACAAAAACAATCACACATTAAAAGCCAGATTGAAGAGGTGAGTTTTTGTAAGTTTTTTGAAGGTGGTGAGGTCAGTGCAGTCTCTGATGGGTTGTGGGAGCGAGTTCCAGAGGGAGGGGGCAGCGACGGAGAAGGCTCTGTCCCCCCAGGTCCGGTGATTGGTGCGGGTGGGGATGGATAGGAGGTTGGCTTCTGATGAGCAGAGGCAGCGAGAAGGGGTGTGGTAGTGCAGCAGGTCTGTGAGATAGGGGGGGCCTGATTGTTGAGGGCTTTTTGAGTAATGAGGAGGATTTTGAAGTCGATTCTTTGACGGACGGAGAGCCAGTAGAGGTTCTGGAGGACGGGAGTGATGTGGTCTCGGGAGTGGGTGTGGGTGAGGAGGCAAGCAGCAGAGTTCTGGATATGTTGGAGTTTATTGAGGAGGTTGGATGGTATGCCGTAGAGGATGCTATTGCAGTAGTCGAATCGTGAAGTGATGAATGCATGAATCAGGGTTTCAGCAGCAGAGGAGGAGAGTGATGGGCGGAGACGGGCAATGTTTTTGAGGTGGAAAAAGGCGGTCCTGGTGATGTGATTGATGTGGTGGTTGAATTTGAGCTGACTGTCGAAGATGACTCCGAGGTTGCGGATGTGAGGGGGGGGAGATAGAGTGTGGCTGTCAATGGTGAAGTTGAAATTCTGGATGTCTTTGGTACGGGATGGGGGGCCGATGATGATGATGATGTCTGATTTGGCACTGTTCAGTTGGAGATAGTTTGTTTGCATCCATGCTTTTATTTCTGAGAGACAGTTGGTGAGAGTGGAGTGTGTTGTGGGGGTGATGGTTTTTGTTGAGATATAAAGCTGGATGTCATCGGCGTAGCAGTGAAATTGAAGGTTGTGGCGACGAATTATTTTGCCAAGGGGGAGCATGTAGAGGATGAAGAGGAGGGGGCCAAGCACCAAACCCTGGGGGACGCCTTGGGACAGAGGAGCAGTGGAGGAGGTGCAGTTGTTGATGTTGATAAACTGATGTCTATCGGTGAGGTAGGATTTCAGCCAGGAGAGTGCAGTGTCGGTGATGTTGAGTGATGATTCGAGGAGGGACAGCAGGATGGCGTGGTTGATGGTGTCGAATGCTGCGGTGAGGTCGAGGAGGATGAGGATGTTCAGGTTGCCGGAGTCAGAGGAGAGGAGGAGGTCGTTTCATCAATCATATTCATCAATCATACTTTATTCAGCAGTGCTTGCTTTACTCTTTGAAAGTTATCACATGAATGCATTGTAATAAATGGTTTGGCTGTATTAAATATTACAGATCTGCCGTAGTTCTTTATTTATCTACAGAGATCGGGCTTCAGAATAGACCGGAAACTATTCTTTTACCGTTCTGTTTTAAATTCACAATAAAGTTAGCACTAGTAATATTTTGTTTTGATATTATTATTTTGTATTAACTAGACAGCTGGGTCATGTTAAGACCATCTTTTCTGTGTTGCTGTGGGTCTTTTCCATCGCTTTTGTGTTACAAATATCAAAACAATTTTATGTGTGGATAACAAAAATATCTGTCATAAACTAAACCGGAAACAGCAGTATATTTTATTGTGTTGTTAACACTGTAAACTTGACAGCTTTTTAACGTTTTTAACCCAAACCACCTACTGGTTAAAGCACATTATTACACGTTTAGAGTAATTGCAATGCAGGTAGATTGTGTTTTTAATTACTGTTTCAAAATGCCTTTTTCTTGTCTTTCATTTTTGTAAATCACTTTGAATTGCCTTGTGTTGAAAGGTGCTGTATAAATAAACTTGCCTTGCCTTGCCTAAGGTCTGCTGCATGTTTTGTTGAATGTGTTATATTTGATGAAAACATACCGGTTTGGTGGAAAAGGGGCAACAGACAGGAAGTAGGAACAGACATGACACAAGAAGAGGAAACGTTTCAAAAATAAAACAAGTATAAGCTAAAGATCTTGTGCTGTGCCTCAATTTGGATACTTCTCTTTTTACAGTGCATGTCCTACACTGTGAACACTTATGCAGTGCGTGCATTTTGACAAGGGTAACATTGTCTCAAATTGCATATGGCTGTTGTCAACTAGCTAGCTAGCTAGCTAGCAATGATTGTTCAAACTGTTACAGACTGCTCAATTAACCCAAGAAAACTTAAAGTGGCTTTTTATCGGCATCAGTGTAGTGGTGTGTAACTTAAATAATGAAAAACAAAAGGATACATTTTATTTGTATAGAGCTGTGTTTACCGGTGCAAACGCAATAGCGGCTGTCGTTTAACTTCTGCTACATAACCAACAACTGAATTTCCCTAAGGGGATCAATAAAGGTCTATCTTATCTTAACTTATTTTATCTGAACTGTTTGACCATTATGAGAGCACCATCTGGGTAGTTGTGCATTTGGCAATCATTCACATTGGGACGCACCTTGAGACACAGCACAAGGATTATGAGTTTTCCTGTCTCTGCTTAATGTAGGCGCTCACTGCTGAGACTGCTCCCTATGTCAAACTTTATGCTCAACTTTATTCTACATGACTGCAGATGATAACCAACTCCTGTACATGGTCGCTGCCCTTAACACTTCCCACACATGCCGAACTGCAATCCATACGCTGGAGAATACCGAAGAGAGCACTTGACCTGAGAGCAGCAGCTGAATCTGATCCATGTGCACTGACATATGCTGAACAATGAATAACCATTGCTCAAGAGCAGCTCTCTTTCCAAAAAACAGTAGTAAAGGGTGTGACCAACATTCCTTACAATAAGAATCTGGACGGTGCTGGACAGTGGAAAATATTTCCCTTTTTCCCAGCAGAAAAGAAGAAGCGTTTGAGATTTTTACACAAAAAAAGAGGAAAATAAGAATCATGTGCTAGACATCTGAGCTCTGCACTCTTTTTCCCATGTCAAAATATTATAACATTTACAAGACCTAAAAAAAAGTTATTGCTCGCAACACATTTTATGAAAGAGCGTGATAAAACATGATGGACGCCAGGGAGAACAACTGTTCAGCATTACAATAAATGTGTGTGTGTGTGTGTGTGTGTGTGTGTGTGTGTGTGTGTGTGTGTGTGCGTGTGCGTGCGTGCGTGCGTGCGTGCGTGCGTGCGTGCGTGCGTGCGTGCGTGCGTGTGTGTGTTGTGATGGAGAAAGGGAGGCATAGTGGAACAGTCCATGAAATTGAAGCAATATGATCAATCAGTTTTTAAATCGGGCCAGTTCCCAACCTGACCACTCACCCAGATCCCTTAATGTGCTACAGACATGGGTAGCGATGGTCTGCACAAGTCCTGTACAATGTTAAGCTGGTACTACATTTTCCATAACAATATAACAGGATAACTGAGGTAAAGCTGCCGACCTCCTAAATCAGAACACCTTGGGAACACTGGGTCAAGCTATTGTTTAGAAAGCACTTATAAACATCCTTTCCAACATGTACACCCAATGCATTGGAATCATAGATTGGAATACACATTTGAATAATGACATCGGGGGTTCTTAGTGGGCGACTTGTGGGGGGGGAGCCAAACAGCAATGATAGGAGGCCTTGTGCTGACAACAGCCAATGGGTTAGGAGTTGACTCCAGACACAAAGCTTGGTTAAGATTGCTTTCAACCAAAAGAAGACAGGATTTAAGTTGGTTAAGCCACTCAGAAAAGGTTTAATTCAGAGTCTTATAGTGGTGCAGTGATGTTTTTGGTAGGCCGACCCAGATGTAAGCATTGCAAGGGCTTTTGCGACAAAAAGACAATGGCATTTTTCCATTGGATTTTGGAAAATTGCAGAAATAATCTCTGGCAAACACACATTTATGATACTTACACGTTTTGTTCAGCAGTATATGCTACTCAATGGACACCACTTTTAAAAATGGTGGAGCATAAATGCAATTGCCAGAATTACAAAGCTAATGTTATGCTGCGTTCACACCGGACGCGATGTGAGGTATGGGGGCGGTGCGATTACATGTAAAGTCAATGCAAAGATGCGGACCGACGCAAATTCGCTCAGACTGCAAGCATGAAGCGGTTGATGCGAATGTCGCGGCGCGATTTGAGGCGATTGGAGAGGGCTGCGACAACCGCTCGAGTTCAGTTTTTTCAACTCGAGCGTCAAATTCCCGTGATGCGATCTCGCAGTAGCTAATCAGTGGTGAGGATCTAAGCCTGCCGTCACTGACGTAGAACCAAAAAAACAAAACATCAGCCGTTAGCTGTTAGCCCTCAGAGCTCACAGCTCCTCATATCTGTTCAGAAACTAGACAAAAGTTAAACAAGTACAAACCACAGACTGTCTGTGTCATGGCGAATACAGTCGCTGGTTTATTTATGTCTGTATAGGCCGTTGTTGTGAGTGTGGACGGTCGGAGCTATACAACATTAGCTTAGCCTGGTCGATCCGATCTCCATTTAGAAAACACGCATTTTAAAAGGGTTTTTCGCCTGCCGTCTTGTCTGCAGACTTGTCAAAGCATTAATTCATGGTTTTTACTAACCGGTATCAGTATGTTGTTACTTCGGCATCATTTTGAAACGTGTTTTACAATTAAATCAAGGTAAAATATGTTCATTTTGTTGTAGTTGTAACACTAGTTGTAACACTACAACTACAACAACAACTACGGCCAGGCCCTCCCATTTGGCATTCCTGCCCTCCCCCAATAAACACGATTTTTATTATTTATAAAAAAAATAAAATATATATATATATTTTTTAATTATAAATAACTTTTATGCAACGATGTATGTGATGTCAGATAGTAACTAAAACAATCGCAGGCTACGTCAAATAAATTCATGTGTCTGTTGTGATTTGTGATTCGTCCACATTTAGACCAATCACAGCGTCACACTCTGCCGCCTATTCTGGATTTGTTTATTGTTTATTGTGTATTCTGTAGACTCCCATTTCTGTTTGAATTACAAAATGGACATCAGAAATTGGCTTAAAAAGTCTAAGGATTTATTAAAACGAAATAGCGATGAAAGAACGGCAGCCAATGGTGCTGCTGGCGACCCTGCACCTGCCGTTGCAGCAGCACGCCTTAATGTCACAAGCTTGACCTCGGCAAACCCCGGGGCTGAGTTAGCAAGCCCAAGCCTTGACTCATCAAGGCGGCCGCCACCAACGCTGTCCTCCGAGGCACAGCTCCTTGTACCACACCCGCCAGCATCGGGCCGGTGCCTCCACTACAGACGCTACCTTGCAGCACATCAACAGGTACTATTGGCCAGCAACCGCTCAAAGACCAACAGCCCCAGATGATCTTGGGGTTAATAAACCCAACCAGGTGAAACTGGATCGTTATCCAGGGAGATTGTTTACAGGAAAGAAGCACACTTTTGCCGCTGCATGGTACAACAACAGACCATGGCTTGAATATTCGTTAAAAGCAGACGCAGCTTTGGTTTCCCCTGTAGACAGTTTAAAGTAAATACGTCTTCATCTGATGCGGCTTTTACTGTCAAAGGTTTTTGCCACTGGAAACACGCATTACGGCCCGTCCACATTACAGCTTCAAAAAAAGCTTGGAGCTGGGCGCGTCTGAAGCTCGACCAACAACCAATCACATGAATCTCCCGCCCCTGACACACAAGCAGCGGTTTGATTGGCTAGAGCTTGTACTGGCATATGATTTGATTGGCTGGCGCTGGCTACTCCGGCCTCTCCGGCGTCAGAAGTTGAACATTGTTCATGTTCATGTTTCAAAAGTGGTTTCAATGTTGCCCTTTATTTGTGTATGTATTTGCGATAAGTGTGCGTCTTTGCGCAATGCCGTTGGCCTTGCTGTTTGATATGTATTGTGCCGCAGGCCCGCAGCACATGGCGGTTTTGTGTGCCCTCCCATGAAAATCATATGCCCTCCCTTTAGATTTGTTCTGGGAACGGGTCTGCCAGCGCTTCTTGTTTGAATGATGCGAGTAAACACACCTGACAGCCGCGGTGAAACTGGAGCGTTTAGAGCGATGCAATAAGAGCGAAGCGAATATTCGCATTGCGAAAATGGTTTTAACTGAGAACCACTTCTGTCCATTTGGAACCGGATACAGCACTGGAACAGGAGGAGTTCTCCACCTGCTTGTCGTTTCAAGGACTGCTGCACTTTATCAAATCCACACCATGTGTTCGCTGATGTTGATCACATTTCTATCATAAACCATACAAGTTCCAATAATTCCTCGGCCTGTTCTTTATGATTGTCACAGACTTCCCTATTAACCAGAGGATTCTAATTCGTGAATGCATGTAATCCTTGGTACAACTTCATCAACAGAGTTGCCGTGAAGCCCTTAGTAGGCGGAGTCGGCCACTAACGGCCCGACTGTGACGTCAGAGTCTAATCCCGCCTGCTCCAAATAAGGGCAAAGAGGCGGAGCCGAGGCGGGACCTGCTGCGTCCGAACTGGAAGTAAACGGAGCTAGCTCAGGCTAAGAAGCTAAGCTAACATGAAATACATGCATACCAAGTTACTGCTAACAGTGTAGTTCCCCTATATAAACGTTACATTCATAATCAAATGAGATAATCTGCAAGAGAATTAGCTATATTTTGTTATTCTTAATGCTTGTCATTCACACGTTGAGAAAAGACGGACTCCACCGCACGGACCTAACGGAGCCGCAGTGGGCTAGCTCCGGGACGCCGGCTGGAGCTAGCCCCCTGCGGCTCCGTTAGCTCCGGCGGCCACCACTGGGATAATTGGGTCCCCTATTAACATTTGCTCCCGTTTAGCATTATGGGCGTCATAGCCATAGACTATACAAGTCTTACCGAAGGCTGAATCATAAACTAAAATGTATATGTATGTATAAAGGGTTACGTCCTTAGCTGGCTAATAAGTAGCAAGCTAAGCTACCAAGCACACAAACACCTGCGAACGGGGTTAACATGTATAATATTATAATTGTAGACTTCTTGGAAGTTCTGTTAGTACATTCAAGCGCACAGCACGACATTTTAATTGTCTGGTATTTGTAACAATATTCCCTAAAAGGCACAATCACCACGAACACGGCTAAAGGGTCAAGTACAGTACTACGACCAACTAACGTTGTAGCCTCTATGGTTGTAGCCTAGCAGAGTGGACAAGTTGCTGTTAGCTGACAGTGAGGCATGTGCACGTCCATCAAAGTGACCACGCCCTAATTTATGCAAAAGATTTAAGGCTTAATATTAATTAAACAGATGAGTTGAGAAAAGATTCACCCCCCACACAGTAGTCATGAAGGGGGAATCTAACTATACAGAGAATATGGTTTTTTGAACCACGATGTAAACATGTTTATTTCTGCTGTAAAGTTGGGCATTTTAACATGGGGGTCTATGGAAATTGCTCCCTTCTGCAGCCTGCTCCTACTGGCCACTAGATGAACTGCAGTGTGTGGCACTTCCGTATTGGCATCCCAGCTCTTCCCCAGAGTTTGCCGCTTGCCTTAAACACATACCACCCTGTAGTGCAGAAAGCAGCATTGAAGTGGGGCTGATACTGATTGTTGGGACCAGAGCTGAATTTTTCTCGTCATCAGTGGTGAGTTTCTGCTAATAGGCAGAAGCAGAACTGAGACGTGATCTCAGTTGGCTTTGTTAAACTCCCCAGGCACAGTGAAAGCAGCCCTGTGAGGTCTTGGTGCTGTACTTAACTCAGTACAACTCGTCAAAGGCTGGGTTGTCGTCTGGTGGAAAACACTGCAGTAAAAAAGTCTGGTTTAAACTCGCTCAGGAGATAATGAAGACGGCATCGTAGAGTCATAGAGATCTCAAAGTGTAAGCACCACTTGTGGTTGATCAAGCATGATTATTGACTGCAAATCAATCATGATGCTCCATTTCTTTTTTTTTCGAAAGTTTGCTGTCCTCGAACTGGACAACCCTGTTTCTGCTCACCGCCACCTATGCTATTGACATGTGAAATCCCACGCTGGACTATAAATCCAACAGAATTTATGGTGAGAAATCACAGATTCTGTTATCATAAAACACCAAAACCAGTAACCCTTCTGCAAAACCTGACGCTAAAACTGGAAATGTGTCCTGACGCTGGGTTAATGACCCTGGGGTTGTTACAATTGAGAGGTTTAACCATAAAGGGACCTTGTATGTTCAGAAAGTGATGACCACTCATCAGAATCTAGTATTATTTGAGCACGTGTTGTCTAAACTTGCCTTCAGACCAAGGTCACCATGTTGTTGATGTTGTGATTAAGAATTTGTGAAGTGGGTATCTTTGGGCCACATTTAGGGTCCCCAATGGTCGACCAATCTTAACCAAAAAAAATCAGTGATCCTACCATTAGCTTTCACATCTGCTGCGCTGAACCGCTTGCTGATACACACTCTTGTGTTCAAACTAACACAATGTACAACAGAGAACAACGTGAAATACTTTCGAAGCAATAAAAATCTCTTCTTTACCACCAGCAGCAGTTAGGAGGCTTAAACCCGGAGCCAATAGTTAATGCATGAATGCATTAATCGTGTGTGTGTGTGTGCATGTGGAATAGTTCACCTGCACACAGCCCTATATTTGTCCAAATCAAAAGCAGCTCCAACCACAAATAGTTCCACTGTGAGTCAACAGTGTGTTGGTTTCTACGAACAACCACCCTCTGTGGTTTCATAGGATCATTAAATTACACATTCCTTTATAGTCCTCTGGCTCCGACCCAAAGGCAAGTGCTAAAATGAATCGAGCATATTGTTTTAAGGTGAGGAGCATTACTGGCACTTAGCGAGGAAAACAAACAAGATGATCAGGAGCAAGGAGAGACAGATGGAGACAGAGAGAGAGAGATGGAGCGTTGGCGTCATGTGTTCTCTGTTCAGCTCTAATCATGTCCTGCTGTTTGAGAGCGGCTCAAACTAACTAGCACCCCGAACAACAAATAAGATCAGATGAGATCAAACGTAATTAATGCTCATGGCTACGTTGAGTCATTGCAACAGCAAAGCATTTCATGACAAAGAATGCCAAATGTAAATAGAACCCTGACATGGCAAAGGGGGAATTGAAATATTTACTGTACTCCTCGGTAAATTAACTCATCGTTGCGGGCGGCTTTTTATCAGGAAATTATGTGATAAGGTTTGTAATAGATACGAAAAATGTTCAGGCCAAAGCCAAGTGTCAAAGCCAAAAGCCTCCGCAGGGGAGAGTAGAAGGGAGGTGCGGGTGAAAGATCTGCAGCAGTGGAAAATCCTACTCCTTCCCCCTGACCCTGAAGGACCCCGGACCGGGCTCTGGCCTGTGGTTTGGTTACAGAAAAGTTACGATAGAAGATGGTCTATTTAAAGAAGATATGCGTAGAATTATATTATGAATGTATTTGTCGGTTTACAATCACATGTTTGGTATCGTTGGACAATACAAGTTCCAAAGCTTTCTAAAGTTACTTAACCTGTTAAGCCCTGGGCCTATTTTTCAGGACTCATGCTCGAAAATGACATGCCCAGAATGAATGACTATATCTTCACTTATAAAAGGGGTATATGAATAATCTTTTTTATCAAAGCAATGAGACACCTGTGAGTTGGCTGTAGAAGTGTAAGAATACAATATAGATGTTTCTGTGTCAGAGTCAATTCTGATTGAACATAGTAAAAAAATGTAAAGTCTAATCTCTGCCTAAAAAAAACTACAATATATCATAAGTCCCCTGTGTCAAGATAGATGCTAATTTAGTGAAACTTGAATTTTCTTAGAATATTTTGGCACAGCTAGGTCTAGGCGGACTCACCTTTGGGTACATTTGGTTAGCATCGGTGCCATTTGACCTTTCTCAGGTACCACACTGTAAAACTCATTTAATTTAATTGACATATCACTATAGGTATTCATTCCATCCAAATACAACTTTGACCTTTTTGGAAAGTTCAGCCTGACTACAACAGCAGGGCCCTGTCTCTGGAACCCATTGGTCAAATTTGGTGATTGACACCTCTTTCTAACCGGTAGAGCCAATAGAATCGAGGGGCATAAATCCATATAAACATTACCATTGGTCACTAACCCCTAGTTTCCACCGGGAAACCGTCCGTCCTTTAATTTACATTAAAGTATTTTGTGAGGCCTTCTAAAATGTTTTAAATATAATTAGGGTTGTAGTTGAAGAGTTTGTAACGGACAACGGCACGTCCATTAATTCCACAACCACACACATGGATTAATATCAATTTAATACATTGATGTAGCCTTTGTTTCTGCTAAAAGAAGTGTCAACCAGCTGGGGCAACAAGAAAATCGGCAAAATCGAGTGTGAGTATTAAAAAATAAATCATTATTATATTAATATTGACAATAACAACCGACCGTCGGGGAGCGTTCTCGTGGCGTCTATTATCAACACTATGGGAGGTCTATGAAGGTCTATGAGATGCCCTGCCCGTTGAAAACTGACTTCCACGGGGTACCCTGTCCGTAATAGAGTGACGGGGAGGGGCCCTGACCGTCCGTCAACATGTGACGGGTTTGGAGTGAGAACGTGTTGTCCTGAGATGTGCACAAACCTGGAGACCAGCTACAAGAAGCGTCTGATCTCTATCTGTCCAACAAGGGCTTCTCCACCAAGTACTAAGACATGTGTTGCACGGGGATCAAATACTTATTTCCCTCAGTTAAATGCAAATACATTTTTATCTTTTATATAATGTCAGTTTCTGGATTTTCTTTTTGATATTCTTACCCTCACTGTTAAAATAAACCTACCATTACAAATATAGACTGTTAATTTCTTAGGTGGGCAAACTTACAAAATCTGCCAGGGATAAAATACTTATTTCCTCCACTGTATATACCTTTGAAGCTTTTTAGAATCTGAACAGTAGCGAGACTGAATGCTAGTTCAGTTGCAGTTTTTTGACTCTCCTCCTGTCACCCAGGGGAGGGCTGTGGCTATGGTTGATTGCAAACTAAGAGCTATGAGATAGCGCATTGTAATGCTAATACAGAGACCAGTGAAAAGGTTCTTAAAGCTTGCATGTGCTTTAAAATCAAAAATCATAATATAAACTGTGTCTGCGTGTGAATGACAAACGCTGCAAGCACTGCGCTCACAGTTATGTCTTACTGTATATGATTCATTTCCCACTTGTATTGCTTTCATAGAAAAAACAAGAGGAATTATCCGACAGTAACTAGAGGGGAGTCTCCTTTAGTCATCTCACTATTTAATGCATCAAAAGTACCATCTGTAATGGTTTTCAAAAAAAGAGCTCCAGCATTATATAGGCTATCATAATATGACTATTATATGAGAGTAATCATCAAATGTATGCCCTGCAGGGGAAAGCACATTAAACACGTCAAATATGATGAAAAAAGATGATTCCGGCTTCAGTCAACTGCCCTAACTGAATTGAACTGATTTCCACAGGTATGGGCCGTTACAATGGGTTTATAAAGAGAACAGGATACAGTGTTGGAGGCCACGTTCATGCCTGTGAACGTTTCTCAGTGGCTCATGAAGCCAAATTGGCCTTATTCTCGAGAATGATCCGTGCTCTTGGGTCCATAGTGCATGCAAATTGCGTTTTCCTTAAGCCCCGCCTCCAATCCGATGCGGCACAGCTGATCTGGGCTCAGAACTAATGAGGTTTCTACAGATGGAAAAAATAAAGTGTCGCCTACTTGTGGTGGATCCATATACATTTGACAAGAAATGGCAACCATTTCTAACATATCTGAAAAATGCTAATACTGTATGCTTTTCTGTAACTGACTCTTATTTAAACCAAATTAGGAAACAGATTTGCTAAAGACAACTGTGACCAACATGTACCTCTCACATGACTGTATGGGCGTTCACTTTATGTTAGAATCAAAAGTTCTGTTTACATTACATTACATTACATTGCATTTAGCAGACGCTTTTGTCCAAAGCGACTTACAATAAGTACATACGACCAGGAAGACACAGCCCAGAAGAAAAACAGAATCATATAAGTACAGCAGGTATCATAGAGCCACACATTTCAAGTGCTACTCAGCTGGCTATAGATAGGCCAGTCCTATGTTAGTATATAAGTGCTTTGTTAGTAATTCTATCGCTCGAAGTGGAGTCGAAAGAGATGAGTTTTCAGTCTGCGCCGGAAGGTGTGTAAGCTTTCTGCTGTCCTGATGTCAATGGGGAGCTCATTCCACCATCTTGGAGCCAGGATAGCAAACCCACGTGTTTTTGCTGATGGGAACTTGGGTCCCCCTCGCAGCGAGGGTGCAGCGAGTCGTTTGGCTGATGCAGAGCGGAGTGCACGTGCTGGGGTGTACGGTTTAACCATGTCCTGGATGTAGGAAGGGCCAGATCCATTCGCAGCATGGTATGCAAGTACCAGTGTCTTGAAGTGGATTCTAGCAGTTACCGGGAGCCAGTGGAGGGAGCGGAGGAGCGGAGTGGTGTGGGAACATTTTGGAAGGTTGAAGACCAGACGAGCCGCTGCATTCTGGATGAGCTGCAGAGGTCGGATGGCACATGCAGCTAGACCAGCCAGGAGGGAGTTGCAGTAGTCTAGGCGTGAGGTGACGAGAGCCTGGACCAGAACCTGCGTGGCTTTCTGGGTCAGCTGGGGACGAATCTTCCTGATGTTGTAAAGCGTGTATCTGCAGCAACGGGTTGTAGCAGCGATGTTTGCAGTGAAGGACAGGTTGTTATCTGTTATTATGTTTATATTGTTTTTAATGTTGTTATCATTATGTCTGTATTATTTTGTCTATTGATTTTCATTAAGTTTATTTTATAATGTTTATATTTTTAGGAAAGACGATTAGGGCCACATGTAAACTTTCTTTTAGATTTGACCAAAAGTGATTCAAAGTCAGAATGCAATTCAAGGGACAAATGAATGTGAAATAAGTCTAAGCTAATTCAATTTTGGTCAGATCTCAAAACAATGTTGGCCCTTATCGTCTTCCGTAGATATTTCTCCCCTCCGTTTTTTGTTTCTTTTTGTATTCTATCAGTTTGCATTTGCACGGGATGGATTACAAAGTTGTTGATGAAAAATGAACATAAAATCACGTTTCTGAATAATTCAGACCTTCCATTCTCCACCTGTCCCCCTGACGCCCGCTGACCTCTTCCCCCAGCAATACTGCTCACCTGTGTTTCATTCCCAAATGTCCTCTACATTAGTTATACAAGATTGTCAATGTTGCGTTGTGTCGTTATTTCCAGAATATTCATCACACCACAGGGTTTACGGTGGTATAGAGATACCACACAAAGACACAACTGTGATTGGTCAGCCTACATGTCTCTGGTGGTAGTGCACAGTGGTGTGCAGATAACATGAAGCAGGTTGAAACAATGCTCAGTCATCTTGTTGCTTTACTCAAACACACTTCTCTTCAAAGCTGCAAAACATCCGCCAGGAGAACGACAGAACTCTTCAGTAATTAAACAAAGAGAAGAAATCTATAACTTACTGTGAGGACTTTACATATTCTAAGCGTGATAAGGTCTGAATAAATTACCATAAGCTAAAGGAAGTATTAGTAACTACTCTGTGGTGAGTTCAAGTGATGATGATTCATGTGAAGATCATGTTCATTTGAAAATCCAGGAGGATGTTGACGTGTTTTGTCCTTTTTTTCCTCCAGAATCTGTACAATTAAGGTGAAGAGTACAGTAAAGTTAGCACAACCCAAAGAGTCACCATGGCAACATTCAAGGGATATGAGTCAGGTTGAAATAAAGAACTTTCCCTCTCGAGAGTAAGGCAGTAGCTCAGTCTGTAGGGACTTAGCTCGGTAACAGAAGGGGAGCCGGTTCAAGTCCCAATCGGACCAAAATACAGATTGTGGTTAACTAGAGAAGTTCACCTCCTGGGCTCTGCTGAGGGGCCCTTAAGCAAGACACTGAACCCCCGACAGCTCACAGGCACTCGATGACTGGCAGCCCTTCACTCTGCCGCCATTCCTGGTCCTGTTTGTGAATGTGTGTTCATCAAAAACGATGTGTCTAGTGTAGAAAACACAAAGGTAAAAGCCTGATTAATAAACATATATTATCACACAGGTTTATGTCCCATTTTGCTCAACATAACTATGAAACACAACATCCAATAGAAGGAAGGTTCATGTTACACAGAATTAAATCAAATATGAAACAGATAACAGTAATTTACAGAGCCATGGTCAGCTGGAAGTCATTGCCGGTTCATATCATTCAGGAAAATTCCCCGAGTACATTTCAAAAGTTTGCTTAAAGGGGACCTATCATGCAAAATGCACTTTGTGATGTCTTTTATACACAAATATGTGTCCCCGGTGCGTCGGGAAACTCATGCAGCGTCAGAAAATAAAACCCTCTCTCTCTTCTAAATCTTTTAAAAACAGGGGTACAACGAGCGGATACAGATTTGCTGTCGATCTGACGTCAAATCGGCAGCGGACCCACAGAAAGTTGCTATCAGAAACAATGCCTGACATGTTTTGGACGTAATCTCGTCTTTGTTTACATTAGCAAGCCTCGCTAACACTCAGAGCTAACCTGTACTGGAGAGCACATGTGTTTAAAAAGCAGGAAATAAAAAAAGGAACTCACCTTGTGATAAACCCGCAAGAGAAAAAGCATTTGAGCTCCATACTGTTTCAGAAATAATCTTTGATGTGGTTTAGAACAGGATGGCGTTTTATCACAGCAGAATTTAACTTTATCTCCGGTAGAATTCTGATCAGGCATTAGCTCCACCTCCGCCTCCTCTTTTTTTTTTTTTTTAAAGCTAAGGACCCAAAATCTGCGTTTCTCTAAAGGCCGCTACACACCAACCTGAGACCAAAGAACGTGCACCTGACTCGTCGTGGTCACCGACCATAAGCCGTTGGTGAAGATCTTTGGCGCCCGTACACTGGATGAGATAACAAACTCGCGTCTGTTTAGTCTCAAGCAGCGCACCCTCCCATGGCGCTTTGACATTGAGCAACTATGCCGCTGATGCCACGTCGAGGTATCCTTCCCCCTCGGGCTCAGCAAACGGCCTCTCATTGGGGCTGCCGAGCGGGCCTGACGCGTGGAGTCAGCACTCATGGCCTCCATCCGCGACGACGCACGGGAGCTCGGAGCCGTCTCTTGGCCCCTCCTCGCAC
This sequence comes from Harpagifer antarcticus, assembly GCA_902827135.1. Lineage (NCBI taxonomy): Eukaryota > Metazoa > Chordata > Actinopteri > Perciformes > Harpagiferidae > Harpagifer > Harpagifer antarcticus. The sequence continues at coordinate 3,386,600 of CADEHL010001011.1, forward strand.
GGGAGACAGCGGCTGACGGATGCCTCGGCCACCTCCTCCGACTCATCGAGCAGGAGGGTGGGATTGACGTAAATGACCCTGCCCTGGCGAGTCTGTCATCGAATTGGAGGGCGGAAGTTGCAGTTAAGACTGCTAAGCGCCTCCTGATGTCCAACACCGGCCCGTCGGGCGGCCTTGATCAGGACCGCTTCCTGCGTGCTATGTTGCAGTTGCGAAACACGCCTGACCCCGCCTGCAACCTCTCGCCAGCGCAGATCATCTTTGGCCGCCCCCTTCGTGGCTCGCTCTCCTTTGTGAACCGCCTCGAGAAGTTCTCGAACCCGCATATCCGCCTTCTATGGCGCGAGGCATGGGCGGCGAAGGAGGACGCCCTTCGGACCCGTATGTCCCGTACCACCGAGTCTCTGGGGACTCACTCAAGACCGCTCCGCCCATTGGCACTCGGCGAAAGGGTATTCCTCCAGAACCAGCAAGGCCCGAGCCCCCACAAATGGGACAGGTCAGGGATTGTGGTGGAGTCACCGGGCCACGACCAGTATTGGGTCAGGGTTGACGGTTCGGGACGTCTGACACTGCGCAACCGGCGGTTCCTCCGTGCCTACACGCCGGCCAGACCCTGCACCCGTGAGCAGTCGGCTGCGCCGCCGCCCGCTGCCCGCTACCCTGGGCCATCAGCCCCCACCTATCCACCCGGGCTGGGCGACTCCCCAGGGGATTGCTCAGCGGCCCACTGTTAGACCCCGCGACTTGGCTATGGGCGCTTCCCTACCGGCGCCTGGTGGTGAGGCGTCCGGCAGCTGGATTTAGACCGTTAATCTATTCCGGCCCCTAGTTTTCAGGTCTGGGGGGGATGAAGAGTTTATCGCCGGCCACTAGAGGGCAGCGTCACTGCTGTCGCTGTCCGGATATGCCGTGCTCTGACCCGGTAGTGCCGAGCGGCCATTTTAGTTCAAACATTGGTCATTCACTCCGCCTCGAGTTGAGACTTTCATCCACTCATTCATGTAAGCTTGTTTCCACTATTGTTTGGTGTGTCTATACTCTGTGTCGTTGGATATATGTTTATTGGTCATGACATGCATGGATGTAGTACTTTGTCAGCTTATCGTGCTGCATTGCTCTGTTTCAGGGTGTCGTCATCCTTGTTATTAAAGTACCGAAACTGACATTGAGGAGTGTGTTTCTTCACTATTGGGGATCCTAATAAAGAACAACAATACAAGTATTTCTTTCTTTCTTTAATCCCTTTTATGAAGAATGAATCTAGTTTTAGGAACAGCTTGAGTAAACTGTGTAGTAAAGTATTTTTGTTGTTTTTGTGTTTTAGGCTAGTGACTTTCAGTCGACATGTACTCGTATACTTTCACAGTGTGGATCTGTCTCGGGGGGGTCAATGGGCGTCTTACAACCGGCGTGTCAGTGGATCAATCCCCAGGCAATGTGCACAGGATACTTAACTCCAAATTGCTCTCTGCACCGGCATTGAAATGTATCCAAGACGATTTGGATAAAATCGTCATCTAAATAGCGAAAATACATACTCCTCCATCTCTTGATTAAAAGGACTTTGCTGGTAACAAATGGGCTAAATGTAATGGATCCCACATTTGGTGTTTAATAGGAACAACCTGATACAGAGGGGGTGGACCCGTGATCGCTGTGGTCTACATTTAATGTGCCCTGCAATAAATACAGAACGTTTGAGTCTGAGAAGTGTTCACTTTTTTGTGTGTTTTAAAAAATCAAATCTATCCTTACTGTGTGGTTGCCTGCATCAGCTCATGGCTCCAAACTTAAAATGTTCTTAAGGCATGCAGCTTTACCAAATGTGAGGACAAAGATTCCTGTTCTAATGAACATCCTTTGTAAATGTAGGGAAGTTTTATGGGACCATCTATAATCTAATTGCCTGAATTTCTACGACTTCCTTTATCCAACTTCATTATTTGGTCCTTATCTTACCTTCCTTCATTTCATCAGTTTGTCTTATCATGGTGGTTATACAGTATAATAAATAAGTGACACCAAACACATTAAGAGTATGATAATTACCAACCAGACAAAATACATTGCATAATGTTGCAAAACCATTCAGTCTTTCATTAGGAATTTAAATCAATGTTTCTCCCTCTGAACACCAGGGGGGGTCACTGAACCTGAATTGAGAATCCACTGATTGCTGTAAATGATTCAGTGTCAGTGTGGCAGTGAGAGAAGAGTGTTTCTTGCACAAGTAGGAACATCAGTAAACAGGTAGCAGCTGGTAGTATACAATGTATCTCTGTGATGTCATATGTCAGCGTCCTGACTGACCTTTTCATCCACTGCCTCCTGCCCAGTGACCTTTGACCTCTTCCAGCTGATGAAGTGAACGTGTCTCCTCATACAGCCCACTACAGTTGAGTACATGTATGAAACACTAAGTCTGAACCCAGACTGAGAGAGATTGATTGTTGATGAAGGTCCTTCCTTCCTGCAGACTGTATAAGCAACACTGGTAGACCACCACACACACAATAACACACATGACATTGTGGTTGTGCAATATGTTAAAATGCAACTACTGGCTGCTTTCTCTTTTTTCACCATATGTGTAACAACATGTTGTAAGATAACACTGTGCAATATATACTTATATACTAGTAAATTAACTACTTACTGTCATCCTGCAGCTACTCCAACTTGATTCACTTCCTCTTTTTACTTTTTTCTATTAAAATGTGTTCAAATTCAATAAAAAATGGTATTAATGTGTGCTTGCCACTACTAAAAACTGGTATATCATTATTGTCTCTTTGATGTAACTATGGATGATTTAACCATTTCTTATCCTTTATTTAAATATAAAGTTGTACCGTTAAAAAGACGTGGCGTTGAGGCTGGGCTGGCAGATGTTTCTTCTTGGCTGCTCAGTGTTTGGGTGTATGTGAAGTGATGTAAACAGCTGGTACAGTGTGTGTAAGTGACCTCTAAACATCATGACAGTGGAGGGTCACTGAGCCTCCGTGTGCTGCTACTGTGTGTGTGTGGGTGTGTATATTTGCAATGTTTAGTGTGTGTGTGTGTGTGTCTACTGCTTCACACAATGTTTACAAGTCATGTCATAGACATCTCCCTCTTCGTCTCTCCTTGTTAAAATCTATATAAACAGATGCATATAATAATGTATATATTTATTATTAAAAATGTTCCAAAACACATGCAAATGAAGAAACATCTTCACCAACTTGACAACATATGCGCAGCGTTTACTAAAAGAACTAAACACTGCAAGAAGCTGAAAACACAACGAACATGGGGACACTAAAAGTGACGCACACAGCTGGGACCGGAGCGCTTGGTGACGTTCAGGATTATAAAGCTGGAAAACTGTCTCCGGAATCTTACCTTAAAATATAATATCATTGGCTTATTTCAACAATGTGATCTCACTATTGCCACTCTGCTAGCTAGCCACCAGCTAACGTAGTGATTTTAAATATACTGACTAAACACTTAGAGTTATGAAACAGGCTAACTCTGCGTCATCGACAGTTGGCCAACTTTATAATCCTGATCTTCACCAAGCACTCCGGTCCCAGCTGTGTGCGTCACTTTTTAGTGTCCCCATGTTCGTTGTGCTTTCAACTTCTTAAGCGTTTTATATTTGCAATGTTTAGTTTGTGCAGCAACATTGAGCCTGTTTGGGGAATGTTGCACGTGTTTCTTCAAGTAGGTGAAGATGTTTCGTCATATGATTCGGCACATTTGTGTTTTTCTATTTGCATTGTTTTTGAAGCTGCAGTATGTTACTCCCAGACGTTGTGGGCCGTTGTAGAGCGTTGGCATCTGTCGGCCACTGTACATATCCACCAATAAGTAGATATTGCCTTGCTTCATTTATTTGGTATTTATATAAATATGCTTTGATGATGATTATCTTTTTTTGTGAATGAGTGACGTCAGGTTAGATGGAGACAACTTTATTTTACTACGCAGATTACATTATTATTTTTGTATTTAACGATTAGCCAGATGAACCTTTAGGGGGACAGTGTTGAAAGGGGGAGATAGAGGTGATGACATGCATAAACAGACCCAGGCCGGATTCAAACCTGCGCCCCCACAGCAGGGACTGAGCCAAGTACATGGGCCTGTTGATTATTTTCTAAAAGTCAACTGTTTATTGTTTGAATAAATAGTTTTTTGGATATACTAAACAACTTCCCTGTGTGCTGTTCTTTGGGGAGTGTGTGTCAGACACCGTCACCTCACCTCAGGTGGCTCCAGGAAGCTTAAAGCCCAGGGTTAGCCACATGTTTACATACAAAGCAACAAATCAGTACGAGTTAATCAATCAAACCTGACTTATACGGCACGGTACATACACAAAAAATAACGCAAAGTGCTTCACAAACCAATAAATAAATAAAAAGAGTTCTAACACTCCCCCCCCCAATTCATAGACAGAGCAGCACTTATTGTGTGAATAATACAAATACTAAATACCATCTTCCCTGCATCAAAGTGTCATTGAGCAAGGCACTGAACCCCTCACTGCTTCCGGACACCAACACATGACAGCCCCTTTGCTCTGACACTTCTCCATACAATGCACATGTGTATTTAAGACCTAATTCCAGAGATGTGTTCTTCTCCTCGTGTGGCCGCACCGTCTATCTGATAGTGAACTGTAGCAGATACGACCGTTATCGTCCTCGTGTGGCCGGGGCCTAAGTGTTCTTGTGGCTGTTAGAGAGAGGTGTGTGGGGCGGACAGGGTTCTTTGATCCTTCAGTACTAACACCAGCCGTGATTTATACATTCCGTACACATTTATACTGTATCAAATATAACTTTTACTTTTATTATTTTAAGTACAATGCAGATAATACTTCTGTCATTTGTATTTGTACTAATATAATGAATTCAGGACTTTACCTTAAATGGGACTATTTTTGGATTGTATTTCTACCCTTTAAAGTATCTGAGCAGAATAGTATGCGATTCTAGTAAAGGTAGAAGTCATCAGTAGGCATAGTAATTCACGTCAGGAGAAATAAAAGTTGCAATACTGAATTTTAAAAGTTCTCTGTTACAAATCTGCATTCAACTTCTTACTTAAGTAAAAGTACAAATGTACTGGCATGAAAAATATACTGAATGCAACAAAACAAAAGTACTCATTAAGTGTAATGGTCTTTTGTGGTTTATTTTGTATTGATGCATTAAGGTGTTCATTACAGATTGTAAATGTGGAGCTCATTTTAATTAATCTATACTGCTGCTGGACAAGAGAAAATAACACTTAAACTAGATAACACTGCCAAGAAGCTATTTAAAAAACCTTTTTAAAGTTGAGAAATATAAATACACGTTTTTAACAAATTGAAGAATACAAAAAAGTAAAGTAAAAAGTAAGTAAGCTCCACTTTTACCAGCTTTTACTTGTAACTGAGTATTTTCACTTCACAATTTGGTACTTTTACTTTTTTTACTTCGGTAAAATATCTGAGTAGCCTACTACGCATAGTAATACTGTCAATGGGAGGGGTTAGAGTCTGAAACTAAAAGTACCTAAAATGTGTACAGTACTTAAGTACAGTTCTTAAGTAAATGTAGGCCTACTTCACTACCTTCCACCTCTGGATTCTTCCACCGCTGTCATATCAAACAGTCCCGCTCCACACGGCGACATGACGGATGGTCTCCTGCGGGGCTGTGGATGTGGGCTGGCGGAGTGACGCGGCTCTTCAGGCGGACTCCTCCGCAATAAGAGGCGGCGGCCGCGGAGAGGCAGAGCACAGGAGGCTCAACGCAGCACCGTCACACAGCACCCTGAGCACCGCCACACAGCAGCACGCTGCACCGCCCACAGCACGGCCACTCACCCCGGAGGGAAGACGTTTCAGCGGAGGAACATGCCGGCGCTGCCAGGGTGACTCTGGCAGTGACTCTCCGCCCGATACACAGGCTGCTCCGCGGGCTGCTCACCCTGACCCTCCGGCAGGACCAGGGACAATTTAACATTTAAACACATATTATATTGGTAAGTCTTCACTTTTTAAATCCACAAAACGAAAAGCAAACTCATATCACATTTGTTATTACATATTTACAGAAGTGCAATGAAATACATATATTTTACCTAATTAAATAGTGTACTTAAGTAGTTTGGAGTTACTTTAAGCAAGTATTTATATGTTATGCTACTTTATACTTCTAATCCACTTTTTACGCCAGTAGCCTACATTTATCTATCAGCTTTGTTTCCTCTACAAATTAAGATTATTATAAAAATAAATATAGCATCAACAGTTTATAAAGTAATTCAAATGAGCTCCACCATTACCATCTGTGATCGAGACATGAATGCATCAATACACATAATCCAGTGATTTCATATTTCTAAATGGAACATCATTCTTTATGAGTTATTTTGAATAATATTTTAAGTATTTTTTGATGACTGTTACTGAATTAGGATTTGAATGCATGACTTTTACTTGGAGTACAGTTTTTTTTACAATTTAGTATTGCTACTTTTACATCTGAGTACTATGCAAAGTGTCCATAACATCTGAAAACTTCTTCCACACCTCCATATTTCCATATTTAAATAATAATTTGTAGAGATCTTGCATGTTTTAGAGGAATGTGTATATCAACAGGTGTATCACAAGCGTAGGCTACTACATCCAGCACTAGTTTTCTTTAAACATTCAAATATATTTAGTGGTAACCACATTTATTTGTATTCAACTTTCAGGGTCATCACATTCATATGAATACTTTTCCTCAGCAGATGTTGCGTAGGAATGAATTGAAGACATGGTTTCTTTAACTAAACAAGCAAAGCTCCAAACAGGCCTCCATCTGATCCTAGCATCACATCATAAACTCTAATGAGCATGAGCTCATTAACATGTGTGAAGCGCTGTGATTAATGTGAAGATAGGGACAAGAGAGAGAGAGAGAGAGTGTGTGTGTGTGTGTGTGTGTGAGGCTGCAGGTGTGACGGCTGGAGATCAGATCATAGTGGAGTGTGTGTGAGGCGGGGGCCATGCATGGTAAGACTTTACTAACTAGATACCACAGAAGAAGAAGCTGTACCTATTTGACTTTTCCATAAGTGTAGTAAAAGGTATTTGTTTTTGGGAGTGATGTAAGTAGTAGGTTGTTGAATTGTGTTTAAAAAAGCCCTGATAGTGCTCGTTTTATATCCTTTATTTAGTACGGTGGTTTAATCAATGCATTTATATCATATTTTCACAACTTATTAAAAATGAATCACAGTAACAAAGAAGAGGTTGTCCCGCAAAGTGATTTTAAAGTAACATATAGCGGAAATACTGAGAACAAGTTGAAGTTTTTTATTAATGTACTTATGCATTCCACTGCTGGCGGTTCCAAATGATTTGATGGAATGGGCAGCTTCTTTGCCGTTGTGTCAGCTCACCTATCATGTCATTTCTGTTCTTATCTTATCTGTAAATGAAGCTTTTTCAGACATGATGTCTTACAACACATGCTCTAAAATAACAAACTTGATTTTAGAAGGAGAAAAAGTAATCTGTAATGTGGAACGGAGCCCGTAAATTTCTGGCAGCTTGAGATATCTCATATTTTGAAGAGCCCAGAACATGTAACCACACCTAAAGACCTCGGTTCTAACCCCGGTACCATTATGAGCATTAGTGGACTTAGTGAGAAATGAGGAGAGAGCAGGCTGACAGATTACAGGACGCTCAACTCAGCGCATGTTTGTGAACGTCAGATTAAAACATATTAATAACAGCTGTATGAAATTGGAAATGTGTCGACTCATACGGAACACCACAAGTTATCACCATACCCGCAATAACATGTTTACGCACATTTGAGACTTTTTCTGTCACTTTTTTTCGAGTTAGTTTGTATTTTCATATTTCATATTATACATGCTTTTATATCAATGGTTATAGATTAAACTAGTTCTCAACAAATCAAAAAAAGGTCCTCCTCAAACTACGTTAATTCTGTTTATTATCTTTCTGATTGGATTGAACCTTTTTTCTTTAACTATGAAAAAGTGTATTAAGTAAAAAATCAGTACTAAATAAAACAGTTTAGTTTCAGTTTATTATTATTAATCTTTTCATAATATTGTATCCAAAGTATAATACCGTAGAAATGCCTACTGGCGCAACTCGAGGTTAATTGTTTTTTTTTGATAATTGTTTTTAATTGAGAACAAGTGGTTTTAACTATAATATATAAGCATGTCTGAAATTGAAATATATAAAATGCAGCTAACCCCAGTATTCCGATTACACAGTGGGGTTGGATGCCTTCAGGAGCAATTTTGCCCTCGGATTAATGGACATGTTGACTGCGGGGGGGGATTGCACCGCCGACCCTCGCAGACACCTTTTTTACCCCCTGTGCCACGGTAGTGTTGTTACGTACATGTTACTAGTGGTTAACTAGCTAAGTGGTGGAATTGTTCATTATTATCCTACGTGGTCTTTTATTGCAGCCTTAATTTCAATAATTAAAAAAAAATGTTGGCCCAGATTAGCCTTTATTTGACGGGTAATTAGGGGGAAATAAAGGGGAAGACATGCGTGAAGGGTATCCAGGGATACACACCAAGATAATGGTCCCATGTAAATGTACTGAGTCACAAACAACTGGAATCAGCTGACAAAATACACTCCGCTGTGAGTTGTTAATTAGCACGTCGCTAAAAGCTAATTCGCTATCAAACCTGCTCAGTCCTGCAGAGGTAAACACCCGGGGCCCACATGTGTATCTCAGCCGGTCTGATCGCATTCACACCGAGGTGAGAAGCATCAGGCCCCACAGCGAGGCCCTCAGAGGCGTCAGATCTCACAGGGTCCGCTGAAGTTAAAGGGCCACATGGCTGTTTGGATTTGGAGGCCCCTGGTATGCAGACATGAAAGGGGAGAAGGTGAGGAGCGCTCAGCGGCGCAGCGCTTATCTCTAATGACCCCCTAACTATAAGTCAATTACTTCTGCTTGATGATCAGAAAGGAGCGCACCACGGGGGGCCGGGGGTCCTCGTTACAGACCCTTCCCTGCATGGCCAGGTCACAGGCATCCTCTTTATTACTCCCTGTGTTAGCTGCTCAGTGTAAACGCTCCGTCTGTACCATCGTGCTCAGGACAATGGGATGGCTTTGAGCCAAGAACAGAAAAACTCAAAGCAAGAAGAATTTTTATTTTCAATTGAATTCTTATAATCAGAATATTTGTTTGCAGAGGGGAAATGTACAGCGACAACAGCAACAGATAAAAGGCAAATAAAGTACAGTCAAATATGAAATGGTAAACATTGATGGTAAAAAAGAACAAGAAGTTTAAATAAGTTTGAGTGTATGGATTGAGGGAGCCAGTTAAAGCAATGTTTTAAACTCAAGTGTATGTTGCCTATGAACAGTGGTTCTCCCTCAGCTCTAACACTGCACTACTCGGATTACTTTATCACTCTCTACAGTTACAATTAGGACTTTTCTGATTAGGATATATTTATCACTATCATTATTATCACTATTTTATTTGTATTATTTTAATATAATTTAACTCGTTTTTTTCACCTGGAAAGTGGATAAATGTAAATGCTTTATGCATATGTAGTTATATTAACTGTTTTAAATTAATAAAAAAACGTCCAGGCTTTTATGGACGTCCCTAGAAATGCAGTTTGATACATATACAAGTAAAATGTTTTAATGTTTTTTAATACCCAAATTTACATTTAAATACCTGCTTAGATTTAAAAAGAAACATCTGTGCATTATTAGTTTTATTAATGACTGCTTAGAGCTCGTGTGAGTGAAACAGGCCATAATTACCTCTCTAATATATATTTCAAAGTGGTGTTCAAACATCTTCAAACACCAACAACTGTATTTAACAATCTCCCTCTCAGATGTGTTAGAGTAAAAGTATACAGTAGTTGAGAATGGGACTGTAAAGTAACCCGATGTAAGTATCATCATTCTTTCTGAAGTTAAACTTAACCCTGACGGTGAGCAGGAATGCAGCGTCTGTGAGAGGTGAGAAGTGTGTGTGTGTGTGTGTGTGTGTGTGTGTGTGTGTGTGTGTGTGTGTGTGTGTGTGTGAGCACACCGTCACCTGTGAGCCTCAGACAAACACACTTATGGCGCGTTTCCATTGCAGGCCTCGCTCGGTTTGGTTAGGCCTTATTAGGCCCGGCTCACTTTAATGCTGCGCTTCCATTACAGTTTAGGAACTGGGGTAGTTACTATAGTAACGCAGTGTAGGCGGAACCGTGGCGTCATCTTCAATGAGCGCACCAGAAAAACAACACAGCCGTCAGCTCTTAGCACTCAGAGCTCACAGCTCCTCATATCTGTTCAGAAACTAGACAAAAGTTAAACAAGTACAAACCACAGACTGTCTGTGTCATGGCGAATACTGTCGCTGGTTTATTTATGTCTGTATAGGCCGTTGTTGTGAGTGTGGACGGTCGGAGCATATATAACGTTAGCTTAGCCAAGCTCCATTTAGAAAGCACGCATTTGAAAAGGTTTTTCGCCTGCCGTCTGTCTGCAGACTTGTCAAAGCGTTAATTCATGGTTTTTACTAACCGGTATCAGTATGTTGTTACTTCGGCATCATTTAGAAACGTGTACTATGTTCATCTTGTTGTAGTTGCAGCCCCCTTGCCAGCGATTCTCTCTCTAGTTTAGCATACTCAGCCCGACTCAGCCTGGTTGTTCCTGGCCCTAGAACCACGATTTAGTCGGGCCAGAAAAAAGGTGAAAAAGTAGACCCGGGCCAAAATTAGGCCAAGTGGAAGCGCAACCAAAAACGGGCCCCGCACGGCTCGGCACGCTTAAAGCGAGCTACCCGCTGCAGTGGAAACGCGCCATTAGTCTATTGTCATCCTGCTCATCAAACCTGCTCTTACAGCTCCTCTGCTGCTGGAAACACACACACAACACACACACACACACACACACACACACACACACACACACACACACACACACACACACACACACACACACACACACACACACACACACACACACACACACACACACACACACACACACACACACACACAATACAGACACAAAAACAATATCAGAAGCACACATGCATGCACAAACTCATTCTCACACCCACACACACAACAGAGGCATACTCACACTTGCAGGCAGAGGCACACACACAAAAACAAACGCGATCACATACAAAAAAAACACACTACTATTTCTCTGTCTGACTTGAATGTGTCTCTGTGTGTGTGTGTCTCTGTGTGTGTGTGTCTCTGTGTGTGTGTGTCTCTGTGTGTGTGTGTCTCTGTGTGTGTGTGTCTCTGTGTGTGTGTGTCTCTGTGTGTGTGTCTCTGTGTGTGTGTGTCTCTGTGTGTGTGTCAATGCCAGAAGGACATTCCACTCAGACCCCATTTACACGCAAATGCATACAAAACGCAAACGAACAGAATACGATATCAATAAGGTATTCCGTTCACAAGAGACCGCTCGAAAGCGCTGGAGACGCTGTAGTACATATGTCGGGCCTGTAAGTGGCGCTGTACTTCTGCCACAAAATACACCAAAAGCAGGGAAGAAGACCCCCGTGGTTGCCATGGTTGCCCTTCTGTTTATGCCCTGAGGTGGATTTAGCAACATGTAGTTCATGTAGTTCTCCATGTCCACTTGTTGCTGATGGTTGTGGTAGAGGAGCTGTAGATTCTGCACTAACATGTGTAGCATGGTCAGTAGCAGTAGCAGTAGCTACTGAGCATGCTACAGCAGTGAGCAGCAGAGGTGGGGCCATGTCTTTGTATGGATTCAATGAAGTTGCAGTCCAAGCCACGACATTAAGTGTTTTGAGAAAAAATAGCAGTTGAATTCTCATCTTTCCTTCTCCCAACACAAGCAGTAATCTAGAAATGATTGTTTGGGCTTTCACAGGGCGTACATGCCAGGAGTGTTTCTTCACAGACACACCCCAGCTCCATACTCAACACAAATCTTTCCAACAATTATTTTGAGGTAATATAATACTTTATTGATCCCAATTTTTTTGACATTGCACATCATTTGAAAATAAAAAGAGTAGAAAATGAAAAAACATAAAATAGAAACATCTCAAAATAAAAAATAAAACTGAATTACAAAAGGCGCATTCACACCGCAGTACTTTTCCCACAAAGGTTCATGCGAACTTAGTTCATGCAAACTCTTTATTTCGCATGAACTAAGTACAGATCGCGTTCACACCGGAAAAAGTCCTTGGGGGTGGATTAGGCAAATGAAGCCGCTGACTTCACTTCTTCTTCTTCTGCTTTGGGTTTACTGGCAGGCTACAAACAACTTCACGGCGTATACTGCCGCCCGGAGTCCCCGGCCGGAAGTCCCCGGAGTTGGGGACTGGCTTCAGTAGAAGCTGCTGGGACTCCCAGCAGCTTCTACTGAAGCCTTCCGAGTAAATTGCCAGAACGCCGACACCTCCTCATCTCCACCGCTCCCATGTTTTATTTTGTGTTGCCATAAGTTAGTCTCTCTGCGTTTCTGCGCTGGGCTAATGCTAATGCTAATAATGCTAATGCGAGGATAATAAAATGGCGGCTTCACAAAACTTTTTGGAAGTTTTACGGGGCGTGGTTTGCAATCCGCCCAGCCAATCAGAAATATAGCTCTTTTCTCACAAAAGAGCCGCTCGAAAGTCCCTGCTCTCTAGCAGGGACTTTCGAGGGGGTAAAAAGGTTCACATGAACTAATTTTAGTACCGGCTCTTTTTGGTGTGAACGCGATAAAAGAGTTCTCATGAACTAAGTTCGCATGAACCTTTGTGGGAAAAGTACCGCAGTGTGAATGCGCCTAAAGTGAAATGTATACAAGTTGACCTCGAAAGAGAAACATCTGTAGACTATCTGACCAATGAACACTATGAAGGGCCAAATTGCAGCAAAAAATGTTTAAAAGTAGGATATTATTTACATTAAGTGTGCAAGGAAAATTTCTGTAAAATGTAAGGACCCCTCACTGAGGGGAGAATGTGGGTTTTAAAAGCCTGTATGGAAGAGTTATCTGAATTCTTGCCCGATGCCTGTCACACTAATCTGGTTTCTTGTAGTTACACCATATCTACATGTGTGTATGTGTACGTGTGTATGTGTGTGTGTGTGTGTGTGTATGTGTGTGTGTGTGTGTATATGTGTGTGTGTGTGTGTGTGTGTGTGTGTGTGTGTGTGTCTGTGGCAGAAACTCCTGGTCATCTTCAATGAATTGACTTTTGACAGCACTAGAAATATATCGATGTCACTTGGCCCGACAGTTGCATATTTTTCTCTGCTAATGTTTTGTGTTTCTTCCAGAAGGCCCTGTTGGATTCTGGGTAGCAGCCATGGGCAGCAAGACCCTGCCAGCCCCGGTCCCCCTGCACCCGTCGCTCCAGCTGGCCAACTACGCCCTCCTGCAGAGCTCCACGGGCCTCCAGCTGCCGGCCGAACACTTCCAGAGCCTCTACAGCTTCAGCGCCCTACACGCCATCCAGCTGCACCAGTGGACCCTGGGCTACCCCCACCTCGCCCTGCCCCGCTGCACAGTCTCCAAGCTGCCCGCCCACTTCTCCTCCATGGCCTCCTTCCCCCTGTTCCCCCACCTGCTGGAGCCCAAGCACGACTCAGCGGGTCTGTTTCAGAGCTCCAAGAACAAACCCCGCTTTGACTTTGCCAACCTGGCGGCCGCAGCCACCCAGGAGGACCCCCTGAAGGCGGAGGACCTAAGCATGGGGGGGGGCGCCACTCAGGCTTCATCTCTCCACCAGACCTCCGCCGGCCTCCACCTGGACCTGACCAAGCTCTCCTCCCCCGAGCGCAAGTCCAGCCGAGGCCGCCTGCCGTCCAAGACCAAGAAAGAGTTTGTGTGCAAGTTCTGTGGTCGCCACTTTACCAAATCCTACAACCTCCTGATCCACGAGAGGACGCACACGGACGAGAGGCCGTACACCTGTGACATCTGCCACAAGGCCTTCAGAAGACAGGACCACCTCCGGGACCACAGGTGAGAAGAAGGCTTTATTGGGTATTTAAACCCAACACTGTAGTACACACTGAACATACATTGGCTCGTTGTGTTAACAGGCAAGGTCCCAACAGTTCGTCTAAAGAGGCCCTATTCTGCTTCATCCCCCCTGCCTGAAACACCTCCATTGGACTCCTTTTCATTTCATTTCAAACCTTTATTCGTCCAGATTGTCCCTTGAGATCATAGATCTCTTTTTCAATGGAGACCTGCTTACAGAACTTCCAGAACATAATGACATCACTTTCTAACACTTGCGCTTCTATTGGCTAGCGCTACAACTCATTGTACGTGATAGGCTAAGGGGCGGGACATCTCTAAGCAGTTGACCAATCACAACAGAGCTGGCCAGCTAATCAATACTCATACTGATTTGAACCTGAAATGGAGCAGAATGTGTCTTCTTTATTTACAGTCTTCATATAGGGCTGTGTATGTCCCCTTTCTATAGTCATCTTTCCATCCAAATTAGCACTCATTTTACATCATTTACAGAAAATGATCACATTTGCGTGCTAATTCTTAAATTGGGTTGCCTAGGGGTTGGGTTATAAACACTTCTGCCTATAGACACTCAAAAGGGTTAGTTATTTCAATCCACACTAGAAAATACAAGTACAAATAGGCCCATTTGGGTGTGGATCACTTGCGTTTTGACTGCACTAAACACACAATCACACGTTATGTGCATATACTGTAGTGTGAAACACAGCCTAGGTAGACACCTGCCAGCAGCTGCTGTAGTTGTAGTAGGTGAATTGCCTCCTGTGTAGATATGCTGTAAGGCTTAATGGAGAAAGGTTTCTTTGTTAAATGCTTAATTCAAAAGGTGACTACTTAGTCCATTATGAAAAATGTTGTCACTGTAATGAGATGACATAAGATGTTGAATGTGTCACAATAACTGCACAGTCAGTAGTCTGTGTGCCGATGAAAGGATTCAGAAGAAACCTTTCCTAACGATGACAGGATGAAATACATGATGTGTAAGAACTGTCAAACCTGACACAAGTTGACAAGTGCGTAGGGATTGTTTCTAGGACATGGGGGTGTGAGTGAACATTTGGAGCTTCAATGTTTACTTTTTGCAACAGTTTATTGAAGAAGTGTATTCAAGTCCCTGCTTATTCAAAACACACATAGGTATGATTTCTATTGCATCAATGATACATTCATTAACTAGTGTAAACAGCTCTAAACGTTCAAGGGACAATGTGTAAGCTATGCTAGAATCACTTCTACCATTTTCAACAGTTTAGAAGGTTACAGTGTTTAAAATATGTCAAAGACGTCAATGTATTGTGTTTCGGAGAAATGTGCATTCTCGCTGACGAGCCTGATCGAGACTCACTGTGGCACCAATCTGACTTCAAACGTTAAAAGTACGAAAAATGTGAACAGTTTTCAATCACATTCAAAGTTCATGGTTTTTCTACGATCTGATGGTTTGTTGACCTAAAAAAGTAAATTAGCATCATCTCCGGAAGGCTGACACACCATCCGTTACCGGTTCGCTCTGGGATTTGCTCGGAGATATGTTCCCAGGGGATTGACGTAAAATGCTGCCCCTTTTTTGTATTCCTCCTCAAAACTTCTATAAATCTTATCCCACATTTCTTGGTTCTCTGAGATTTTTGAGAATAGAATGATATGGTGGTATTTCACTTAGACTGTGGAAAAGGGAAAGACAGAAACTAACAGAAAACACTTGTACACACTTATGCCTCTGAATGTTGACCCCTTGTCGTGATCACACTCCCTTGATACTAACCGGCGTCTCTTCTGTTCTCTACAGGTACATTCATTCCAAAGAAAAGCCCTTCAAGTGTCAGGAGTGCGGGAAGGGCTTCTGCCAGTCCAGGACGCTGGCGGTCCACAAAACACTACACATGCAGGTCAAGGAACTGAAGCCGGCCAAGATCAAATGAGTCACTCTGCCAGCAGGGGAGGACGGGGACACTGGAAAAACACGACCAAAGACAACAACAGTCAAAGAGGCTGAGCGCTCTGCTTCCGTGGGAATACTCCTCAAGGATGAAATATTTCACCAGCCAATTCTGAAAGGAATAAAACAGAAATAAGCCTTAGCGGAGAAGTGTATACTTAGTTATCAAAGCCTGACTTGGCAACGGATGTGTGGAATGTTAAGCGAAACATGACCTTGCGGTTGCTCAGTGCAAATACTAAGCTTGTAATCCAAAGACTTTAAAGGTACACAACTCTTGTAATTTTTTCTTACAAACTGAGAATGATCAAAGCCATGTTAACATATTTTCTCCTTTTCAATATCACATCCCAATGTTATTTTTGTATCGATGCATTATATCAAAACTGTATTTTTGCACTTTAACCTGATTATTGATTATTTTCATATATCACTGGATTTCTTAAACTTATTTTCAAAAAGAATAATCATTTCTAAATAAAATATTTTTACTTTATGGGGTTGTCTGTGTGTCTGAGTTTGTCTGAGTGTGTTGCTAAATGCTAACATGTAGGCAGGGTAAGGGACTATATACTTGTTCATCATAACAATGATAATGCAGTGATGATGTATGTTTGTAGGCCAACCAGGAAGTTAGCATTGAAAAGGCTCCCTCAACAAAAGCAATGGGATTTTAGAATATTGCAAAAACAAAGATCTGTGGCAAACACATGTTTATGATGAGTACACGTTATGTTCAGCAGGATAATCTCCTAATAATAACACCACTTTTAAATGCAATAGCCAGGAGTAAAATGCTAATGTGTTGCTATTAACAAACTACATCACGACTGCATCAATCACCACCGCTAAGCTAAGGGCTGCTAATGTTGGTCATGATGACTTTAAGTGGTCTCATTCAGCCATATGTTAGGAACCACCTTCATTAAGACATATCAAACTAAACGTGAACATCTTGTAAGCTTATTGTAGTACTGAAATAAAGAAATAACACCGATCATTTTACTCAAACAAAAACTGCCGCTTGGGCACCAGTAAGCCAATCGTACGCGGGGGAAATGATTCATTGTCCAGGTAAGAGCTTTATCTTTTAGAATTGAAATAATCCAACATATACACAGAAGGGGTTTCACCTTTGGCTTCTCCTGGGTTTCCCTGGTAACAAAACATTTGCTCATTCTGGTGAACCAATCCCACCACCGTGCAGTCAACATGTCGATGTGTCCTTGGGCAAGATACTGAACCCTGAGTCGCTCCAGGTGGCCAACGAGGTGTGTGTGAGAGTGTGTGTGAATGTTCCCAGAGCAAGTGGTACTGCTCTGCATGAATGAGGTGTGAATGGGTGAATGACTCGTAGTATGTAAAGCACTTTGAGGGGTAAACAAGATAAAGTGCTATATAAGTAGAGTCCATTTACCTGTCTCCAATAAATACATAATCACCAGGTGCCCAAATCCCTCTGTGGCCTAAACCGCCTTCAAAATAAAAGCATAAATAATTACTTTAAGTAACTAAAATAATTACAATCAATAATAATTCATTTATATAAAGAAAAACAGCTGGAAAATAAATGATTCATTACTAAATAACACGTAAATGTATAGCGCCAACACCTTAACCACAGAACTTGTTTTTGGAACTCATTAAAAAACACACTGACTGTCCAGACAAGGGAACCGGTCATTCCTGCTGACCATCAGGAGGATAACAGGGCCTATAGGTTGTTAGTTTGATGCCCACCTCACATGTGTGTGTGTGTGTGTGTGTGTGTGTGTGTGTGTGTGTGTGTGTGTGTGTGTGTGTGGCCTAGCATTACTATACTTGTGGGGACCTAAATCTGTTTACACAGTCACGTGTGGGGACTCGCCTCCCTTATGGGGACAAATTGGAGGTCCCCATGAGGGGAATCATTAATGTTAGGGTGAAGACTTGGTTAGGGTAAGGGTTAGGGTTAGGGTTAGGCATGTGCTGGTTATGGTTAAGGTTAGGATAAGTCTCAAGGAAATGCATGTAAGTCAATGTAATGTGACTAGGACAGATTTTAAGGCTCTTTTATTTCATTTCAAAACGATACAAAGGACGGCCCTACATTTCAGAAATGATCTGCCCCTCCTCCAACTCCAGAGATGGCTGTTAACTGTTTTCTATCATCCACCCTCAAACTACATTAAATTGCCTGGTAGTTCTTAGTGGTTTTCATATTTTTGAATCCTCTTTTTTATAACTTGCTTTTTTTTATAAATTGCTTTTTTTTATAAATTGCTCTTTAAAGTTGTAATTTGTTTAGATTTGATCACATATAATATTACCATGTATTTTCCATTGCCATCTACTGCTGTTTCCTTTCACTTTTTACGAGCCCTTCCTGTGCTAAGTTGATTTCCTCGAGTGACCACAGTTTGGATTCTTAATAAGACAGTATAGCAGACTTACACATTATAGGACAAGTCGTCTAATTCAAGTGCACTTCTATGCTGACTTGAGGGAAGACATGTAAACAATGGTTTGTGTCCGTGTGTGTGTGTGTCCTGCAGGAAGAAGGCAGCTTGTCCAGGGGAAGGAGGAGAGCTGAGCGGATGGCCGGCCTGTTGCTCACCGTTTCTCTTGTAGTCAGGAACTCATCAGTCTGTCATCGTCTTGCTGAGTTGCCAGGGACACAGACACAGACAAACACACTCTCACACACAGCTTCAGGTGGCAGGGGATGGTGTACGTGACATAAGGCTTGTGGAGAACTTTTGCTCCATGGCCTCCTGTCCCGAAGGCTGCTGGAAACACTGCGGAACAGAGACGTGGGAAACAAAGAGAACTAGAAGGAGGATCCGGGGCTGCTGGGGGGTTCAGGGGTCCGCTCCTGTAGGCTCATGGAAGGGGTACTGTGTTTTTTGTGGGGCTGTTTTACCTTGAATTACAGTCTGTGCTCAGTTATCATTTCCTTAATTGAAAGGCTTATAGCATACCCTGCTGCCATGCTTTTATCTGTGTCTAAATAAGGCTCCTTGGATGATGCATTTACAGTGGGATCGCTAGACCAATAACATCAGCCCTGTCATTGGCCAGGGCGATAACAGCCATTTGGTGCAACATTGTAAGAACTGTCAGAAAGTATAAGAACAAAAGAAAAATCTCATATTTCAATTTCATTTCGCCCATTTGGTTGTAATTATAAAATAGTTCTGATGACTCCCTTTCCCCTTTTCCACTGCGACAGTTCCTGAGCTGAAGAGCCTGATTATCAGTTATTTGTATTTCCACTGCAAAGACACCTGCTCTCAGCCCCAAACATTGGTTCACCTCGAGAACCAACTATTTGCTTTGTTGGCACCCAGAGTCCAGAGCTGGACACGGGGGAAACCTACGTCAGAGGATGGGGCGGGTTTTATGTATGCGTGAGCATTTCATTGTGAGTATGACTGACAGTAAAAATGTGTTCAAGAAAGCACCAACACCAAAAAGGGGCTACAATTAAATGAAACATTTTAGAAACATTGTGGAACGTTAACCAGGAAAAAGGCACACATTGTTCATAGTTCACTTGAAATACCTGTATCACTGTGGCATTAGCTGTTTGGAACAGCGGCAGGGCACTCCTGGATATGTTGTTTTAGATTTAATCACTACATACACACATTGTCATATCATCAGACAGATCGGGCGAAATAACACCATTTAATGATATGATGGTAGAAAACGTCCAATGCGACAATGATAGCAACAAATACCTATTCAATTTGTTATGGTGAATAATTAACATGTCATGTGTATGCTCAGTTCACTTTAATATAAAGTGTGATGGCATTCTACCATTAAAAACGCCGCAAGAATTTTTAATATTTATTACATTTTTATTATGCTTAGTAAGAATGGTTTGAGTGGCTCGGCTAACCTCATCCATTTCATACCAGAACATTTCAATTGGTACGATCCTTTGTTTATGGCATTACGTTTGGCACACATTTCAAATGAAAAACAAAAAAAATACACATTCATGGAAAATACAACAAAGGGGAGCAACGTGAGCACAACTCCAACACATTGCGCCATTACTGTCACTGTGGGGGGGGACTTCAAGACGTGGAGCCCATCAGGGGTTCAGTTGGTAAAAAAGCAAACTGGTTCTTGGGGTGGTTCACAAGTTGAACAGACTCTGTACTAAAACTAACCCCAGCGCATTGTCATCAACATGGTAAACTGTCACACCATGTGGACAACCCTTCCTGAAGGGTAACCATGTGTTTCTCTCAGTTATAAGCAACACAGTTATATTGAGATTGAAGCAGAGGTTCAAATCCTGCCTTGCTCCCACACCTCCATGCAGCTGTTCATTTGCTGTGTGTATTTTATTGTTGGATTGAAGGTTTCTGAAAGGTGCAAGAAGTGTCCACCCAAAGGAGACCGGCTCCACCGCTGCCCAGATGTGTGATGTAGGGAAGTCAGGAGCAGTTCATCCTGGTGACAACTCATGGTTCCCATTTGTATTCACTCAATAAACAGCAGAGGTGGTTCAAGTACTAGAATGTGTACTTAAAGGTGGGGTAGGTCATTTTGGAGAAACCGGCTCGAGTTCGCTAGAATTTGAAAATACACAACCGGAACAAATCTGCCCCTTCCTCACAGAGCCCCTCCTCCAACACACACAACGCGCACATGACCAATGAGGGCACGAGATAAGTCTGTGCACAGATGGAAGGCTGACAGGCAGGTAGGCCATCCAGTTACTTTAGCCGGCTCAGATGATTGGTCGTACTACAGCTTCTACAGATGACTTTTCTTTATGGATTTTTGGTCAAAGCACTTCAGATATTCATTGCTATCGGGATGTTAAGAGCATTCCATGGAATATAACACAAAGTGTATCTCGAGCCGGTTTCTCAAACTTACCCACCCCACCTTTAAGTAAAAGGAGAAGTACCAGAGCGTAGGAATACTCTGTTAAAAGTAAAAGTCATGCAATCAACATGTTACTCCAGTACAAAAGTATTACAATCAAAATATACTTAAAGTACGAAAAGTAAAATGATGTATGACTCCATATATTATATGTTTTGTTATAATTAATGATGTACTAATCTGTTCATCAAAGCTTGTACACTGAAAAAACTGAAACGTTGACTTTAATGAAATGTCAGAAAAAGTTCACATTAATGTATTAGGTTAGTTGAAAGCAATAATATTAAGTTGAACCTAATTTCTTTTGAAACGTAACATTATTATTATTGGAGATACTCAAGTACAAGTATCCCAAATCTAGTACAGTACTTGAGTAAATGTACTTAGTTACTTTACACCACTGATAAACAGGAGCAGAAAGTTGTTTCTACTCACTAAACTACATAAACATATATCAAACTAAATGGGAGAGTTCATCTGTTTTAATTGTAATATATAGCGAGCTATAAACAATGCTCAAACTACTTAGTATTTTGCCAGTAAAGTGGCAGTTTACACTTTTACTTTATAACCCCCCCACCCCTGGCCTTGGCTTTACCTCTGTGCCACTGGGCCTAGGGGAAATGTCATTCACTGCTACTGTCTAACCGAATGATTAAGGAAGGGCTGGCAGAGGGCAGAGGGGGGGGGGGGGGGGAGCTTCACACAGTAGACCTCGCTCTGTGCCACTGACACGTTTATGGTTTCCGACTGAAAGGGTGAGTCGGAAGGTGGCAGGATGGACGCACAGTGAACTGACAGACACAGGCTGTCCCCCCCAGGCTTCCTCCAGAGAGGGAGGGCAAGGGGGAGGAAGAGCCCCCCCTTTCCAACAATTATAGAACAGGATCAGAGCAGGCCAGGAAGGTGAAAGCAGGTCCTGATGAAAATCACTTCCACCTGGTTGATGGCCTCCTCTCTCAGACAGAATGCCACTGGGACGATAATACCAGCTGCTGTGGACAATCAGCAGTGATTGAATGGGTGATATGGATAATGACACAGCATACACATAGTGTAACGGCTGCCCAGGGATCAATGTGGATGCTAATGTCAGTTGTCAGTAAACACCCAAAGTTGGAAATTGGTACGGATATGTTGGTCTGAAAATGATTTTGGTCAATGGCCTCTTCCTCTTAGCTCATTAAATGTGTTTAATGGATTGTTTTCATTTACATTTTCTATGTTGTTCATGGTCACAGGATATTTCTTTCCCTTGTTATTTCTCTAGTGCTACTGTCAGGACAATGTCTCTCCTGAAAGATAGTCATACATTTTGGGACAACTGATGAGTCAGTCTGAGTCAGACAGAAATGTCTGGATTGTAGGGCCTTCAGGGGCCCCACAACTCATAGGAAGAGTGTATTTGGTGATTTTGATTTTGATCACAATATTGCACATATTAAAACAAACATGAAAAGTGGTTTATAAAGGTCCAGCATACAACATGTAGTAGCTTTAATAAGTTCCTGTGTCGAAGTCTAGCAAACTAATACTAACTACTTATATGTTGAAAACCAATTTCTACATTTCTATGGATTTCACGATATCATGATGTTCATGTTTGACATCCTTAAATCCAGTTCCACTTGCACTCACTAAGTCTGGATGTGAACTAATAAACTATGGAAACTACCAAACCACAGCCGAACGTAGACATTTCTAGGTGTGATTCTGATCTGATTGTACGGTAACTGCTATATATATATACACATCATATATATATATATACTTTTCCTTTGGATCTGTAGAAGAAGAAGTAGCCACTTTATTTGTCTCTGAGGGGAAATGAATGATTTCACTGTTTCACCTATTGAGAGGTGCCAGAGCAAAGAGGCTGCCTTAGTTGACGGCTGGCTCAAAGCTCAAAGCAGTCCAAGTACTGCCAAGCCAAGTCCCTACGGACCGTTATTGTGTCATCTTAGATCACATCTCTTTTCAAACATTTAATAAGATCCTGTCAGGCGATAAAGGTATTTTGGACCTAATCGTTACAGATGAATGAGTTCATGTGGTACTGTTCTAATGTATTGACATGTCTATGTCAATAGGCTTAGTCTTTTTTAGTTTATGAAAAATGTGCAACCGGCTCCAAGTACAAAAGTGATCAAACTCAATCCCCTGAAAAACACTGTAGTATGTTTGAAAACCAATTCCACCTTCAAGTATACATTTCCAAGCTTATGCAGACCAAGTAGTGAGTCTTTTAACCATAAAGAAAATGGTGTTGTGTCTAACCCTAACCCTAACCCTAACCCCAACCCTAACCCTAACCCTAACCCTAACCCTAACCCCAACCCTAATCGGAACATTTGCAGATCAAGAAACGGTGATGCATCTTATTGGTAAGGGTGATTCCTAAAACCATCATCCTGCTCATTGAAAACAAAGTATTTCTTTAAGTAATCCATTTGCAGGACTTTCTGGTAAAGGAGAAATGAATACACGCTTGACTGTTTGCCCCTTAATGTGAGGTTCAGAGTTACTAAACTCTTAAAATAGGTCTCCGAAATGGCTCGATAATTGAGGTGATTCCAGACTGGTAAAGACCCAGACTTCATCTCTTCAATGTCATTATGAGAATACATGTAAAGGGAGTTCGGCCTATTTAAGGAGACCCAGAACATGGGAATGTTGTGAGCAGGATGAAGAAAGCCCAGATGGAATGAGCATAAACCAGTGTATCAAAACACTCTGTTTTACCTTCTAACCTTTAAATAACTCAGAGCCATTTAGCAATCCCTATGGAACCATTAGAGTTCTTTTGCAGTGGGCCACACTATAAAGTGTGTTACAATAAAGATCAAGAGAAACCTTAGCGTAGGAAATGGTACAGTGCCCAGTGGTCTGGTTCCTCCAGTGATATTTATAAAGCTCATAAATGTTTCTTCAATGTTACGCTTTGCCCATTTTGAACAGCTCCGTAGAAAATGTAATGTCAGGTCGTACCATAACATATGTGTGTATTGCTGTTGAACAAGTGTGTGATATAATTGAATGCAACAAGTTCTAAAATAATTTGTTGATCATATCAGTATGCCCAAGGCTCCAGATATGTGGGTTGGTGCCAGAGGGGGGGCAGAGGGTACTCCCAGCTGTTGTTGGTGTACACATTAATAGACATTAGCGATGACATTCAGGCCAAAGCCATGATATGTTATTTACACCTTAACAGTGTGCTTTGTTCCAGTGGCATACACCAAACACTCAGGTATTCTGTTCACTCTGCAGTTGTTAATAGATAACATCCCAAGATGCAATGCAAAACAGACATATAAGAGTGTCCCTGTAGAGAACAAATTGTGTTTTTCAGAAATGCCTTGCCCAAAAACATTTTATGCGAATGTTTTGCATTTAATTTACAATTACATAAATCAAGTACTTTAATGGACTGCATTTCTATAGTGCTTTCCCAGTCTTTACATCCCCTCAAAGTGCTTACATATACAACTCAACATTCACCCATTCATACACTTTCATGGCACAGAGGCAGAGGCTGCCATACAAGGCAGAGTGCCACCTGGTCAGGAACACATCCACACAGTGTTGGCCAAGTCATTGAGAGCAACTTGATGTTGACTTCAAAGGCTGTAACCCTAACCCCCAATGTTCCGATTAGAAGACCACCACACTACCTCACAGCCACCGTCGCTCCCGTTGGGGACATTGTGGTGTTCCAGCAGTCGTGTCACATTAATCCCTCAACGTGGTACAAAGACCCCTGAAGAAGTTAGACTGTATGGAAAACACCAGTCCTCCCATTACCCTTATGATACACGTAGGACAGAGCGCTGAATAAGACTTCTCGCAAAAAGTAGAAATAAGACATTTCAATGATGAAACCTGTTAAATGTAAACAAAGATATTGCAAATGTGTTTGTGGCACTATAAAAGGAGTGACTATGAATTACAACTTATTTTGTGTGTTTATTTGACTGTTGTTGTTTAGAAAATGTACTATTTTATACGTAGTTGCTTGGTTTCAACTATACCATTCTGGTGGTTGCAGAAAGAATGGAAGTGACTAAAGAGAGAACCTCAGAACAGAGTGTCCATCCCTAAACAAGTGAGCGCCATCTTGTTACCAACACATGAATATATAGATCTAGAAATGACTTCATATCTCTTGGTCTAAATGTAAACTATGATATAGCACTTATGCCCCAGCAGCCACTGTATTGTTCCAGCCAAAGCAAGCTGTTGGAAGTTTCCTATGAACTATTCATATGTTCAAGTGTTCTTTTTTGGAGTTAAACAAACATTAAATAAACTAAATACAAGTCACCTGAACAGAAGAAATGTTTGAATCTGTTCAAACTAATGGAACTCTAAAAGCAACACCCAACTGAATGAATGGCATGGTGTCGACTCTTGCTCATACATTAAATGTGGAATATCGCCATGGAGAATGTCACTCTTATGCTTAGTATATAATACACGTATAATGTTACACTGCAGCATATATTTGCGTTTCACCAATGCATACATCTGACATGTGTTTCAGAAAAGTTACAATTTAGAACATAAACATTTTCTTATCTTATGAAAACTTGTCAGTAGTTGTTTCAAAAAGAAATCAACCTTTATCCTAGGCTTGTTTCTAAAAAAGAACATAGGGTATTCAAATGAAGTCCATTCTAAGATAAACACAAGTGTATACATACAGTATTTGACATACACTTGTGTTTTACATTTGGTATTGCTATTTGTCAAACACCATTTGGGGCCTTTGACCATTGTTGCTGTTGACTGGAATACAGACATATTACAGCCAATGGCAGGAACAGGATTAAAACGGTTGCCTATGTAATTGCCTAACTCCAGATGGTTTGGCAGCAAAGAATCAGCAAGAGAGATCTGAGTTCTGTTTGGTCTTTTTAGTGTCTAAATGTGTGTTGAGTTAGCTCCACAGAACCTCTCAGTCATTGGTTCCCAGACACACATTCTACATGTGCCTGTTTCTCAAGATGTACTTATTCATTAATGGACTGTATCATTACATAGTTTAGTTTTTTATTTTGGTGGCTCGGCAAGCTTCTGAGCCTCATGCCATTATGGAATATGTGTGTGTGTGTGTGTGTGTGTGTGTGTGTGTGTGTGTGTGTGTGTGTGTCTCTGTGTGTGTGTGTGTGTGTGTGTGTGTGTGTGTGTGTGTGTGTGTGTGTGTGTGTGTCAGTGCTAGAGTTACTACTGTTGTGGCAGTATTGGCCGAATGCATTGATGAGTCAGGAAAGTGCTAGCAGCAGCCAGCTTTGTTGGATCATATCGATCATTTTGAGGATGGGGCTTTTGGGGAGGCCTGAAGGGAAGGGGTTTCGGTGTTGATAACTTGGCGACAAGTAGTTCCAGCAAACATCCACTGATAAACTGCGATGTTAACAACCTCATGATAACCTCATATATTTTAACTTAGGATCAAACCTGTGTTTAGTCTAGAAAAAGGTAAATGTGTGCATTTTATTATAAAGTTGTGTATATTTACAGACCGTTGCAAAAACTAAGAAGCTTATAAACATCAGGTTTAAAACTAAAAGAGCTTTGAAACACAATGAAAGATGTTTGGAGTTTTATTTGAGTTATTCATTTACATTTTTTGTCAAAGAGATGCTGATTTGAAACCGTTGTTACATACAGTTACGGCATTTCCTGTTTCTGCCGGAGAGAGGGGAGGCCGTCCCAAAGCTTGCTGCTGTATTTACTCCCTCCATCTGACAGGAGGGAGCCTCATGTGTCACTCCACGGAGTTCACTCCGTCACGGAGGGGGAGTGTGTAGGGCGTGGTTTGGGATTGGGCCATAGGCACATGCCACCACTCACAATAAAGTGGTGCAGGAATCCTAAAAGTGTCCTAAAAGCCAGAAACGAGTCAGCATTTGACCACTTCCGGTTCCTTATCTCGAAGTCATTTATGTTTTTGGTTAGGTGCCTGAAAAACGTAGAGATTTCTATGTCTTGTACTACAACATAAAGTACGTCAGTAAATACTCCACCTGTGAATGTCCAAATACGGCGGTTGTTAGCAAGTGTCTTAATGAGACGACTAAACGCCATCACACTGAGCATTAGCCGACACTAGCTAAGCGTCGGTGATGCACAGCCATGTGACTTTGATGTCGTTTTTACTTCTGGCTATTTATGCTTCAAAAATCATAAATTGGTATTAATATGTGGAAACCATCCTGCTTAACAAAACGTATCAGAACATAAACGTGTGTTTGCCACAGATCTTATTTTTCCATATCACATGGAAAAATCCCATTGACTATTTGTGGTGGGAGCCTTTGCAATGCCAACTTCCTGATCGCTTGAAAATACGTCTTCACTGCTCCACTCTGAGAGGAATACAAAGATACTGCTGGCAAAAGGTTTGGTGTCTTTACTACAACGATAGAGCAAACACAGATCACATCAGCACAAAGGGATTCTGATGTGCAGAAAGCCCAGCAGAGCCAACCCATTAATAAGTTGTTTGGATGTGTTGGGATTTGACCTATCGCTTGTTGTTAACTTTGAAATTCAAATGTAACAAACGCTGCTGCTTCATTTGTACCCCTAAACTTAACTTTCCCTTCACTGTGAACCAGATGTTAGAACTGTGGCATGCTTAGCTCATGAGAAACCTGATTATAAGTGCACTAGCATGTCACTCCCATTATATCATTCTTGTGCATTCTGTAATGTCCCGTGGGCTGACTTTACCCCATCCAAGTCTGGACCAGCAGCTCCCGGTCCAGATGGCAGGCTGCCCAGCTGAGGGGGAAGTGGCTGCCTACATCAGATCCTGATGTGGGAAAGCTGACAGATGGGGCTGCAGGAGTCCTGGCCTCCCATTGAGGGGTCCTCAGAGACCCCTGACAGCCATGGAGACGTTTATTACGTTGACCTTCATGGATGCTATTTTGTCCCCAATCATGGTTCAGGAGAAGTAGAGAACCAATGATAACATGACACTTAAAAATGTCATGTTTTTGTTGGTTTGGCCTTAGTTTATAACAGTTATGGTAGTATTTGACTCTATTGTGTTATAGTATACAGCTTTAAAAGGAAAGCAAAACAAGCTAGGGTTTAAAACTACTGAAAATGATAAGGGACAATTGGGGGAAACATGTGGGGATGTAACCAACAGTAACAACATAATTGAAAAAACAAAGACAAAAACCTTTTTAAACTTTTGGACATTTTTAAAAAAACTTTTGGTGACATCCAATTCTTCTTCTTCTTCTCATGTCGCCCTAATCCTCTTCCGTACTACTTCCATAAAAACAGTTTTTTCCCCCTGTCTGTTGTTATCATCCATTCAGTGTAAATATTGCAACAATGGAAATAATCTGTGTGTCAAAATGAAACCTTCGATTTCATGTCCCAACGTGTTTAATGATTGGAAATGATTGGCATTGTTTGCACAAGAGGAACTTTATTGGAACGGTCTCATCTACTGTATGGGAGTCAGTCCTGAAGGCATTCCATTGAAAGGTGTAGAGAAGCAGCTACTCTTTATCTCTTTACCATTTTCCATTCCTTGGTATGGCTGTAGCCTACCCCAGCCATACTCTGGCGCCGCCACCGTTAGAAGATGATTTGATTAGCGTTTGGGTGGGTTGTAGGAGCTAATCCATAGTACAAGAAGTTCTGAGCATCTAAGCAGTGTGGAGGTCCAGGTCCTCCACACTGGTCCAGGAACAATCTTATTTTACGTGGGAATTATAATATACTAATTGATGTAAAACTGCCTCTGAATTTCTCTGTCTTACAGAGTCTTTTAGCACAAAATAACATCTATTTGGCCCTACGCATGCCAGTTGGTAACCTTCAAACCTTTGTTTTTACACACACAGTATAGATATGAAACCTATTTGCTATAAGGATTATGTGTCAGTGATCACAAATTCATCTTATATGATATTGGTTGTGTTTGGGTTTCACGCTTCATTTTTGGCATTCAAAGTGTTGACAGTACTACGGTTCGAAAGAGGTCACCAACACGTTGGGGATCATTTATGGAATATAAAGAGTTGGATATGAGTAGCACTACAGTTAGGCAATAGGTGCGTTTTCACAAAAAAGCATTAAAGGTCCCATGTCATGCTTATTACCCGTCCCCTTGTGTTATGAAGGTTTTTCTGCACGTACACCCTGTAGGGAGTAAAACTCTAACACAGAAAATACCTCCCCAAAACGCCTCGTTGGAGGTTTCTAATTTTCCAATGTTTTCTTCCTGGGTATCGTGACGTGCCCTTACCCAAATGAACAACAAATGACCGGATTGGTCCAAATGGACCAATCCGCGCAGCACCTCGCACACCAGGATCCCTTGCCGTCACTATCTCGTCTACTACACGGAGTCCCATTGACTTGCATAGAGCTCCCTGAATGCTGGTAATAGACGAGTTGGGATGGCGGAGGAATGCTCTCCGCAGACCCATTCTCACAGCGTTAGAAACCTTTCTCTTACTCAATATCAAGCCACACTTATTGTTTTTACTTCGGCTGTGAGTGTTTGTGTGTGCTCAGGATGAGTTTTGCGCTGTCTCGCTGTATCGCCGACCCGCCAGCGAGCTCACACTGCAGCAGCGAGCCTCGCAACGTCCCGACCAATCAGAGCACACTGGGCTCACAGGGAGGGGGGGACAGGAGCTCCAACAAGCCGTTTAGGACAGAGAGTGAAATTCAGTGAATACACATACTAAACAGAGATGCTGTGAGAAACCAATGTGATTTTGGAAAATTGCACAATTTAAATCTATTCTAGTAGACCTCAACAATGGAATTATGATCAGTAGAAATGGCCATGACATGGGACCTTTAAAATGGTAGGAATTCATTAACAAAAATACTTACCCATCAAATGTACCTTTTATTTATCTGCCGCTTATTCTATATATTCTCTATAGTCTGTATATGTCTGTTCATTTCACTGTTTTGTAATTTTGTTGTCTCAGTACCTGTACTTAGTAATGACAACACAACTTAACCTACTGTAATAGCCGCTTTCACACCAAGTACTTTGCCGTACTTAGTGCCCAGCACTTAGTGCCAGCACTGAGTTCCCCCATGGAACTAAAGAGCAGATCGCGTTCACACCGGAATAAGTTCCTGAGGGAAGATTATGCAAATGAACCCGCTGACGTGATTTCTTCTTCTTCTGCTTTGGGTTTACTGGCAGGCCACAAACAACTTCACGGCGTATACTGCCACCCGAAGTCCCCGGCCGGAAGTCCCCGGAGTTGGGGACTGGCTTCAGTAGAAGCTGCTGGGACTCCCAGCAGCTTTCTCCCCAGGATAGTCCCACCTCTCTAGCAGGCACTAAACATGGGGGTAAAAGTTCTCGGAACTAAGTGCTCTTTTTGGTGTGAATGCAAAAATCCAGGCACTAACGGAACTAAATGGGAAAAGTACGGGTAAAAGTACGCCGGTGTGAACGCGCCAATTGTTATCTAATCTTACCGATCGGGGTCCGATTGAAATTGTACCCTAGGGGCCAATGGAGGTCAGAGCTCTGCCATGCATTTCTTTTTAAAACAAGAATAACCTCAAACAAAGGAGGTCTCTTAATGTAGAACCACTACAGTGCTGGATGCTCTTGCTATCAGTGGTACTGTGTAAGCAATACGCGTGAAAAGAGAACCTAATAACAAACAGTATCTGTGGCTTATTTGCTCTACCGCTCGTTTGTTGACTCTCCCCTTCCTCCTGTGCAGCCTCAGCTCACATTCCCATCAGGCACTCTGGTCCACAGTAGTCTGAGCACTGACTGATCCCCTGGCAGGAGGGAGGGGTCGCAGGGTGAGCGGTTCATGAACCATGCATGCTGTAGGGGCTGAAGGCTTCCTGTAGAGACCGCGCCGTAAGGTATGACAGAGGATGAAGCTGGGTTCAGCGAGAGGAGATAGGCCTCTCCAAAAAATGTATCCAACATCGAAGTGTTTTCTCTCAAAACCTCTGAGACATTCGAGATAAGTTTTCACTCCGAGATGCTTCACAATGTCTTCCCTGTGCCTCCCCCTCCTCGGCGCAGCGAGCAGGGGCTTCTGGGAACTCCACGACCTGAGGAGATGGTGGGTGGTGAACAGTGGAGGCGAAGCAATACGCAGGAAAAGCATCCCCAGAATCCTTTGGTCGCTGCCAAAGTTAACATACACCAGGGGATTCGGTATCAAAGTTTCCAATATTTGGCTCCACAAACACAATAGCCACTACGAAAACACAAGCCGAGGAGTTCCCTGCTGGCTATTCAAATAGTAAACGTTTAATTATGAACATTTGGGAAATCAAAATGCTATGCACTTTGCACCAGGCTCCCTCCCATGCTTGAAAGCATAGCTCAAAGTCTTTCACCAACATCCAAACTCCACTCAGTTTCCCCATTGTCATCCCGCTCCGTTGGGCAGTGTTTCCTCATTTCAACTTCACTTATGCAGTTGAGAAGGAGAGCCTGGTGGAAGAGCCGTATTATATAACACATAAAAATGAAAGATTGTTTGATGTTATTTGTCATTTTTGATATTTGAGCCTTTATGTAAAGGAAAAGTATGTTTCTCAACATCCGCAAGGCGTCTAATTGCCATCGCCTGAGGCTGGCTAAGCTAATCAGTTAAGGCTGAATGCTAATGTGGAATATTAAGGAAAATTAATGTACATTCAGTTGGCAGGAAAAGATCGCATACCATGGCAAACATCCACGTGAAGACTTGTGTTGGCAGTTTGTTGAACCAGTTGACCAGATTCTGTCGGCACTTTACTAAGTGGTTTTGTTGTCAACAATCAGTCATGTCTTCTCTGACATCAAACGTTAATAATGAATGTTATATTTTCAGCCAATGTATGCTTTTGCGTCTCCATGTTCGTTTGCCTGCCTGCCAGGTGCACACTTTATGTATAGAATGTGTTTATCACTGATTGGGCAGCACTCAGTGACATCATTAAACATAATAGTTCCTGTGAAAAAGAAAAGCTTGAGCATTGTTATGCATCCCAGTACCAATTTAGGATAGAACAAATATATTATAATAGTAGTATTTCGACTGTTAAGACTCAATTATTTTGAAATCCACAAAGCAGGACACATGTGGACTGGCTGAGTCCTTACCAGAAGGAGCAGTTAAAGTATCTCGAGCAGCGGTACTGCATCGTTGTGATGGAAAGAACGCTAAGCCAGAAGGTAAAGCTCTCGATCTACCAGTCCATTTTTGTTCCTCTCACCTTTGGTCATGAACATTTTGTCATGACCAAATAAGCGAGATTGAAGATACAAGCAGCCCAAATGGCTTTTCTCCGGGGGGTGACTGAGAACGTCCAGTCATCCATGTGAGACTTGGAGGAAAGCTGCTGCTCCTTTACGTAGAGAGGAACCAGTTAAAGCACTTTGGGCATCTAGTGAGGGTGCTACCGAGTCCCCTCCCTAGGGAGTTGTTCCCTGGTTGACCAGCTGGGAGGAGACCCCTTGGAAGGCCTTGGAATCCCCCAGTCAGAGCTGGATGATGTGGACAGGGATGAGGGAAGTGTAGGGGTCCCTGCTGGAACTGCTACCTCCCCAACCCAGCTTTGGAAAAGTGAATGAAGATGGATATATGGTTACAAACATAACAATGGATAATTGTAATGATTTCAGATATAAGTTGCTCTGTAACTCTGCTTTTTAGATGAAGTCTGTCTGTATGAATTTATTCCAGAGGGTCATGGCAAATAGGATTCACACCAGAATACGATCTTGGAAAAAGCCAGGGTCATTAACAAGGATTAACCATTTTTTTAAGGGCAGGTTTGGAGGTTCTTCACTTTAAAGGCAGCAGTTAACAAACAACTCAAGTTCCATTTAAGAGGCGTTCCAAAATGTTTGATTCTATTACAAGAACTTCCCCAGCGGAGAGGGTTAGGGTTTGGCTTCAGTTTTTTTTGTCTTTGTCTTTTAATGTTGAAATCACATGTCCATTACATTTCTGTTGGGGAGGCAGACGTTTCAGACAGTAGAAACACAACTATCTGGTATAGTACAAATAGTAATGTACACGTTATTTTGTAATCAGGGTGAACCGACTCTGTGAACTGAAGAAGGTGGATTTAGCAACTTGTACAATATGTGTTCAAAAAAATGAAATTCTTGAATGTGTGATTGCCATTCATCTCACTTTCATCCCCTTTCATGTTAAGCTCCTACGATCCTTTCTGACACCTTCTTCTGTTCTGCTCATATGGAGGGATGTCCATGTCGCCCCAGCTTCAGTGAAGCAGCCGCAGGTGGCTCCTGCTGCCTGCAGCTACTAACCCTCGGCAGCCAATCATAACAGAGACCAGCCCAAGAGCCCCACGCCAAACAGCTTCTCTAGTGAGTGCAGCGAGGTCCGGAGGATCACTTTCCTCCTTTTATCTGAAGCTCCTGGTGTTGGGAAGTGGACTGCAGAGCCCTACACAAGCACATTCCCCTCCGCATCTGAACAGCTCATTGTCATATTGATATGTGGATACAGCAGAGCACTGATGGTTATCCATGAGAAGCCTGAATGTGTCAGAACAGTTTAGATCAGGGTGTGTTTAAAACATAATACATCTCCTAAATGATCCTAGAGTTGAAAGGTTGAGTTGTTACAGACCCCTTCGCTCATCAAAGTTGCAACTACTCAAATAAACTGTGTTATATTTGTTCTATTTTGTATTTCAAAAATTACAGATTAAAGTAACGAGAGAAGCAAATATACATTTTTGACATGGAGGGAGAAAAAAGCAGCTGTGATTGAATGAAATCCACAATCTATAAACTGGAGCACAAAATATATATAATATGACTTTTAATCAAAGGGAAATTGTGAAGGATTAAAATACTTCTAGCATTCCAGGTGAAAGAGGACCCTAGTCTAGACATTAATGAAAACATAGCTTTAATGATCATATTAATTTCTCCTAATAGATCGCCGTACGTTTTACACACTATCTCTTTAATTATCACACCTTAGCTAGTGTATTATTTGAAAACTACCACAGTCTGATAAATTATCCCTTTAGAGAGAAGTTGATTCACATGTAATTATTATTGCCAACCTTTACTATACAACAATTTGCAAAATCCTTTAACTTTTATCAGCTATTTATATGGTAATTTTGTTTAAGGGTACTCGTGGTCATTTTAAATCCAATTTCCTAAGACATACACTGAACAAAAATATAAACGCAACACTTTTGTTTTTGCTCTCATTTTTCATGAGATGAACTCAAAGATCTAAAACATTTTCTATAAACACAAAATAACCATTTCTCTCAAATATTGTTCACAAATCTGAACAAATCTGTGATAGTGAGCACTTCTCCTTTGCCGAGATAATCCATCCCACCTCACAGGTGTGGCATATCAAGATACTGATTAGACAGCATGATTATTGCACAGGTGTGCCTTAGGCTGGCCACAATAAAAGGCCACTCTGAAACGTGCAGTTTTGCTTTATTGGGGGGGTCTGGGGGGGTCCGAAAACCAGTCAGTGTCTGGAGTGAGGGGTGGGGATAGGGGTAGGGTTAGGAGTAGGGTTAGTGTTAGGGTAATGTTGTAAATTGAGTGGCCCATGGTGGTGGTGGGGTTATGGTATGGGCAGGCGTATGTTATGGACGACGAACACAGGCCACTCGATTCACAACATTACCCTAACCCTAACCCTAACCCTACCCCTCACACCAGATACTGACTGGTTTTCGGACCCCACCAGACCCCCCCAATAAAGCAAAAATGCACGTTTCAGAGTGGCCTTTTATTGTGGCCAGCCTAAGGCACACCTGTGCAATAATCATGCTGTCTAATCAGCATCTTGATATGCCACACCTGTGAGGTGGGATGGATTATCTCGGCAAAGGAGAAGTGCTCACTATCACAGATTTTTTCAGATTTGTGAACAATATTTGAGAGAAATGGTTATTTTGTGTATATAGAACATGTTTTAGATCTTTGAGTTCATCTCATGAAAAATGGGAGCAAAAACAAAAGTGTTGCGTTTATATTTTTGTTCAGTGTATTATACTTTGTCAGAGTATTCCTAAAACCTGTTACTTTGCCAGGACTTGATGGGTCATGAGTCAGGTGGCAGAACTGTAGGTCATAAAGTATAAAAATAAAATAAAAAATAATGCAAGAAAAGTCTACATACAAGTAAATGGAATATGATATTAGATAAATAATTTGGAAGAAGCAAACCAATGAATGTTTATGGATGTTCTTTTCTCTGAGTCTGGTGGTTTTAGTCCTGATGCTGCGGTACCGCCAGTCGGCAGCAGACAGAAAAGTTTGTGATTGGGGTGATGGGGTCTTTGATAATCCTGAAAGCTTTCTTCCTCTGTAAAGCCTTACGATTGAGGGCGGTGCAGCTGCCGTACCAGGCCGTGATGCAGCCAGTCAGGATCCTCTCTATGGTGCACCTGTAGAAGGTCAGGATGCTCTCTATGGTGCACCTGTAGAAGGTCAGGATGCTCTCTATGGTGCACCTGTAGAAGGTCAGGATCCTCTCTATGGTGCACCTGTAGAAGGTCAGGATGCTCTCTATGGTGTACCTGTAGAAGGTCAGGATGCTCTCTATGGTGCACCTGTAGAAGGTCAGGATCCTCTCTATGGTGCACCTGTAGAAGGTCAGGATGCTCTCTATGGTGCACCTGTAGATGGTCAGGATGCTCTCTATGGTGCACCTGTAGAAGGTCAGGATACTCTCTATGGTGCACCTGTAGAAGGTCAGGATGCTCTCTGTGGAGCACCTGTAGAAGGACAGGATCCTCTCTCTGGAGCACCTGTAGAAGGTCAGGATCCTCTCTATGGTGCACCTGTAGAAGGTCAGGATGCTCTCTATGGTGCACCTGTAGAAGTTGCAGAGTATCCTGGAGTCCATGTTGAACCTCCTCAGCCTGCGGAGGAAGAAGAGCCGCTGTCGAGCTTTTTTGGTGATGGTGGTGGTGTGAAGAGTCCATGTCAGGTCCTCAGTGATGTGGACACCGAGGAACCTGAAGCTGCTGACTCTCTCCACCGTAGGCCCATTGACGGTGATGGGGGCGTGTCCCTCTCTCTGCTGCTTCCTGTAGTCCACAATCAGCTCCTTGGTTTTGCTGTCGTTGAGATGGAGGTTGTTATAGACCACGTATTGAAACAATTAATGAATGTCCTTGACTTGGCATTTGATATTAAAGAGGTTAGTGCTTAAAGACACTGGTTCGTCAGTACTTTACGCTACTGCAGTTGATACATGTTTAATTTAAAGAAGTAGTTTGGGACATGTATTATTAAAACACACTGGTTGTACCTTCACTAACAACAATGTTGCCTTAAAAAACCATCATTACCAAATACCTAAGAGATAAAAGGTTCCAATGCACTGTAGTAGTTTGAAACAAAACTACATTCCGTCCGGGTACAGTATATGTTCCAAATGTCTTGAATACTCCAAAACATTTACGTTCTGTTCAGACTACACGAGCAATCCACAAAAGTTATTTTCACACACACACACACACACACACACACACACACACACACACACACACACACACACACACACACACACACACACACACACACACACACACACACACACACACACACACACACACACACACACACACACACACACACACACACACACACACACACACACACACACACACACACACGGTTTGAACCATCTGAGACATAGATATAGGAAATAATGTGGATCTTTGGAACCTTTGCAGTTTGCATGTATGACTTTGCAGATTTATGCACAGTGAGGGGCACAGCTCCATCTTTTTCTTGGATATTCTCACCTTTTCTCCATTACTGACATTATATATTGTTAAACCCAGCTGGATGCAGTGAGACCATGGACGTTCTCGGGAGATTTCTAAAGAGTTTTTGGGAAAGGAAAGAAATCCATAACTGAAGTCTTGGCAGGTTGGCAACAAACTGAAGTCTGACCACCCATCATTACAAAATAACTCCTGGAGGGCACTGAAAATCCCACACTGATATGGAGAACAGTGGAATGTTCCTCTGCTGTGTTCCTGTATTCTGTTATACAGTTTGACTTGATCCATACTTCTTGAATTGCAGCCTGAGCAAACAGCCCATTTTGTTTAGCATGCAAATATATCTCCATCCTAAGACTTTGATCTACAGTATATCAGCCCCCACCCTTAAGTTCCAACCCCCTGTAGGCTGGTCTAACCTAACTATTCATTCCATGCACAGCTTCTTAAGAATTGCAGTCGGCAAAATGTTCTGTGCTCTTCTCATGTCCTACTGTAAACACAGGACTCATAAATGAAACTGAGGAAGAGAAGAGTGGATCAGAGCGACTGAGCACCCAGATTTGAAGCTAGATGGCAGGATTTGTAGAGGAAGTTCACTTTAAGCCTTTCTCAAATACTTCAAAACATGTACTTGTTGTGTTTTCAGCTTAAGGCTTCAGCAGGTGTAACATGACTCTAGCTAGCTTCATGGAATATGATTGTTTTATTCAGGAACCATGTGCCAAGTTTTAGTAAAGTTACAAAGTCAGTGTATATGTGGATATTATGCACAACCAAATTAAATATTTTAAAAGATCCGTTGTCTCTAAGCATTAATACCAATAGAGGCAAGGATTTGATTGCAAAGCTTCTTATAAATCCATGAGTAAGTTTGTGGGTTAGGTCCTCTTTTTGGTTCTTGATAACTACTATCTACTGCAGGGTTAGGGTTAGTGTTGGTATTGGTATTGTGTATGGCATAGTGTGTGTTACTGTTGATGCAAAGATAACAGTCCTGCTACATTTCATCTGTCAGTGACGATGCAAAGTGGGATTGAATCAACATGCCAAATAGCTCCTGATGGCCAGCAGTGTGTGAGTGTGTGTGAGTGTTAGCTTCCTGGGCAGGTGGCAGCCTCTGCATGAATGGGTGAAAGCCAGGGCCGGACTGGGACAATAAGTCTGGCCGGGAATTATACACCCAGCCAGGCCACTACCAGTTTTCTTTTGTGCCATTTTCCTGGATTTATTTGCCAATATATACAGTGTTGCTGTGCAAATCTATTTAGGCGTTGCTGTGCACATCTAGGAACCTATCCATGTGAACATATTTTAAGTGGAGGTGGACCTAAAATCCCCTAGGGGGGTCCGGGGGCATGCTCCCCCGGTAAGATTTTTATTTTAAATGTTGGACTTAAATGCATCAATCTGGTGCACTTTGAGGGGGAAATAAAGAGACTACACCCATATGAAACAGAACTGTATACATTTAAATAATCATAAAATCATAAGTACATGGCCATAACCAATAACATACCATATCCGATATGGAAAAACATTGAAACTTGTTTATTTATTTGTTTTTGGTTTTATTTATAGTTGTCAGTGTGTCTGGGCTCCTGAATCAGCCTCTCCTGTCTCCCTCCTCTCCCCCTGCTCCTCTTTGAGGCAGCAGCAAAGACTAGTTTTAGCTCTCAACAAGTTTATAAAGTTTATCTTACCTTTTTTCACCTAGTTCTCATTTTATTTTGTTATTATTCATGCATATTTTACTAATCACTCCCCCTTCAAATGGAAATATGTGTTTACATAAATGGTGACCAAACCGTTTGAGACCCACAGAGAACTTAGACTAAGTTAACTATCTAAACACTCAGAGGCCTTTACCTCACCTGAGCTGTAGTTATCAGTCTCTCAGTCTGACTGGAGAGGACTCTCCTCCACCTTGTTGACAGCTCATTATATCCGTTAGCGCCGCTAGCTAGCACCGGATGCTAACAACAACAATACATGTAACCGGTGCTCGCGCTTTCTCTCTCGCTCGCGCCACACACACACACCCTCCCGAGCTTGAATGACACACAGAGACCAATCAAGGGCATTAGTATGATCTGTATGAAAGTGGCCATGTCGGCAGGCCACATCATGTAGACAGCCAGTCACCCTCTGTGAGGCAGAGTCAGACCCACATTTGCGCAGCGTTGCGTTCTCAATACATACATTAAAAAAAGAAATTCCTCAGGCCAGCAGGCCACTTAGCAGGCCAGGCCATCGGGAAACCTCCCGGTCCTCCCGATGGCCAGTCCGGGCCTGGTGAAAGTTAACTATAAAAGCACATAAAGAATGGAAAAGCACAAATTAAATCCAGTCCATTTACTATTCACCATGATGGTGGGGTCTAAAGACGTAATTGGCTGACCGCTGCATAGTCTTATTGACCGCAGCCAGTGTAATATTGAGAAGTGTCTCAATATTGAACAGTAGAGTAATTTTGGACAGAACTTTGGATACCGTGTTCAACGATTAAATAATTCATTCCAATGACATTTTCTCATTTGGAGCACACCTCAAAAAGGTCCAGACCCTTGCTTGATATCATTTTCTAATCTTTTTTTTAGTTCAGCCAAGTCACGTTAAAGTCCTCCGCTGGCTGACTTCTTCTTACTCCCCGCACACATGGACAATTTACTGACACGTGGCCTCGAGACTTTAAAATTATTATATGGAAAATAGTTTTTACCGGGTGTTCATAGTCAAAAATAAACATATTTTGACATAAAAAAAGAGAAGTTTTAAGGAGTCACAACTTCAAGTAACGATCAAGGTGACATCAGGTCAAATACATTGAGCATGTTCAACTTCCCATTTAACTTGTCAATTTAAAGAGGTCACACATTTACAAGTTGTTAGTTCTGTTCTACACCGCACCCCTGATAACGGGGGGGAAAACGCATCGAAAAATGCTAACGGTGTGTTGCACAGAAACTCACTCAGTCATAACACCCTTATTACTTATCGTAGCTGCACGTCCAACCCATCGATCGGATCGTGAGATGACACAGAATCGATGGGTACATACATCATCAATCCATGATAAGAACTCGCGAAGCTATTAATAGGAACAGACATCAAAACATGTGGCGCGAGGTAGCTAAAATCGGCAATATGGCTCACCTTGGTCGTTGTCTGGTCAAAAGTGGTCTTCAATGGCATTAAAACGATAACAACACTGCTGAAATTAACCGATAGGTTAATCCAACGTGTCTGT
Source organism: Harpagifer antarcticus (assembly GCA_902827135.1). Taxonomy (NCBI): domain Eukaryota; kingdom Metazoa; phylum Chordata; class Actinopteri; order Perciformes; family Harpagiferidae; genus Harpagifer; species Harpagifer antarcticus. The sequence continues at coordinate 3,426,512 of CADEHL010001011.1, forward strand.
GTCCCTTTGAAATGATTTCTGATAATCCATAAGCAATAAACTTGCTTTTCCGTTTCCAGATGTCAGAGCAAGAGATAGGTTCACGCTGATGCAAACCTGCATGCCCAAAGCCACCACCTTATTTTTTTACAATGTGTGTGTATGGGGAGATTCCGCTTTGATTCTATTGGCTCGAACGGTCAAAAAGAGATGTCACCAAAATCGACCAATGGGTTCCAGAGAAACGGTAAAAACGGCCATTTCCACCCAAATCACCTCAGAGGTGGAGTTATTTTTGCTAAACCTCTCTAAAAAGGTCCAAAAAAAAAGTAAAGTACAGGGTACTTATTATATGTTGTACTTTGGATTCCTAAAGCTTTTAGTCTACCTTACCATCATCCAAGGGTAGTTTTCACTATAAGTAAAAAATAATTTTTGGACGGACACTATAATTTACAGTTTTTTACTATGTTCAATCTGAATTTTCTTTAAAATAAAAAACATTGATATTGATTCTGACTTTTCTACATCCAACTCATTACTTTGAGAAAAAAGATTATTAATTTATCCCTTTTAGAAGGGAAGATATGGTCATTTGTTCTGGGAATGTCATTTTCGAGCCTGATACCTGAAAAACAGGCTCAGGGCTTAACAGGTTAAATGGGTTTAATTTCCTATGAAGCGGTTCAAGCAGGAACATACTGGGTGCAAACATTGAATGACACATTTCTGCATAACACTAGTTTGTGTGGTGCAACCCCTATCAATTTAGTGATGCATTAATATCCACTGAGTTCACACATTATCTGCAAAATGTTAACCTTTCATTGCAGTAGTGTAATCAGTTCAGGTCCCTTTTTAATAGCCAGCTGAATTGACAAAAGTAATATATGAGCCGTTGAGATACCTTAAAGTATAGGAATAATTTAAAATGTGCAATGCAAAAGAGATTTAAGATACATTTCACAACAATAGCACAACGATCCCTTTTTAATTCTAAACTAAACATATTATAATGACTCTAAAATCATAGGTATTCCTCCATTTATGCATATATAAATGTATAATAAGTTCTACATTTACAAAGATCTCATGTTACATTTAAAGTAATGGTTGTCCAGTCTAAAACCTTTGAAAGCTATGCTAATTACAGCATGTATAAATGACGCTCGTACCAATGAAGACATTTGTTAAGTTGTAAAGCAGAACTAGTTTAAGTACTACAAAGCTAGGTATTTAAGAATCAATAGGAATAGAACTTCACAGCAAGTACTTTTCCCAGGAATAGTTCCCGGAACTTAGTTCCCCGGAACTTAGTTCCCCGGAAATGTTTAGTTCAGGAACTATCTAGTAGATCGCGTTCACACCGGAAGAAGTCCCTGAGGGAGCTGCTGACGTCACTTCTTCTTCTTTGGGTTGACTGGCAGGCCGCAAACAACTTCACGGCGTATACTGCCACCTGAAGTTCCCGGCCGGAAGTCCCCAGAGTTGGGGACTGGCTTCAGTAGAAGCTGCTGGGACTCCCAGCAGCTTCTACTGAAGCCTTCCGAGTAAATAGCCAGAAGCGCCGACACCTCCTCATCACTCCAGCGCTATTCCTGGGAAAAGTACTCCGGTGTGAAAGCACCTAATAGCTAGGGAAACCCAGTCCTGGAGAAGTGTTTTTTCAGTGAGAGGTAGCTGGGTGTCGGGGAAGGAGGTGCGATCTTGGCACAGGAAGTGTTATTGCATGTCTGCAGGTGTTTGGTAATTGGATTAACGCAGGAGCAAAAAGAGGAATGTCTTTCCTTCACAGACTGTGAAGCCCTAATGACAGACATGTTTGTGTCATACGAGCGGGAGAGGGCTTCCTGATGACAAGCTTTATCTTCCCCACAACTCCCCCACACGGATCCTTCCGTTCCGTAACTCCATGAGAGTTTTGTTTCTCTAAATGCACTAGGAAAAAAAGGAGAAGCCCCCGGTGCTGTGCTCACCCTCCAGAGTAGAGTTTAGCTAAAAGCAGAAGCATAACAAGAGCAGCGTGGATGAAGGATTACGATAAAGGGCCTCCTCAAGGTTTGATCCCTCTCCAAGAGCAACTTGGGTAACCTTAGCTAAACAACCCCCCTACGTTCTTGTATGTTCCTTACTCCTTGCACCTGGAGTGTCTGGATGAAACCAGCACTTTGTGGGGCTCTAGACAAAACAATTGTCATGGTGACGTTATAAAGGCTGAATTGTACATCCCATGGTAATGTTGTCTTAGTTAGGTTAGAAAAACTCTCCTGTCTTGTATGAAAGGGGTAAAAGACCTCCGACAAGTAAAGAGTCATTGAGTCAACAGAAGCATGGTAGGATGAAGTGGAGAGTAGACTCCAGGATGTCCCCTCCAGTCTGGCTTTTGCATCAGGCACTTTCACACCGGAGTACTTTTCCCCGTACTTTTCCCTTTTAGTTCCGATAGTTCCTGGGATTTTGCGTTCACACCAAAAAGAGAACTTAGCTCATGAGAACTTTCCCCCCTTTTCAGTCCCTGCTAGAGGGTAAGTAGTTTCCTGGGGAGAAAAAAGTTCTAATTTCTGATTGGCTGGCCGAATTGCAAACCACGCCCCGTAAAACTCTGAAAAGTTATGTGAAGCCGCCATTGTATTTGCTGGCATTAGCATTATTAGCATTAGCCCCGTGCACCAACAGAAAGAGACTAACTTATGGCAACACAAAAAAAAACATGGGAGCGGTGGAGTGATGAGGAGGTGTCGGCATTCTGGCGATTCACTCGGAAGGCTTCAGTAGAAGCTGCTGGGACTCCCAGCAGCTTCTACTGAAGCCAGTCCCCAACTCCGGGGACTTCCGGCCGGGGACTTCGGGTGGCAGTATACGCCGTGAAGTTGTTTGCGGCCTGCCAGTAGACCCAAAGTAGAAGAAGAAGAAGTGACGTCAGCGGCTTCATTTGCGTAATCTTCCCTCAGGAACTTATTCCGGTGTGAACGCAATCTGCTCTTAGTTCCATGGGGGAACTAAGTGCTGGGAACTAAGTACGGCAAAGTTGGTGTGAAAGCGGCTATTGTGAGGGGTGCTTCACTGGGTGCATCGAGGTTGAAATCCAATAGAGTATGCTTACTAGACTCCAGCAAAGTAAGAGATTATGGCACTGACTCCTTAAGACTTAAAGATGCAAAAAGTCGATTAAGGGTGTTGACCATCAGCAATAAAAAAACAATCATTTTAAAGAGTCATATATTAAAGTAACAATGAAGGTTCCATTTGTAATGCCATTTTCATCAAGTATCAGGTCTGATGTTTTGACCGTGTTCAATTTCCCATTTTATCTCTCAATCTGAAGTGGTCTCACACATTGCCAAGGGGAGAAATATGATAACTGGCCTGCTGCATGCAAACACAGAACCATGGATTGTATTAAGAGAACTGGATACAGCATTGGAGGCCGGGCTTTGTTCTTTCCAATTAGAGTTAATCACTGGCCAATGAAGCCAAAATGGCCTGACTCCCGAGAGAGCAACATTTAACAAAATGACCTGTACGTGCGCTCATAGAGCATGCAAACTTTAAGAGTTTTCCTTAAGCCCCGCCTCCGATCTTCGCTCCAGGCTCAGTCAGACGAATGGAGAGAGAAAATAACTTTGGATTCCGCTTTCTGTGTATTTTACAACTTTTAAGGCGAGACACCCCAGGTGAATAGGGTAATTTTTTTAACTTAAAGGTATCAGCTAGAAATTTCTCCAGTTAATGTCTTACAATAAGGCAATTGTCTTTTGTATTACAAGTTTTCTGAAATAGCATGTTTAAATATGCAAATTAGCCATTATCTCATTAAATATGCACATATTTGAACACATTTCAGGAATCGAAATCTGAACTTTGGATAAAGCCAGGTTCCAAATTCTTGTTTCATTTTGTAGTCATATTAGTATCTAAGGCTTTTACAGAAGGGATATTGGATATCTCTTTTTATCACTCAATAAATCAGAAAATACTGTCAACAGCGCTAAAATATCCATTTTCGCCATGTTTTTAGGTATACAATGTTGTATAATTCAGGCTATGAATTATATATGAACAAACCCTTCTGTAAAAGCCTTCATAATATTGATAGGAATATAACTGGAAAGTTTGGTGTCTCTACATGCTTCTGAAGTTGAAATTTCGAACTCAGAGTAGGAGAAAAAACTCATTTTGAGAAAACGACCTTTAAAGATAGCAGTGAGGCGCTAGCTAAACCCTCCTGTTCTCTGGATGATAGCTCGCGCATCGACGCACTCCGTGAAGGTGTTTCATGTTCGGGGTCATTTGTTTTTTGTATAACCTTGCTTCGTGCAAGTGACAATTGTTGTCGTCTTCTCTGTGAACGTTTTTTTCGCCGTTCTTTTGCGATTTTGAGATTTCAATTTCTAGCGGAAAGCTAAACAGGAAGTGTTTTAGCACACCACGTGACGCATCTGAACGAATCACGTTGTCAGAAATTGACACCAGCCAATGAGATTTCGTTTCTTGGTTTAAGACCCCTTTGTGCTTTCACGATTGGTTGCTGATACAAAGGAAATGACCATATTTGGATCCGATGAGATTGTGCAGGAGAGACGGAGCTTTCCAACGATATCTCTGTTGACATGGTGCACACAGCGGTCGCGGTGCTTTATGTTACGTTAGAATGCTAACTTTTGGTGAATTTAGGAGAAATCTACAGACGCAAATAGACAAACTATAGTAAAATAAACACTTAAATGTGTATTTTGTACGTTTTCCTTCCAAAAGCCTGAAAGAAAACATGTTATGGAATCAAAATAGCACAAAATCTCAAAATTGACCAGTACTTGAAAAACGATGTTTTTGCCTGCCGTGTCTCGCCTTAAACCCTAATGATTCAAATAAGGGCTATAAAAGTGTTCGTGCTGTGTAGTTTACCTAGTTTAAAAACAATTATCCGCTGATTTACAGAAGTCTCTTTCCCAATGTAAGTCAATGGGAAAACAAAGTATTTTTGGGCCCAGTGATGTCACAGACTGACACGGAAATTGTAGAACTGCCGTTTGGTCACTAGGATTATTTGCTTCAACTTCCGGCGCACTTCCTGGGGGATTGCACAGAACAGAAATAAAAAAACAAAGTTGTCTGTAGTTAAGTCAAGATTAAAGTAGCCTAGTAGTATTAACATATATATATACAAAATTATTACCAAGAAAGAGCCAAACAGGGGTCATTCTAAGGAAGGATATCCAGCAACTGTACAAATGTGAAACGGAAAACAGAGAAGTCACTTTGATTCATTTTTCAAAAATACCCACCATCATTGAGGACAAAGTTCAGTGTTGTACAGCTGCCCCTTAGAACCATCCATTAAGTCCCCAACAACTCTGCTCCCCACAGCTGCTACAGATGTTTCGATAGGTTGTTCACTTAGTGGTTGCAAGAGAATGAGCAGGGATGCCAATAACTGTCCAGGTCAATACAAACCTAAAAGCTACACGGTCACTGGAGAATAGCAACAGCCCGGTGCGACCACACCCAACAAGATGCTTTAGTTGACAAGCCCAATTTCTGGGAGCTCCCAAGAAAATGTCTGCCTATTAGTTTTTGTTGACTATTACACATGTTGGGTTGAACATCTGTAGAGAAGTTTCGCCATACCCTTTTTAAAAAGAATACTTCTCGCCTAGAGAATCCTTTGTTTCTTTCTACCTTCTATTGAGCCATCGAACACAATTAATTTCCTCCATCTTCAATATACAGTAATAAGCACAGAAAAGTTGTAATGTGTTAAATATAATGGTGTTAACTTGGTTGTATAAAAACTTCTTGTATCAGGCATTGTTCGGGTGAACTCTGATCAGTGTGCAGGCATTTCTTTGTATGCCTTCTATTGGCTTATTCTGCTCAGTGTTTTCAAAGGTCATGAGTTACTGAGAACTACATGTGTCTTCTGCACTGTATATACTCAGATAATAATAATTATTACTATCAGACTTTGACTCTGCCTGGCAACCCAGTTTTCAGTCAAACTGCTTCACTGTATCTGCGGTTTCTACATGCTAACCTGAGACTATTATTAACTGATTGTTATTCATTTATCAAACTAACATTTGTGTTGGAGATGGACCATTATGTCCTGAAGTGTCTGCTTCAGTTTCAGCCTTTTGTTTTGATTAATCAAGTGTTCATTCCTCAACGGAATCATTTGGACATTTGAGACAAAGCAAATATACCCTGTCTTTGATTGGACAGTAAGAGAAGTTCAAGAAAAATCACTTCCAAATACAAAAAAGAATCTGCTGTGATAACTTCCCACAAGTTGAATCTTATCACTTCCATGGAGACTGTATCTGTCTACCTTCTGTTCAGGCCAGTACCGTACTTTGAATCGCTAGTTTTCATTTGAATTCAGAAAATGAAGTCAAAATGTAAAGGTTGTTCAAGCAGTTCATATCAAAGGCACATCAGAAGTATGAGCAAAAGGATAGGAATTCATGATATTAATAAAGGTAGTCGCAATACCAAAACAGACCTGTCCTCCCACATTTCTTACAAAGGCTGCCACAAGTCATTTTAATATTGTTGAATGTTGTTAAATGTTTAACGTTAATTATGTTTGTAGGTTACTAAAGGACACTGTACTAAACATATATGGTTATGATACATTTGATTATAATCACATTAAGAAACTAAATGAAACCTTTCATTTAAAAAGGTAAAAGAGGACATATTCTGCTCATTTTCAGGTTCATATTTGTATGATTACATTAACATGTTCATACTTATGTAGTATATTTATAGTTTTACCAATACAAATTATTGCTACATTTTTTAATAACCAGTCTTGCTCAAATGAGTGTGCTACTCTCATATTTGTAATGCCAAAAGTGAAGCGTATTACCCGGTATTACCCCAAAATGTACATGTACTGATGGTATTAATTGGTTGCCTGTGGTAAAAGCACACTTCTGGTACTCTACATACAACTATGTGAAATGGTTCACCATTTGTTCAGTCATAGACACTGAAGCGTATAAACGTAAGTATTAGTAGTAGACAGGTAGATAAAATGTCCACATGTTATACCTCATCACACAGCCTCCAAGTCTTCTTTTCAATAACGTTTTCTTATCAACATCTTTCTATTCTTGTTATAAACTGAAAGAATGTGGGGACAAACTGACAGGTCTCTCCTCCTCAGAGAAGTTTGAATACTGCCTACTTTAACAACTTCACGCGCCTGGCCAGTTGCTCCGGAAGGTGAGCATTATTGTCATTTCAACAATAAGTAAAAACATTGCCAGATCTGGTGTCCATATTCAAATAGTACATTTCACACAACTGATCAGGTCTTGGCATTTGTTCGCTATATATATATATATTCACAAATTCATCAACATTTCATACACTGAATTTGTATTAAACATTTTCCCTTCAATGCTGCAACAGCTTATCGTAGGCATTGCATGAGAATTAGCTGCAGGCAGTTAGTGTGTTTCAAGCCTCCAGGAAGTGAGCCAAGGCCAAACGGTGGTAAGAAAAGGCCCAAAAAGACTTAATAAACTAATATCAGGATAAAGATAGCTATTAAATCGGCATATTTTTTTATAAATCCACTACCCATTTTGAACAATGAGTCGCACCTATTTTAATCATTTGGTCCTAACATTTGTAAAATGCGCTATAATTTGCCAGATCCAGAGTTCTTTTCCCACTCCGTCAATTGATCCGGTGTCGGTTCTTTTGACTGATAAGTAAAACGGGGCTTAGGGAAACCTTAAAACCTTAAACCCCAGATGATCTGGTGTTTTTTCACTTAGGAGTCAGGCCACTTTCGCTTTACGGCAACTTTCATAGGAAAGGACGGATTCCCACCTCCAACTATTTAGACAGTTTTGTTTTTAAATCCATGTGTGTGTTTGCTGTTAAAGCTTGTACATTCATATTCATTCATTCAACATTAACCAATGGTCATCAAACAAGGCCACTATTAGAATGGGTAATTGTCAGACTCTTTAAGTGGGTTTACTGGCTCACTGAGAGCCGGGTGCCTTTAATGTCAATTGAGCTCCATAAGTGTGTGGTGGTGACAGACAAATCATCTGTACAAAATATCATGAGTATACACATGCAGCCACCGCTTTCAAAGGAGAGCTGGAGGTACAAGTGCTGCTGTGAGGACCTCTTGTCACTCTACAACAACAGGGACCTCTGAGCATTCATCACCCATCATATGTGCTCCTAATCCCCCTGATCCTCCACCACTGCTCCACTCAGAGCAGCTAACCCTCCGCTGTCTGTGGCCAGGTTCAACTCTTCAGGAGCACTCCCGCAATTTAGTAGAGATCTGCTTTAGTCAACGCTCCCACAACCTGATGTTACACAGGATTTGCAAACACTGGGGGATCTTATCTTAATTGGATCTTGTATTGCATTAACAATGTTTATTGTTTTATTAATTAATTAAGAATCCAGTCTTCCATCTAGCATATTTCTACGTGCAGGATCACTTGCTTAATAAACAGTAAAAAATGTCTTGTCAATCCAGCTAAAGGTCCCATGTCATGGCCATTTCTACTGATCATAATTCCATTGTTGAGGTATACTAAAATAGATTTATACTGTGCAATTTTCCAAACTCACATTGGTTTCTCATACAGCATCTCTGTAAGTATGTGTATTCACCGGTATTCACTCTCTGTCCTAAACGGCTTGTTGGAGCTCCTGGCCCCCCCCTACCTGTGAGCCCAGTATGCTCCGATTGGTCAGCTCGGCCACTCTGTTCTGATTAGTTCGATCTCTCAGGCAAAAAGTACTTTCTTTCAAGATAAGATCCAATCTTCCTATTGCAATCCCAAAAAACTATTTTCCATCTTCTCCTCCCTCCTGGACCCCCCCAAAGCCCCTTCCCCCTCCTCCCTTCTGTCAAATGACTTTGTTAACCACTTTGAAAAAAAGGTTGATGATATTCGCTCTTCTTTTTCTGACCCTCCTTTCACCTACACACTAACCTCCTTTTCCCCTCTCTCTCCAAGTGAGGTTCTTACCCTCATTACCTCTGCCCGCCCTACCACCTGTCCTCTGGACCCTATCCCTTCAAACCTCCTTCAGACTATTGCTCCTGATATTCTACCATTTCTCACCCATTTCATCAACACCTCTCTAACTTCTGGTCACTTTCCAAACAGTCTCAAGGAGGCAAGAGTAAACCCTCTCCTAAAGAAACCCACTCTCAACCCATCTGATGTTATAAACTACAGGCCTGTCTCTCTCCTCCCGTTCCTGTCTAAAACACTTGAACGCGCCGTCTTTAAACAACTCTCCTGTTATCTCCATCAGAACAACCTTCTGGATCCGCACCAGTCTGGTTTCAAGGCAGGTCACTCCACCGAAACTGCCCTCCTTGCTGTCTCTGAGGAACTGCTCACTGCTAAAGCAGCCTCCCTCTCCTCTGTCATCATCCTTCTGGACCTGTCTGCTGCATTCGACACGGTGAATCATCAGATCCTCCTTCGCACTCTCCAAGAACTTGGAGTTTCAGGCTCTGCACTTTCCCTCCTCACCTCATACCTCAAAGACCGCACCTACAGGGTAACTTGGAGAGGGTCCGAGTCCGACCCTTGTCAATTAACTACAGGGGTCCCTCAGGGCTCTGTCCTTGGTCCCCTCCTCTTCTCCTTGTACACAAACTCACTCGGATCAGTCATTAGCCCGCATGGTTTTTCATACCACTGCTACGCTGATGACACCCAACTAATTATGTCCTTTCCCCGCTCAGAGACCCAGGTCATCGCACGCATCTCTGCTTGTCTAGCTGACATCTCTCAGTGGATGTCTGCTCATCACCTCAAGCTCAACAAGACTGAACTGCTTTTCCTTCCGGGAAAAGATTGTCCCACTCTTGACCTAACAATCAACATTGGCACCTCTGTTGTTTCCCCGACTCAGACTGCAAGGAATCTGGGTGTGACCCTAGATAACAAACTGTCCTTCACTGCAAACATCGCTGCTACAACCCGTTGCTGCAGATACACTCTTTACAACATCAGGAGGATAAGCCCCCAGCAAACCCAGAAAGCAACGCAGGTTCTGGTCCAGGCTCTCGTCATCTCACGCCTAGACTACTGCAACTCCCTCCTGGCTGGTCTACCTGCATGTGCCATCCGACCTCTGCAGCTCATCCAGAATGCAGCGGCTCGTCTGGTCTTCAACCTTCCAAAATGTTCCCACACCACCCCGCTCCTCCGCTCCCTCCACTGGCTCCCGGTAACTGCTAGAATCCACTTCAAAACAATGGTACTTGCGTACCATGCTGTGAATGGATCTGGCCCTTCCTACATCCAGGACATGGTTAAACTGTACACCCCAGCGCGTGCACTTCGCTCTGCATCAGCCAAACAGCTCGCTGCACCCTCGCTGCGAGGGGGACCCAAGTTCCCATCAGCAAAAACACGTCGGTTTGCTATCCTGGCTCCAAAATGGTCGAATGAGCTCCCCATTGACATCAGGACAGCAGATAGCTTGCACATCTTCCGGCGCAGACTGAAAACGCATCTCTTTCGACTCCACTTCGAGCGATGGAATTACTAACAAAGAACTGCTAACAGAGCACTTATATACTAATAAAGGACTGGCTTATCTATAGCCAGTTGAGTAGCACTTGAAATGTTTGGCTCTATGAAACCTGATGTACTTATATGATTCTGTTTTCTTCAAGGTTGTATCTTCCTGGTCGAATGTACTTACTGTCAGTCGCTTTGGATAAAAGCGTCAGCTAAATGCAATGTAATGTAATTAGTCAACCACCAGAGAGGCTCCGCCCATGTCTAGCGCATACACGCTAGGAACGCCAACTATAATGTACAGGCCGTACAGTACTGTACGGTAAATCACCCAGAGTATACTGTCTATGAGTATTTTGTGTGTGAATGCAGACATTCTCCTGCTATGAGATACATGTAAGGCCATCTGCTGACATTGGAGTTGATATATGGAAACGATAGCAACTTAGTTAGCCCAGTTAGCACTGTGTCAATGGCTTAGCAGCCCGAAAAACGTTTACCCATTTAAAAAGTCGTGGTCGATACCTTGTTTATTTTAAACATCATAAATACACAAACAACAATGGATACTTACAGGTTGTGTACCCGAATCTCCCGCTGGTCCTAACAAAGTAGGAACAGCATCGTTCTTCAGTGTCCTACGCTACGCTGTACATATCCGGCATGAATCGCTGAAAGGTTTGCGAAGCTTTGGTCCGTGAAACGCTGCGCACACAGTACAATACCGGCTAGAACATCTGAAGGAAGAGTGTTAACAAGAAATGTCAACCACTGACTTCGCCGTGGTTCTGCCCTCGGTAAGGCATACATTGAAGATTTCCCCTCACAAGTCCCTCGTTGGCATGACTGGATACACACACACACACACACACATGCACACGCACACACACACATACATACACTCCCTCCCCGAAGCCCCTCGTTTGTGAGGGGAGCCGAGAGCAGCTCGTAAAGGGTCACTTCTCCTCAGTTTATTTTCTTTCAGTGAAAGAAAATAAATGTGTGTATACAGTTTGGAACTGAACCTGAGCTTCCAATATGTTCGGCTGGCAGAGGGTGCGGCCATAGCTCTGGGCGTGGCTACTGGGTATCCCTACGTCACGATGCCCAGGAAGAAAACATGAAATCTCCAACGAGGCGTTTTGGGGAGGTCTTTTCTGTGTTAGAATTTGACTCCCTACAGGGTGTACTTTGAGGGTTTTTGACTCTGCAGACCGTTTACATGGATAAAGACCTTCATAACACACAAGGGGACGGGTAATATCCGGAAAAGCATGACATGGGACCTTTAACATTCAAACTTCAGATTTCCTATTATTCTTGACTATATTACAATAATAAAACAAATAATACAATATACTTTACTGTTCTTGCACCTCAACACATGGCTCGAGTACACATAAGTATACTCATTCACAAACACACCTACTGACAATTGGGACCTATAACAAAACCTAATGGCCAACATCTACATGATCTTACATTACATTTGAGTGTGGACAAGCTAAATTGACATAATAACTCTTTGGACATTTACTAGGTGGGTATTTGCTGACATATTTTATGTTGTAGAAAAATACCTGAAAATCACTTGAGCTTGTGTTAACCACATATCTTATTTGAGGTTTCTAACCGAAAACACGTTGAAATAAGCGTTGACTTTGAGATGAGGTAACCAGAGGTGTTAAAATGCTAACTCATTTCTGGGTTTTCCTACTCATTCCTGCACCACTCTATTTGGGTCGGATGAGACACCATTTGTTGTGCCTGTCTGATGATGGACTGCTCAAAGTAGGTGTGGATGGTTAGCAGCCTGTACCAGACGAGCAATACAATACACAAAGCACTGTGTATAGGAGTAACACACACCAGTGATGTAGGGGTGTTGCCCATTGTGGGAGGACAGCTGATGCAAAAAATGATTCAATTTGTATTTATTAATTAACATTTCAACATGACAGTCTGCTTCAGGGTTTGGAAATTGGAAGACCTTTAAGTATGTGTTCAAGTTTGAAGGTAACCTAACCCTTACCCGTGGCAGACCTAGAGAAGAAATGTGGTGTTGTCTGCAAAACACCATGTGAGATACAAAGACACAGGAGTCATGTTTAAACCAACACTAGCCGAACAAAGAGCATCCTCTTAAACCACTCTGTCAGCTGTGTGTCAGAAGGCCTCTATTAGCGACCTGAGGAACACTTAAAGCAGGAGGAGGCTCAAAGAGCATCACGTACAAAGAGAAACACAAATACTAGCAATGTAATAGAAATCATGGGACAAACTATGGCATTTGTTTTCGAGATAACAGGTTGTTGACAAAGGGACTGTCAGATTGTTGCTGCTAATGAACTCTTACATTCACTCACTAGAGAATAACTGGAACTTAGATTCTCTATCAAAAGCGGAGCACAGCCATTTTTTTACTGTAGACAGATGATGCGTGGCCTTTGGTCCCCACTTTCGTTCCTAGCTAACCATTTCTTCCCGCCACATCCTAAAAAAAACTGTCTCTTTGTATCTACATCCAGACTTTAAAGAGGAGTTTTAGTGAAGTTAAGCCGTTTCCCTTTCAATTAGCCTGTGAATTAAAAAATATTGAATTAACAACTTGTCTTGTGATGATGGCTTAATTTGAAGTCAACAAAAAAAATTGAAAAAAGTCTTGTGCTATGCCAATGAAATAATGAATACTTAGCCCCGCCAATATTGATACTTTTTTCTAATTTGAAATTCCATTCGAAACTAACTAACTAACTAACTAACTAACTAACTAACTAACGGGATGGACTTTTACTTTTGTTCAAAGGTATTATCACTCTTTATTCTGAAACTTCTCTATAATAATAATAATAATAATAATAATAATAATAATAATAATAATAACAATACATGAGACTTGTATAGCACTTTTCAGGAAACTCAAAGCCGCTTAGACAGAGAATAAAAAAAAATACAAAAAGAGAATAGGGGGGGGTAGGTCAGTGGTTGAATGCAGTGTTGAACAGGTGGGTTTTGAGTGATGCTTTGAATGCTGTGAGGGAGGAAGAATCTCTGATGGATTGGTTTAGTGAGTTCCAGAGGGTGTGTGCAGCAACAGAGAAGGCTGTCGCCCCAGGACTTGAGGTTGGTCCGGGTGGGGAGGGACAGGAGGTTGGCAGTAGCAGAGCGCAACTTCCGTTGCATTGGATTGAAGTCACCATTAATATTTGTCTTTTTCTTTCCATGTTGCAGATGGAGCTGCTGTGTTGCCAGAAACATTTTAGATTTGAAATGAGAATAAAGTTTTATAGTAACGTAATTCGGTTACATTTCTTGTGCAATGGAACCTTATATTAAGTTGTGATGTGGAATATCATATCTGACATTGCCATGTTTAATACTTCAACACCACTCTCTAACTTGGCCTTACGTTGAACTAAGAGGACTGTTTAGAGCCTGTTTCTTCTTAATTGTTGGTTGGTGGGTGTAACTTGCAGATGATGTAGAAGCCAGCTATAAGTATCAGCACTGATTTGCCAAACATTCCTGAACCTACCGTAGCCCTTTCCAACATGCCAATCTATCCAGCTCTCAAGGTAGTCTGAAACAACACTTAATTATCTGGCACATAGTTACTGCTATTATTTATAGACAAGCACTGACACAGTTCATGTGTAATGTCAGGATTAAACAATACATGGCATTCAGAGATTACTCTGAGCTCATTCCCAGGACTTTTGGGTGTATTGTTGCTTAATATTCTAACGTGTGAACGGGGAGACTCTTTGAAAGCTTTTGAGACATTATAGAGTGAAAAATACAATGATAAACTTCATAAAGAATAACTGTGATGACATGTACAGTACAACATGAAGGATAGGTTACCAACCAGTTTGAGGTTAGACAGTGTTCCCTCTTATCTTAATCCTGTGTTTAAATAAGCCATTTTCAGGTACATTTCAACAAAACAGAAGAAAAACAAGACACAATCCAGTAGACTTTGCAGATGACTTGGCACTACTGTTACCCAGCCACCATAAGATGCATGAAAAAAAAACAATGTCAGTAAGGAAGATACATAGATCATGAGGATAAATGCAACCAGTGTCAACCTAATCCCACTTGAAGGAAGCAGACTTGACGAAATCAGGCTTTAACATTCTTGAGGCGTATAATTTACAAAAGTGTAGGCAAGTGTAAAAGCAAGATTAAGCATGGCAAGGACCAGCTTTCTACAGCTCAAGAACATCTAGGATATAGCAATGGAAAAAATAAGAATATTGGATACCAATGTTAAATCAGTGTGTCTAATGGTGCAAGCCAATGAAGAATTCTTAAAAACAAGGCCAAACAAGATCAGAAATAACGATTGGTGATTTACTAGCTGCAAGCTGGAAGTTGGACAAATATGTAGATGGAATGAAACCAGTGTCAAAAACCACCAGACTTTGAAATAAAACCCTCAAGTTAAGGAAAAAGTTGGTTACAGAACACCTGGTGACGGGATCTCCAGTCAGACATCATGTCACTGGGATATACCTGGTATCAAATCGAAAATAAAAACACATGCCTCTGTCGCTGGTTTATGCTCCAGGATTGACAGACCATAGTAAGTAAGTGTTTTGCAGGATATTGAATACTCTCAACTCTAATGTGCTGAACCATGCCAGAGTCATTTGTGGGTCTATTGTTGAAAGCCTATGCTGCGAGGCCAAATCTTTTTCAAACCTCAGAATTTCCCAAAGTATGTGGTTGATGTCTTTTTGAGGGGAGCAAAGCCTGCATGGGAAAGTTATTTTTTTAAATATCACCTCTGAAATGTGTATATACTAGGGGTGCACGATTCAGGAAATCTCACGAATCGATTCGATTCGATTTCTTGGGGTCGATTCAAAACAATTCGCGATTCAAAATAGCTCAGGAGCGGACAGCGAGAGGTGGATTTACTGGTGGGTGTCCCTGGATGCTGGAAATAGACTAAGTGCCATGTTAGCGGGACATTACGGAGCTCAGGAGTCCGCCCTGTGAGGCGTGAAGAGCGGCCAGAGTGAAGAGGATTTCCTGGTGTGTTTCCCTGGATGCTGCATAAAGTCGAAGTGCCATGTTAGCGGGACATTATGGAGGTCATTCCGTAGAGAAAATGGAAAACAGCGTTGTGGCAAGACTGAAAAAATTGAATTTTTTTGCGCACTTCTAGTGTTTACCATTGAATAAAGCATTTGGATTAATTGAGAAACCCAAAAATGTATAAACCTGTTTGCATCAATTCTGCCTAATTCTGCATGGGTACCTTCGCTGCATGTTGTTTTTTTTGTTTATGGTCATTTATTTATCGGATTTGTTCATTCATTTTGTAGTATATCCTATTAGACATCTTTCTAAGGCTACATTAACTGGCTATCGTTTGGATGTGAACTGTTGTTATTTAAGTCACACTTTTTAATATAATTATTAAATATATAAAAAATAATAACACATAAGAATTATAATTATTTTAATTTATACCGATTTTGAAACCTTTATGAGCAAATTAACACTTTCTAATTTGTATTATCAACCCCTTCGCAATATTTTATGAATAATATGTTTAGTCAAGATCGTTTATTTAAGAACCATTTTATTGAATATACAGTGTAACAGCTTCCAAGTAATGAGTCCTGTGTGAAACCCATCACTCACTGAATGTGTCATATTAGAGGTTGGTGTTACTGTGTGTCTGCAGTGATGAATAGTGATCTGTGTCTCTGACTGACAGATGAACATATTGCTTCCTCTGCTGCTGCTGCTGGGTAATCATTAGTTTGCTGACATTGTGGTTTGCTGTGTGGCTTTGATGAAGGGCTGATTATATGTGTAATGAAGACTGGAGAAAACCCTGAGAAGCCCACAGAGCCTCACTGAGATGACTACAGACTGCACGTGTGTGTGTGTGTGTGTGTGTGTGTGTGTGTGTGTGTGTGTGTGTGTGTGTGTGTGTGTGTGTGTGTGTGTGTGTGTGTGTGTGTGTGTGTGTGTGTGTGTGTGTGTGTGTGTGCAGGGGCGTTTCTATATGTGCAAAAGTGGTGGGGCACAACAAACATAGATGTCTATATAAGCTTCTGCAGAGAGGTTCATGGCTGGTGAGGCACTGGCACTGACTATTCAGGTTTACAAATATTATATTTTGACCTAAATCAAAATATAATATTATTTTCAAAAGCTTTTTTTGTCTGATGCTTCAATTCATTTTAACAGACAGTTCAACAGAAGGATACCCACAAAATGTAATTTTATCATTTAAATATTGAATTGTTCTCTCTTAGTAAGATCCCATTTTCAATAAAATTGTGGTCTTACCTTGACTTGAAGTCCATTTGCCTATCCTTCTGGACAAAAATCTCTATAACTTTTTTGTAAAAGTTCTCCCTATCTTCGTGTAGTTTCAAAAGTCATAAATCATAAATCTAATCGATAGATTTATGATTCGAAAATGATAAAAGTAGGATATTATCCGGCTGAACAAAACGTGCATTTATCTAACAGGTACGTTTCCCACAGATCTTATTTGGAGCTATTTTCTAAAATCCTATGGAGAAATCTCATTGCTTTTTTGTGGAGGGAAGCCATGCGCAGCTTACTTCCTGGTTTTAGGACGCGTCTCTCTCCTCCTCTTCACACACCACACTTTTCGCGGCACACGTACTTACAGCCAATCAGCTCTGAATGATGTGAGATGACGTATGGTGTGGATGGCAGCTCTATGCCCCTATGGTCATTATTTTTTGCCACACACATTAAATAGGAAAATACTCTGAGCATGCGCAGTGTAGTTTTTACAGTCCCCGTTCACTTAGACAGTCAGAGGGAGGGGCAGGATCGGGTTTTGTCCCACATGGCTCTAAACAGCTCAATAGGCACACACTGTAGACACTAATTAGAAGAATACATACTAAAACAGCAATGTACAGATGATTAAACATGATCTTAAAATCCATCCATCCATCCATCCATCTTCTTCCGCTTATCCGTGGTCGGGTCGCGGGGGTAGCAGTTCCAGCAGAGAGCCCCAAACTTCCTTTTCCCTGGCGACATCAACCAGCTCTGACTGGGGGATCCCAAGGCGCTCCCAGGCCAGCGAAGATATGTAATCCCTCCACCTGGTCCTAGGTCTACCCCTTGGTCTCTTCCCAGCTGGACGTGCCTGGAACACCTCCCTAGGGAGGCGCCCAGGTGGCATCCTAACTAGGTGCCCGAACTACCTCAACTGGCTCCTTTCAACGCGAAGGAGGAGCGGCTCAACTCCGAGTCCCTCCCGGATGACCGAACTTCTCACCTTATCCCTAAGGGAGACACCAGCCACCCTGCGGAGAAAACCCATCTCGGCCGCTTGTATCCGCGATCTCGTTCTTTCGGTCATGACCCATCCTTCATGACCATAGGTGAGGGTAGGAACGAAAATGGCCCGGTAGACAGAGAGCTTTGCCTTCTGGCTCAGCTCCCTTTTCGTCACAACGGTGCGGTGAAGCGACTGCAGTATGGCAAGGCAAGGCAAGGCAAGTTTATTTATATAGCACTTTTCAACACAAGGCAATTCAAAGTGCTTTACAAAAAATGAAAGACATTAAGAAAATGGCATTTAAAATCAGTCTTTGAAAAGAAAAGCTAATAAAATAAACATTAAAAGAAGAAATACATGGATAAACATTAAAAGAAAAAATACATGGATAAAAGTTACAGTGCAGTCTAAGATATGAATAGTTCAATTAAAAGCAGCGACAAAAAGAAAAGTCTTCAGCCTGGATTTAAAAGTAGTCAGAGTTGCAGCGGACCTGCAGGTTTCTGGGACTTTGTTCCAGATATTTGGAGCATAATAACTGAACGCTGCTTTACCATGTTTACCTGACTCTGGGGACAGAAAGCTCACCAGTCCCTGAAGACCTGAGAGCTCTGGATGGTTAATAATTTAGCAGTAGATCAGAAATGTATTTTGGGCCTAAACCATTCAAAGCTTTATAAATCAGCAGTAGTATTTTGAAATCTATTCTTTGACACACAGGAAGCCAGTGTAAAGACTTCAGAACAGGAGTGATGTGATCCACTTTCTTAGTGTTAGTGAGGACTCGAGCAGCGGCGTTCGAGGCGCTAACTTTTATACGTTCTGCCTTGGCTACAAAAACCATTACCTCAGTTTTATCTTTGTTTAATTGGAGAAAGTTCTGATACATCCAGTCATTGATTTGTTCAATGCACTTACTCAGTGTTTGAATTGGAGCATAGTCTCCTGGTGAAACTGTTACGTAAATTTGTGTGTCATCTGCATAGCTAAGGTAACTTATTTTGTTGTTTTTCATTATCTGAGCCAGTGGTAGCATGTAGATGTTAAAGAGAAGAGGCCCAAAGATGGAGCCTTGAGGAACCCCACATGTCATATTTGTCAACTCAGATGTGTATTTGCCTATAGAAACAAAGTTGTTTCTGTCCTTTAAGTAGGATTCAAACCAATTTAGGACTGTTTCCGAAAGTCCCACCCAGTTTTCCAGTCGGTCGATTAATATGCTGTGGTCAACAGTGTCAAACGCAGCACTGAGATCTAATAATACTAACACTGAAGTTCTGCCACTGTCTGTGTTTAAGTGGATGTCATTAAAGACCTTTACAAGAGCAGTCTCAGTGCTGTGGTTTGGACGAAAGCCTGACTGGAACACATCTAAACAGTTATTTAAATGCAAAAAATTACTCAACTGTTGAAAAACAACTTTTTTTTACGCTACTGTAAGACTGAGGTCGTTGTAAAAATGTTGAAATATGGCTGAAACCCTCCGTCTATTTACGAAGATGAACTGTCCCAGTGATAAGTTAATGTCCAGGAGCCGCTGCTCGAACTTTTCAGAGAATAAGAATAGGAAAATCAGCATAAAAAGTAAGCAGAGGCAGGAGCAAGCAGAAAAGCGTCTGCAATGTAAGAAAGATAAGAGACACACCAAGGTACCGCTCCCGCTGCTCCGATTCTCCGGCCCATCTCACGCTCCATTGTTCCCTCACTCGAGAACAAGACCCCGAGATACTTGAACTCATTCACTTGGGGTAAGGACTTATTCCCTACTTGGAGTGGACAGTCCATCGGTTTCCTGCTGAGAAGCATGGCCTCAGATTTGGAGGTGCTGATCCTCATCCCAGCCGCTTCACACTCGGTTGCGAACCGATCCAGTGAGTGCTGAAGGTCGCAGACCGATGAAGCCATCAGAACCACATCATCTGCAAAAAGTAGTGGTGCAATCCTTAGTCCCCTGAACTGCAGACCCCCTCCCCCATGACTACGCCTCGAAATCCGATCCATGTATATTACAAACAGGATTGGTGACAAAGCGCAGCCCTGGCGGAGGCCAACCCTCACCGGAAATGGGTCCGACTTACTGCCGAGGACCCGGACACAGCTCTCGCTTTGGGAGTAGAGAGATTGGATGGCCCTGAGTAGAGACCCCCTCACCCCATACTCCCGCAGCACCTCCCACAGTAACTCCCTGGGAACCCGGTCATATGCCTTCTCCAAGTCCACAACACACATGTAGACCGGATAAGCGTACTCCCAGACCCCCTCCAGGATCCTTGCGAGAGTAAAAAGCTGATCCGTCGTTCCACGACCAGGACGGAATCCGCATTGTTCCTCCTCAATCTGAGGTTCGACAATCGGCCTGACCCTCCTTTCGATTACCTTAGAGTAAACTTTCCCGGGGAGGTTGAGTAGTGTGATGCCTCTGTAATTGGCACACACCCTCTGATCCCCCTTTTTAAAAAGGGGAACCACCACCCCGGTCTGCCACTCCTTCGGTACTGTTTCCGACTTCCACGCAATGTTGATGAGACGTGTCAACCATGACAGTCCCTCAACACCCAGAGCCTTCAGCATTTCTGGGCGGATCTCATCCACCCCCGGGGCTTTGCCACTGTGGAGTTGTTTAACAACCTCAGTGACCTCCCCCCGGGAGATTGGTGTTGATCCCCCGTCATATTCCAGCTCTGACCCTCTAACATAGAGGGCGGAGTTGTCGGGTTCAGGAGTTCCTAAAAGTGTTCCTTCCAACGCCCCAACACTCCATCAGTTGAGGTCAACAACGTCCCATCCTTACTGTACACAGCTTGGATGGTTCCCTGCTTCCCCCTCCTGAGGTGTCGGACAGTTTTCCAGAACAACTTTGGTGCCGCCCGAAAGTCCTTCTCCATGTCTTCTCCGAACTTCTCCCACACCCGCTGCTTTGCCTCGGCCACGGATGAGGCTGCTGCCCTTCGGGCCTGTCAGTACCTTGCAACTGCCTCGGGAGTCTCCCGCGATAACAAATCCCTGAAGGCCTCCTTCTTCAGTCGGACGGCTTCCCTGACCACCGGTGTCCACCAGGAGGTTCGAGGGTTACCGCCCCTTGAGGCACCTAGGACCTTTAGACCACAGCTCCCCGCAACTTCGGCAATAGAGGCTTTGAACACCGACCACTCTGGTTCAATGTCCCCAACCTCCACAGGAATGCCTGAAAAGCTCCGCCAGAGGTGTGAGTTGAAGGCCTCCTGAACTTGGGCCTCCTCCAGACGTTCCCAGTTCACCCGAACTACGCGTTTGGGCCTACCAGGTCTATCCAGAGGCTTCCCCCGCCACTCGACCCAACTCACCACCAGATGGTGATCAGTTGACAACTCCGCCCCTCTCTTTACCCGAGTGTCCAAAACATACGGCCTCAGGTCTGATGATACGATAACGAAATCAATCATGGACCTTCTGCCTAGGGTGCTCTGGTACCACGTACACTTATGAGCATCCTTATGTTCGAACATGGTGTTTGTTATGGCCAATCCATGACTAACACAGAAGTCCAGTAACAAACCACCACTCCGGTTCAGATCAGGGGGGCCGTTCCTCCCAATCACGCCCCTCCAAGTGTCTCCATCATTGCCCACATGTGCGTTGAAGTCTCCCAGCAAGACTAAAGAGTCCCCTTCAGGAACCCCATACAGGACTCTTTCCAGGGTCTCCAAGAAGGCCGTATACTCTGAACTGCTGTTGGGTGCATAAGCACACACAACAGTCAGAGTTTTCCCCCCCATAACCCGCAGGCGTAGGGAGGCGACCCTCTCGTCCACTGGGGTAAACTCCAACAACGAAGCACCCAACCGGAGACTTGTGAGTATCCGCACACCCGCCCGGCGCCTCACACCTTGAGCAACTCCGGAGAAGAATAGAGTCCAACCCCTATCCAGAAGTAAGGTTTCAGAGCTGACGCTGTGCGTAGAGGCGAGCCCAACCAGATCCAACTGGTAACGCTCCACCTCCCGCACAAGCTCCGGCTCCTTCCCCCCCAGAGAGGTGACGTTCCACGTCCCCAAAGCCAGCTTCTGTCGCCCGGGTCTGGTCCGTCGAGACCCTCCGCTTTCACTGCCACCCTTCTGGCAGCGCACCAGATCTTAAAATATTTTTTATATATATTTTAATTTATTTTTTGCATTTTGTTGTAATCATTATTTTAATACTTTCTGCTGACACTAGGTGGGGCTGTGCCCCACCTGCCCCTAATGACCAGTCGCCACTGTGTGTGTGTGTGTGTGTGTGTGTGTGTGGGGGGGGGGTGTGTGCGTGCGTGTGTGTGTGTGTGTGTGTGTGTGTGTGTGTGTGTGTGTGTGTGTGTGTGTGTGTGTGTGTGTGTGTGTGTGTGTGTGTGTGTGTGTGTGTGTGTGTGTGTGTGTGTGTGTGTGTGATTCATTGAAGCTGTTTATACTATACTTCTGAATTGTTCTGGGGATATTTCAGGACCCCAAAAAAGGAATCTCACAATATTGGTTTGTCAATTTACATCATCGGTTTTACTTCTACACAACAAACAGTATATCTTATGGATAGCTTCGCCGATATATGTAACACTATTTAAAGCCCTTTATCTCGTCATGCTTATTAGAGATACTGGAAACACTTATTGTGGCATTGATTGTGGGGCTTCAGTCAGTGAACTTACTATCATTCCAGCTTCTATTCTATGGAGCTATTTCAGGGTCATAAGTTTTGATCATTCAAAAAAATAAAATATATTTGAAAGTTCAAGTTTTTATCCTGAACTTTGAAAAACACAATGATGTATTCAAAATAAAAATAAGTACTTGAAATAATTGTTCAGGTTGAATATTATTTTTGATTCAGTTCAGCAATTCTTTTGAATAAAATATTTATTTTCAGATTTCACTTTTATACATATTTTGATATTTGAATCCTTATTTTTTTCCGTTGCAGATTTTTCGTTTTCAGATTCAAAATAATTATTTTTTCAGTTTCAAATCTTGTTTTTTCAGGTTTCACATCGCTTTTCACCTTCAGATCGTTTTTCACTTTCAGATCGTTTTTTTGTTGCTTTCAGATCATTTTTTTTTGCTTTCAGACTTTTGACCCTGATGTTTGGAGTAGTTTGGCATCCTGAGTGGCATGTTGGTGGCAGGCCTCCCTCTGTAATGTTGCCTTCATGGATATTAGGTAGCGCGAGAAATATAACTCAATACTTTCTATACACAATACTCCCGTGATTGGTGGTAAACTGATACCAGCGTCAAAGTTCCGTTAAGCGAGCTGTTGAGTATCGTAGTTGGCAACAATCAAGGTATAAGAGCAATACACCGTGCTAGAATGTGAAATTACGTATCCGCAATCAAGCATTGTCCTTCCCCATTTCCACGTAGCTCCATGAACGCAGCATAGTATTGGCTTGGTTTTTGCCAAGAATAGGCTATCTTTAGACCACGCACAAAACAACACAGACTATAACACCTCTTGTTGATAAATAACAACTATGTGCAATATTTGCAATATGTGCAATATATGCCGTTAAAGACTGTGCAATATATACCTGGCTGCTAAATCCGCAGAACTGTTACAGGGTGTGTATTATGTAAAATGTGTAACTATAACAAAATATATAATTAATTTTTTTAATCTTTAATACGTTTTTTATGCAAGCTTTAGGTAACATTAAGCTGTCTTTGGCTCTTCTCTGCTGTAAAAATGTAAATGTATCCCTTGTGGGACGTCTAGGGGCTGTGCTGGTTCTATAGTCTGACCGCTGCAGGAAGGAAGGACCTGCGGTATCTCTCCGTGAGACAGCGGGGGATGGCGTCAGGTCCACCAGAACAACCTGCTGGCTCGTTGCGGTTACGTAATTTCACATTCTAGCAGTTTATTGCTCTTATACCTTGATATTTGCCAACTACGATGCTCAACAGCTCGCTTAACGGAACTTTGACGCTGGTATCAGTTTTGTTTACCACCAATCACGGGAGTATTGTGTATAGAAAGTATTGAGCAGTGACGTGCACAGGTACGGGCTAATGTTGCCCGGGCAACAGCCCGTTTGCCATTTTTGTCTGACCTGCCCCTCTGGAGAGAGCGAGAGTTTTTTTTGTTTTCTATTCTGGCCGAATCAACATGATAAGCCCACATTTAGTATTGTGGCGTCTCACTGCGATAAAAACACAACTTGTCAGCGCTTTCATCTGCCCCCAGTCATGTGACTTTGTTTACAATCTGACCAGTCTTTGAGAACTGCTCACCTGTGGAGATTGCAGTGGCAAAGTGTTCCTGTGTAGCTGGAGCAGAACTCTGCAACCACAATGTTACACTGCTGTTCCAGACCGCACACTACTACACACTCAACCTGGCTGCTGTACCCCTTGTCCTGTGATGGCACAAGCCAAGAACCATGGTAAGTACAGTATGTGTTCACAACCAATCCACGGTTTAATGAGTATTTCCTTTGTGCCAGGAGCTGATTTAGTATGTTGCATCAACGACCATTTAAATTACACTGAACAAAAATATAAATGCAACACTTTTGTTTTTGCTCCCATTTTTCATGAGATGAACTCAAAGATCTAAAACATTTTCTATATACACAAAATAACCATTTCTCTCAAATCTGAAAAAATCTGTGATAGTGAGCACTTCTCCTTTGCCGAGATAATCCATCCCACCTCACAGGTGTGGCATATCAAGATGCTGATTAGACAGCATGATTATTGCACAGGTGTGCCTTAGGCTGGCCACAATAAAAGGCCACTCTGAAACATGCAGTTTTGCTTTATTGGGGGGGTCTGGGGGGGTCCGAAAACCAGTCAGTAGCTGGTGTGACCACCATTTGCCTCACGCAGTGCAACACATCACCTTCGCATAGAGTTGATCAGGTTGTTGATGGTGGCCTGTGGAATGTTGGTCCACTCCTCTTCAATGGCTGTGCGAAGTTGCTGGATATTGGCAGGAACTGGAACACGCTGTCGTATACGCCGATCCAGAGCATCCCAAACATGCTCAATGGGTGACATGTCCGGTGAGTATACTGGCCATGCAAGAACTGGGATGTTTTCAGCCTCCAGGAATTGTGTACAGATCCTTGCAACATGGGGCCGTGCATTATCATGCTGCAATATGAGGTGATGGTCGTGGATGAATGGCACAACAATGGGCCTCAGGATCTCGTCACGGTATCTCTGTGCATTCACAATGCCATCAATAAAATGCACCTGTGTTCGTCGTCCATAACATACGCCTGCCCATACCATAACCCCACCACCACCACCATGGGCCACTCGATTCACAACATTGACTTCAGAAAACCGCTCACCCACACGACGCCACACACGCTGTCTGCCATCTGCCCTGAACAGTGAAAACCGGGATTCATCCGTGAAGAGAACACGTCTCCAACGTGCCAGACGCCATCGAATGTGAGCATTTGCCCACTCAAGTCGGTTACGACGACGAACCGGAGTCAGGTCGAGACCACGATGAGGACGACGAGCATGCAGATGAGCTTCCCTGAGACGGTTTCTGACAGTTTGTGCAGAAATTCTTTGGTTATGCAAACCGATTGTTGCAGCAGCTGTCTGAGTGGCTGGTCTCAGACGATCTTGGAGGTGAACATGCTGGATGTGGAGGTCCTGGGCTGGTGTGGTTACACGTGGTCTGCGGTTGTGAGGCCGGTTGGATGTACTGCCAAATTCTCTGAAACGCCTTTGGAGACGGCTTATGGTAGAGAAATGAACATTCAATTCATGGGCAACCATGCTTCTCGTTTTCTCACACGCTCTGGCAGCTAGCGCGTGGCCGAGTGCACAAGAGAGGGGAGGGACTTAGAGCGTGCTTGAGAGGGGCGGGACTTAGATCGTGCTAGAGGGGGGAGAGACTGCAGGCACGGCTGCAGTGCAGGGAGTGGAAGCAGAGCGCTGAACACACACGGCTCTTATTAAAATGGCGCTTTCTCACCGGAGTACTTTTCCCCGACATTCTTAAAGTACCGATACTAATGAAACGGAGGAATCGTAACGTTTTTAACGGCAGGGTATCGCGGTACCTTTCAAGTATACACCGTGCAACACTAGTCAGGAGTCAGTGTCTCTCCCCCAAACTCACACATATAAAATTCGATATGAACTGAAGAGCCGCATGAAACTAGGCAAAGAGCCGCATGCGGCTCGAGAGCCGCGGGTTGGCCACCCCTGCCGTAACAGAACGAACCAACCACAATATGGGCCCAGCAGATCCTTTTGGAGAGATTGAAGTTTTCCTTTGCTTTGGCTGGCTGCTCTAGTCGATGGTTGGGAGCGTCCAGGGTTCAGCAGCGATAGGCTGTTCTGGCAGAAGCACGCCAGATTACGATGGAGAAACCAGGCTTGATTAAATTCTTACCGGGCGGGATTTTGGATTTCCTCATGGTGTGTTATCCCCTGCCTGACAGCCCCAGGACTCCCAACTCCCGTTATGACACCACACACATCGGTGTTCTCTGGAACTTGTCTGGCCTTTGGAGGTCCACGGAGCCTCCAAACGGCTCCTAAAGGAAGGAGTCACAAGGCCAGGTTAGCAGCCCGAGCCCAAAGATCCATAGTCCCGGTCCCAGTTCTGGCCCCAGCAGCCATGGTTCCGGCCAAGGTCCTGGCCCCAGCAGCCATGGTTCCAGACCCAGTTCTGGCCCCAGCGGCCCTGGTTCCGGCCCTGGTTCCGGCTCTGGTTCCGGCCCCAGTAGCCATGGTTCCATCCCCGGTTCTGGCCCCAGCAGCCATGGTTCCGGCCCCAGCAGCCATGGTTTCAGGCCCAGTTCTGGCCCCAGCAGCCATTCCGGCCCCAGTTCTGGCCCCGGCAGCCATGGTTCCAGCCCCAGTTCTGGCCCCAGCAGCCATGGTTCCGGCTCCAGTACAGGTCCCAGCAGCCATGGTTCCAGCCCCAGTTCTGGCCCCAGCAGCGATGGTTCCAGCCTCAGTCCTGGCCCCAGCAGCCATGGTTTCGACTCCAGCCCCTCGTCTCCCGCCGACGCCAGCTCTCCGTGTCCTGTCGGTGTACCGGCCGACGCCAGCTCCCCGTGTCCTGTCGGCATTCCGGCCAACTCCAGCCCCCCGTCTTCTGTTGGCGAACCGACCGTCACAAGTCCCCTCTCGAGTCTCCTCTCAAGTCACCCCTCCAGTTCCCTCTCGAGTCATCTCTCAAGTCTCCTCTCCAGTTCCCTCTCAAGTCTCCTCTCGAGTGTCCTCTCAAGTCACCCCTCCAGCTCCCTCTCAAGTCACCCCTCCAGCTCCCTCTCAAGTCACCCCTCCAGCTCCCTCTCGAGTCCCCTCTCAAGTCCCTCCTCGAGTCCCCTCTCTGGTCCCTACTCAAGTCCCTCCTCTAGTCCCTTCCCTAGTCCCTTCTCTAGTCCCTACTCAAGTCCCTCCTCTAGTCACTTCTCTAGTCACTTCTCTAGTCACTTCTCAAGTTCCCTCTCCAGTTCCCTCTCGAGTCCCCTCTCGAGTTCCCTCTCGAGTTCCCTTCTCGAGTCCCTTGTCTCGTCCCTCCTCTAGTCCCCTCTCTAGTCCCTCCTCGAGTCCCCTCTCTAGTTCCCCCCTTGGTTCCCCCTGGGGGTCCTGCCAACTCTATGTCCTGTCCCGTTGGGGGTCCCGCCGACGACTCTTCTGCCGGGGGTCCTGCCAACCCTATGTCCTGTGCCGTTGGAGGTTCCGCTGGGGTTCCTGCCAGCTCCATGTCCTGTCCCGTTGGGGGTCCCGTCGACTACTCTCCTGCCGGGGGTCCTGCCAACCCTGTGTCCTGTCCCGTTGGGGGTCCCGCCGAAGACTCTTCTGCCGGGGGTCCTGCCAACCCTATGTCCTGTGCCGTTGGAGGTTCTGCCGACTACTCTCCTGCCGGGGGTCCTGCCAACCCTATGTCCAGTCCCGTTGGGGGTCGCGCCGACTGCTCTCCTGCCGGGGGTCCTGCCAATCCTATGTCCTGTTCCTCTGGGGGTCCCGCCGTCAACTCTTCTGCCGGGGGTCCAGCCAACCCCTTGTCCTGTTCCGTTGGAGACCCTGCCATCACCTGTCTCGCCGGGGGTCCTGCCAACTCCTGGTCCTCTTCCGTGGGGGATCCTGCCGAAGCCTGTCCCACCGGCTCCGGTTCCTGTTCAGCCGACACCGGGTCCTGCCCGGCCTCCGGAGCTGTTTGGCCTTCGCCCCACCTTGGACTCTGCCTTGCCCCCGGGCCGTCCAGCCGAGTCCCCCTTCTCGGTTTCTGCCTTGCCCCCGGGCCGTCCGCCCGAGACCCCTTCCTGGTCCTCTGCCGTGCCCCTGGGCTGTCAGCCCAAGACCCATCCTCCAGACCCCCTCCACCCACCCTGGTGGCCCTAGTTAAATCTGCATTTGGGTCCTGCCTGCTTCACACACCGTAACACATAGAGGTGTTTGCCCACTTAGGTTCACTCTAATAGAGTCATTTAAATGTTCATCCGTCAGTCTTGTTCTGTATTTAGATTTCATTCATATCAGAAAAAGTTGCTTCACAAAGCTATGTAGAACCAAATAAAGCAGACATTTTCAGTGCTGCTTGGTGAATGTTCTTATAGTTTGCTGGGTCTACAAGGCTCCAGACATGTTGTGAGTTTTGCTGAGACTTGAGCTGAACATGATTTGAGATTTATAACCTCCATCTCCACAGGATTGACACTAAACAGTGCAGCCATCTTCTTCGTCTTGACATTAAATGATAAACCATAATAAATCAATTGTGACGGTCTAGCCTCCCTATATCTGTGTGTGAAATTCTTCCATCCTCAAAAACAAAAAACTAATGCTTCTGCAGTTTAGCTGCAGCTTCTAGCTACAGTCTTCTGTTAAAAAAGGGACACTGGATGTCCTGAATGTGGCATCACACACATTACTTGAGTCTGAACACAGCAGACAACAGGAGTATAACAGCATTAAAAAAAAAAAATTGAAAAAAAAAAAAAAAAATCGCAATGGTTTTGCGAGATGTCGTAAAGCCCCTTTGCGAGATACTTTTCATTTAGTACTTCCTGGTCAGATCGGCTGCTACGGCAACACAGAAACCACAACAATGGAGCGGTTCATCGATTTTACTTTGAGCTTGGCCTTAAATATAAAGATATAACATCAGTGCTTGGCAATAGGCACGGGTTTCACACATAGACTGTATATATAAAGGGTTTCACATAAGTGAAGACACCTCAAGAGAACACTCAGAGCGAGGGGACATGCATGTCCCTCTGAGCTGAGTTATTGACAGATTCGAATTTCGCGGATCAATAACTCATGAACATAAGATTGTAAAAATACAAACAACATGACTTTACAATCATCGCAAGATAGACAACGAGCTACAGAGTGGTTTTTATCAGAACAGTTCGATATGCTCCGTCATCCGAGCTAAACATCAAGAATTGGTCACAATCTGCAGCTGGAGGAGGGAGAGGAGTGCTTAGGGACCGTCTACAAACTGCAACGGGGTTTTGCAAGATCTCGCAAAAGTATTGAAAAAAACGCAAAACCTTTTTTTTTTTTCTTTTTTTTTTAAAAACCCTATCTGTGAGTGCCCTCTTGATTTAAGTCATATGCTTGATTTCCCAACCTTTGTTTCTCTTGTCCTGTTTTCTTAAGCTGAACAGCCAGTTCAGTGATTCCTCTCTACCAACGATTTTAAGAAACTCAATCTACTAACATTTGTTGGCATTTTCAGGGGGAAAACATCTCTGGTGATGCACAACATTTTCCATTACGAGACCATCATTTTGTCCAAAAGCACTTCCAAATTGAAGTGAGCAAGTATCCAACTAGCCAACCAACACTAGGAATCTTTATAGAATAACGTCAAGTTCATCGATAATCCGTGTTAAAATAAGGAATGGATTGAACCTGAACTTCCCGAGTATTATTTCTCTTCAACAATTCATATAAAAGTTTAACAATATTTTACAAGCAAATTTCATAAATATATGTGAATATACAAAACTATGTATTCCTATTCCTACCTCGAAGGGAAAAAAAACTGACTGAAGTTATTTTGGTTTATCTTTTAAATTGATTTAAAGTGGTTTTATGGTGGTTATTTTTGTTATCTGTACATGGACTTAAATGACATTTGTTTTTTCTTTCTTCTTCTACATTTGAGGTATTGTGTTGTCTTTTCATCCCCTGTATATCTATCTATATATATGTATTTTTATTTTGTATATTTGAGGACTTTGACCAAGGGCGATTTGATTGGATATCTAAAGGGAGGGGTATTTCCTTCATAAACTATACTTTCTTCCCTTTTCCGGACTTTGAATCAGCTGTGGTTGGACATCACAGCTGATTCCAGATTACAGCCAGATTACAAGGACTGTTTCTCTCATAACTAAGTTACTTTGTCTGTTGTAAATGGTGGTGAGTGTGATCAGTTTATAAAGAAATTCATCCAGATTTGCAAGATTCTAAAATGGCTTTGCATTGGCGTCGCCTGTGTGACATGGGTTGTGTGTTCTGGAATCCTTACTGAACACTTTAATTGTCGACATGTGCTTTGTAGTAGTTTGACTTATGGGAAGAGCATCATGTTATTGTTCTAAGAAGCCATGTTTCAGTGAAACCTCTGAATCAGCAGCAGAGAAAATAAAGGAAACTGAACGGATGTGTCCAAGGAAAATTGCTGATAAGATGTCTGGACGGCAGAGCAGAGCTAAAAGCAAAGGTGCATTTTTGAGTGGCCTTGGATGAGCCTGAATCTGTATTTAGCTTGATTGTCTAATCTGAAAAATATTTAAAAGAGAATTTGGAGACAGTGAGAGAACTAATTAATTGCTTATGCAAACAGGGACTTGCCAAGGACTATAGAACAAGAGTAGTTGTGGGATTGTCCAACACAAATCAGACTCATGCTCTTTAATTTTGTCATAGTTTTTTGTACACTGAAAAACTTTAAGAAGTTTCCGGTACTTAGAGATGCAAGATGCCGACACAGATTCACACACTCCTGGGCTATGAAACAATTCAGTTTAGTGCTAAATTGAAGGTTATTTATTTTTCATTAAAGTAGCAACAAATCAAAACTATAAAAAACTGATTTAAAAAAAGCATGCAATAAAATAACAAAAAAAACTCAAAGGTCGGACACATGCGTCCACTCAAAGTAACTCATACTATGAAAACTAGCCCACATCCGGCCCACAAACAAACTATTTGTGCAGTTGGAAGTATAGCTCCTCATTTTTGGCAGCTGCTCCTGTCCTTTATTTGCCTTGTAAACCAAAACACTTTAAACACGATACACTTTGTATTCCAAACTTCTCTCTGCCAATGAAAGTGCAGCAGGCAGATGATTTTTACAAGACTACAGCTTTGTTATCGGCAGAGAACGGTTTTTGGCTTGAACACAAGCTGCATAAGCACTCCTAAGTGCCTATTTCTTAGGACAACTGAGATAAAAGTCGTTTTTTTGCCGGCAGCAAGTTGTCATGTGACGAAGAACAACCAGTCACAATTTGCAGATTTCTTTCCTTTCTTCTTTAAATATCAGTCTTTGGTATATATGTAGGGGAAGTTGATTCTCCAGTTCTTTCACTAAATAGATTTCTGAGTGCCCCTGCGAAAATGTTATATGATCATTAATATCATCTGGAAACGTGACCGGCACACACTTACACACATTAATACCAACAGAGCGGAGCAGACTAGAGACATAAATTGCTGTCTGACAGACATTATTTCATACACATTGAAAAAACAACTAGAAAAAGATCAGATGGTACGGTTAGCTAGTTACAGAAACGTAGCAAAGGTTGCCACAAAAGTAACCCATGGATGTATAAAGATAACTGGATACAGTGATTGAGCCATGGCCCCAGTCCTTCCTATGAAAGTGGAGCATGAAGCCAAAATGACTGACTCTCAAGAACTGAAGAACCTGAGCTGCAGTCGAATAGTCCAAAAATAGACGATATTGAAATTATTGAACTCAACCTCTGCTTAAAAAAACTAAAATCACATTAATTTGGCCTTTCTTTCATGCTGTGCAAAGAAAAAGCAACCTCTTAATCCAGCATGCACGTGCACGGTTGTGGCATGATCACCAAAACAGAAAGATATGGACACAAGATGTCCATCCATCCATCTTCTCCCGCTTATCCGTGGTCGGGTCGCGGGGGTAGCAGTTCCAGCAGAGAGCCCCAAACTTCCTTTTCCCTCATCAACCAGCTCTGACTGGGGGATCCCAAGGCGCTCCCAGGCCAGCGAAGAGATATAATCCCTCCACCTGGTCCTAGGTCTACCCCTTGGTCTCTTCCCAGCTGGACGTGCCTGGAACACCTCCCTAGGGAGGCGCCCAGGTAGCATCCTAACTAGGTGCCCAAACCACCTCAACTGGCTCCTTTCGACGCGAAGGAGGGGCTCAACTCCGAGTCCCTCCCGGATGACCGAACTTCTTCCATTTCAATTTCCATAGACCCCCATGTTAAAATGCCCAACTTTACAGCAGAAATAAACATGTTTACATCGTGGTTCAAAAAACCATATTCTCTGTATAGTTAGATTCCCCCTTCATGACTACTGTGTGGGGGGTTAATTTGTTCTCAACTCATCTGTTTAATTAATATTAAGCTTATGTAAAGTTATGCATAAATTAGGGTGTGGTCACTTTGATGGACATGTACATGCCTCACTGTCAGCTAACAGCAACTTGTCCACTCTGCTAGGCTACAACCATAGAGGCTACAACGTTAGTTAGTTGTAGTTACTGTACTTGACCCTTTAGCCGTGTTCGTGGTGATTGTGCCTTTTAGGGAATATTGTTACAAATACCAGACAATTAAAATGTTGTGCTGTGCGCTTGAATGTACTAACAAGAAGTCTAAAATGATAATATTATACATGTTAACCCCGTTCGCAGGTGTTTGTGTGCTTGGTAGCTTAGCTTGCTACTTATTAGCCAGCTAAGGACGTAACCCTTTATACATACATACAGAGCCGGCCCACGGCATAGGCAGTATTTTTTTTAAAAAAATGTTAGAAATGAAAAAAATATTTTTTTTACAATTTCATAACAACACAATTTCCCGATGTTGGATCAACAAAGTACATCTTATTATGTTATACTAACAGAACTACGCATATGTTGGGTACAGCGCCCATACACTATGGCACACCCCCCCCCCCCCCCCCCCCAAATCAAGTTGAACTGCCCCAGTCCCAGTAAAAACCAGAGGTTTATGTGAAATCGTTCTTTTTTTAAAATAATGGTTTTAGTGTGCAATTATAGGTTTTAATTTTGTAATTGTATTCATTTAAAAATAAATCAAACTCCCAAAAAACGTACGGCTCCGTTAGGTCCGGGCGGTGGAATCCGTCTTTTCTTAACGTGTGAATGACAAGCATTAAGAATAACAAAGTATAGCTAATTCTCTTGCAGATTGTCTCATTTGATTATGAATGTAACGTTTATATAGGGGAACTACACTGTTAGCAGTAACTTGGTATGCATGTATTTCATGTTAGCTTAGCTTCTTAGCCTGAGCTAGCTCTGTTTACTTCCAGTTCGGAGGCAGCAGGTCCCGCCTCGGCTCCGCCTATTTGCCCTTATTTGGTGCAGGCGGGATTAGACTCTGACGTCACAGTCGAGCCGTTAGTGGCCGACTCCGCCTACTAAGGGCTTCACGGCAACTCTGCAGAATCCTATGGGTGACGTCACGGACACTACGTCCATTTATATATACAGTCTATGATATGAACTCAGGGTCGGCCCGTAGCACTGGCGTTATAGATGTTCGCCTAGGGCGCCAGATCTGGGGAGGCGCTGCGCTGGCAGTTCTGGGAGGGCTCATCCTAATTTTCGGCCTTGATGTAACAATATTCATAATTAAGTAAATGTAACACCCTTTTCACCCCGGTTACACGTTTCATTTGCCCTGTACGATGGGCGCTGTAAGTGATGAAAATGGGGGATGTCGGCTTATCTGGCGCCCGCAGCTCACAGCCAAAATGCGAGTGAGCGAGGGAGAGAGAGAAGGGCGCACCGGTATCAGCTCTGTTGTTATTAGAATCTGGTGCTAGCTGCTCTAACGGATATAAGAAGAAGATGTTTCTACAATGATGTGGAGGGAGAGTCCTCTCCAGTCAGACTGAGAGGCTGATAACTACAGCTCAGTGAGGTAAAGGACTCTAAGTGTTTAGATAGTTCACTTTAGTCGAAGTTCAAACAGTTTGGTCACAATTTATGTAAACACATATTTCCAAGGCACTCCTTTATAATTATTGGGATAAACAGGTTCTAAATCATTCCAATGCATACTATAGGACAGTAACCTTTAAAACTGGAGAGATAAAAAAAAAGCATAAATAAATAAATGTTAAGGTAAAATAAGATATGAATGAACAACACAAATAAAATAAGTTACATTCATTTGTTATTGGCTATGGTAGGTTATTGGTTATGTTCACATATGATTACATCCACTTGTCTAAGATGACAACAGAGACTTTCGACCCAAAACCAGCTGTTGACTTGTGGATGCAAGCAGCTAATCACAGACTCAACCAGAGAGAAAGTAGGAGGCCTACATCATCAGCTACCATGTCTGACAGAGAGGAAGACAGTGAGGAGGACAGTCAGGAGGGTAGTGATGACAGCTTGTAGGATTACTGGTCGTGCTAATGTTGTCTTGTGTTCACCTCTGCATGTGTGTTCTGTGTTCACCTCTGCATGTGTGTTCTGTGTTCACCTCTGCATGTGTGTTCTGTGTTCACCTCTGCATGTGTGTTCAGTGCCGTGTGTCTGGCAAATAAAGTCAAGACCCCCTCAAAAGTTACGGTTTATTTCATTTTAAGGATGAGCACCAAGCAAACATCTCCAGGTGCTCCTTTGAGAACCAGGGCAAAAAAGTTATGTGCACCCCTGATCATAAAGATGTGCCTTTACCTCACTGGTTGTAGAAAAAGCTTCTTATATTCGTTAGCATAGCTAGCTAACCAGATGCTAATAACAACAAAGCTATTGACTGTTGTATGACAGATGCACAGATCGCCACTGGGCTTTCAACTAAAGACACAGCCACGCAAAAACTGCGGCATGTGTACGGCTCCTTATGGGTACTGCAATCTCTGAAGTGCTGGAGCGTCGTTCCGGTGCTCTCCGGCATAACTAAACCCCTGTCACGAGAAATATACCACGTGATGACACGTTAGGCTCGTGTTGTGTTCAAGGACCCTGACCTTGGCCAGGAAAAACAGAGGCACTCGCTTGTTTAATTCTTTTGCGGTCTAGATTTCTTTTTTTTGGCGTGTGTTTATAAATGACCTTGAGGGCTGTATCAAATGGTCTCGCAGACCATATACGGCCCGGAGGCCGGAGGTTCCCCACCCCTGATTTAGGGGCTAATAAAATGTTCAGACTGTGAAGTGAATTTACCCCAAAAGATAAATAATCAAAGATTTACAGACCTCACTTTCCCAATTTAGGTTAATGGGAAATGTTTCTTTGGCCATATGTAGGGTTGGGAACCGAAACTCGGTTCCAGATGAGAACCGATAAGAAAATGCCGGGTACCGGGTACCCATACAAAATACACAATTTCGGTTCTGCTTAAAGGTCCCATGTCATGGCCATTTCCACTGATCATAATTCCATTGTTGAGGTCTACTAGAATAGATTTATATTGTACAATTTTCCAAACTCACATTGGTTTCTCATACAGCATCTCTGTAAACTACGTGTATTCACTGAATTTCACTCTCTGCCTTTAACGGCTCGTTGTAGCTCCAATAGCTCCAGCCAAAAGCTAAAGAGAAACTGTTCGCGAACGACGAACTTAAAGAACTGGCGGACACAGTTCAGAACTGTTTCCTACAGTTCTTTTATCTTATATCCCTTTCTTTCAAGAGGAGGGTCCTGTTAGGGCCCCTCCGAAATACTGGATGTTCCGTCTACACAGAGTTGGACTCAGTTAGACAACTACCACAAATACAATGAAGTACTTTACTGTTGGACTCAGTACTAGTTGGACTTATACCACAAGTAGGCTACTATGAAGTTATTTTACTGTGTACTTTCAGTTATTCTCTGTCAAACTCCTGTGGCAGAAAATCCTTTTATCTCTCATCAAATATAGCAGAAAACATGCAGTTTGACAGAGGATTAAAACTGTAATCAGAGCACTCTCATCTGAGCTCCTTTACACACGCACAGGAGTGGGACATCCTCCTCAACCTGTCCGCCATAAATGCCACAGAGGACGGATACCTGAACCGTAGCGTCCAGTTAGCTTAGCCGCTAGCTTAGCGATAAATACACACAGCGTTGTATTCTCCTCCCCCTGTCTGCCCTAAAAGCTTCAGAGGGCGGATACCTGAGCTCCATAGCGTCCCGCTAATGTGAAACACACACACACACACACACACACAGCGTTAGCGGGACATTCTCCTCCCCCTGACGGCCCTAAAAGCTTCAGAGGGCGGATAGCTGGGCTCCGTAGCGTCCAGCTAGCTTAGCTGCTAGCTTAGCGATAAATACACACAGCGTTGTATTCTCCTCCCCCTGTCGGCCCTAAAAGCTTCAGAGGGCAGATACCTGAGCTCCATAGCGTCCCGCTAATGTGAAACACACACACACAGCGTCAGCGGGACATTTTTCTCCCCCTGTCGGCCCTAAAAGCTTCAGAGGGCGGATAGCTGGGCTCCGTAGCGTCCCACTAGCTTAGCCGCTAGCTAAAGGTAAACATAGATGGGTACATAGAATATGAATAAATCGTCACCGATGTAGAGGATATATTTTTGTATTCACTTTGAACTCGGCCAAATGGAGTTTAATGCTTTGGGATTTAAGTTAGGCCACATAGTACGTGCATGGGTTTGAAAGTATAACGTGCTAGCCTGCTGTAATACATCGTATAGTCAGGCACACATTTATGAGATTTAACAATGGCCAATTGTATTTCTTAAATAATATGTAGCCTATTCCCAGAGCATAATTCATGGGGCAACAAGGTGAGGTGTAAAATGTGTTTTAATATCATACATTTTACGCCAGCAAACTTCTTGTACGGACTTCGGCAGTAGTGAAGACTCACTGAACGAATTAAGTACAAAGACGAATCGTTCGTGAACGTGCAAATCACCAAAAGTCGTTTGCGAACCGGTGAACGAATCAGTGAACGAATCTTTAAAGTGAACTGAATCAAAAGATTTGTGTCCCCGAAGGGAATCTAAATGCCCATCACTACAGCAGAGCTGCTTGCACTGAGTGTGTGTGTGAGGAAGTCCGTGGATTGGTCTATTTGGATCAATCAGCGGGGGCTTAACATAACGGCTCCGCGGATTGGTCCATTTCGTTCCGGGTACGGTTGACATCATGCGTACCCGGAAGAATCAAATGGACAATGACGTATCTCCAACGAGGTGTTTTGGGGAGGTATTTTCAGTTTTAGAGTTTTACTCGCTACAGGGTGTACTTTGAGGGTTTTGACTCCGCACCCCGTTTACATGCATAAAAACCTTCATAACACACAAGGGGACAGTACTAACCAGAAAAGCATGACATGGGACCTTTAACGGTTCCTAAACGCGGTAGACCCTGTATTCCACCGGGTCACTGCGGCGCCGGGCGGACTGGCCATCTGTGTGTTCTGGAGAATCACAGAACGGCCGGTCGTCAGCGGGCCGTTGACGGCCGGCTCGGTTCGCTGACGGCTGGCACCGCCCTTAATTTTTTCAAACGGCATCATGTAAGTTGCGCTGACAGGCGACAGAGGTCCACAGTTTCCCCGCAGCGAGGCTCCCCCCGCCCTCCAGTAGACAGTTCACGAGCTCAGTCACTTCATAACACCAAAGATGGGTCGCGGTAAACGCTCTGAAGTGAGGCTCCACTACACTGAAAAAGAAAAAGACAAGGCACAGTGTAATGCCTGTTATTAGCTTTCCAAAGGCATAGCTCAGTTAAAATAAAGCACAGCTATTGTGCAATACATTTGTATTGCATGTTCATTTCATTTCATTTCAAACCTTTATTTAGACAGATAGGTCCCTTGAGATCATGGATCTCTTTTACAAGGGAGACCTGCATCAATTAGTTCCACATGAAACATAAAAACAAACAATAGAGGACATCATATTTACATATTCACCAACACTTACAAACACCCATAGTGTCATAAAGCATTTCGTGCAGACGTGCCTTAAAAACATTCAGAGAAACAAAAGTGAACAATTTCAAGTTGGACTGTAGGCTGTTCCAAGCAAGTGGAGCTGCGCACATAAAAGCTGTCTTACCTAAGACAGTCCTCACTCTTGGTACATCTAATAAGACTACATCCTGTGATCTCAGACAATAGCTGCTTGCAACTTTCTGCTTTACCAGAGAACAGATGTAATACGGGAGTTTGCCCAACATAGCTTTATAAATAAAAGTGTACCAGTGACTGAGCCTCCGTACAGAGAGTGATGGTAAACCTGCCTTGGTATACAGTGTACAGTGATGTGTAAGCGTTTTACAATTTGTGACAAATCTCAGAGCGCTGTGATACGCAGCATCCAATTTGCTCAGGTAATTGGCAGGTGCATTCATATACAACAAATCACCATAGTCCAGCACAGGTAAAAAGGTCACAGTGACTAGCCTTTTCCTGGCCTCAAGCGAGAAACAGGACTTGTTTCTGTAAAAGAACCCTAACCTAACCTTCAGTTTTTTAAGCAGGTTATTGACATGATGTTTAAAAGAGAGACAATCATCAAGCCAGATACCAAGGTATTTGTAACAGGCAACAACTTCAAGTTTTGTTCCTTGCGTAGTTACAATATCTGAAACAGGCTCTGGTGTCTTTTTAGCTTTTGAAAAGAGCATTACCTTTGTTTTATCCACATTTAAAAGAAGCTTTAATTCAGAGAGCTGAGTCTGAATAGTGTTAAAAACAGCCTGCAATTTAACAACAGCCTCTTTAATGGAGGGACCTGCACAATACATCACAGTATCATCCGCATAAAAATGTAAAGTAGCTTCATCCACATTCTCACCTACGCTGTTAATATATATGGAGAATAAAAGTGGTCCTAAAACAGAACCTTGTGGTACACCATTAGAAATGTTTAACCACTCAGAAGACAGTCCATCAAAATGAACACATTGGGACCTTTCAGAGAGGTAGTTCACAAACCACCCCACTGCATGGCTGGATATGCCAATACTGAGTAGCCTCTGCTTTAAAATGCGATGATCAACGGTGTCAAACGCTTTGGAAAGGTCAATAAACAGAGCTGCACAACTCTGCTTATTATCTAAAATACTAGTAATGTCATTCACCACTTTCATTGCCGCAGTGATGGTGCTGTGTTTCTTTCTGAATCCTGACTGGTGTTTAGTCAGGATATCATTTAAACATAAAAACTCCTTTACTTGTTCACTCACAAGTCGTTCGAGCACCTTCGCCAGAACTGACAGTTTTGAGATTGGCCTATAGTTATTTAAAATAGTTGCCTCCCCTCCTTTCAGTAAAGGCAAGACATAAGCAGACTTCCATACTTTTGGGATTGTATTTGTGCTGAGGGAGAGGTTAAAAAGAGAAGTAAGAGGTGGAGCAATAAAATCTGCAGCTATCTTTAAAAAGAAAGGTTCTAAGTTGTCCGGGCCAGCCGGTTTCCTAGGATCTAACTTGGATAATGCTTCATGAACAATACCAATAGTTAAAGGAGTAAAACTGAAAGGGTTTTCCAGACCACATTGTTCAGAGTCAAGGATTGGAGCGTTCACAGAAGCAGAAGTACAGTCAGTGACAGAATCAAACAGAGAGCCACAAGACACAAAAGGCAATTTAGCATAGTAGCCCTGTCTGATATAATGCCAGATGCTGTGGTAATGCACGGAGGTAGCTCATTTGGGATGTCACCAGTGGAAATCGATTTTATGGCTTTCCAAAATTTCCCAGGATTATTCAGGTTTTCTGTGGTAACTCACAAATAGTACTTTGATTTTGCACTTTTTATTTGAGATGTGAAGCTATTCCTTAGCTGCCTAAAGCGTAGCCATTCTACCTCTGAGCCTGAATTCCTTGCCTTAGCCCAAGCATTATTTCTCTCATGAAGTAAACTGGACAGCTCAGCAGAAAACCAGGGATTGTTTCGTCCCTTCACTCTAAATTTACGCAGGGGTGCATGTCTATCTATAATTTTCATAAAACCAAGATAAAAATAAGACCATGCAGTTTCTACATCAGTACACAGATTGATCCTACCCCAATCCAAATCAAACAGATCATGTAAAAAACCCTGCTCCACAAAGTGTTTTTTGTCTCTCTTTGTGATGATACGTGGTTTAACCTTTTGGACCTTAGTGTCCCTAATGGTGGTTACAACACAGTGGTCACTCACATCATTAGCAAATACTCCCACAGATGGGTATTTATGTGGAACATTTGTTAAAATTAGATCAATTAAGGAGGATTTATTAGGGGACTTAATATTTGGGCGAGTAGGACTGTCTATAATCTGGGTAAAGTTCAAAGAGGTACACAGGTTTTTAAAATCCTCTGACACAGAAGTTAACCAGTCCCAATTAAAATCACCAAGAAACACTATTTCCTTGTAGGAAAGTTGTGATAACAGTTTTGCCAATGACGATAAAGAGTCCTTGACAGCCGAGGGGGCCCTGTAGCAGCCCACCACCATGACCTGTTGACCCTTTGTTACCTCGATATTCACGGCTAAAAATTCTAGCTGTTTACTAACAGATTTGTATATGTATATGTATACATGTATATTTTTTATTCAGTCAGTTAAAGCTTAAATGAATAAACATATTTTTGTTATTTAAACCTTTGACCTCTTTCTTTTACAATTTTGGAATCGAAACGGGGAATCGATAAGAACCGGAATCGATAAGCAGAACCCGAACGATACATTTCAAACGATCCCTAGCCATATGACATCATAACACTGACACTGAGGTTGTAGTACAACCTTTTGGCTACAACAACAATCAGCTTTTGGCAGTGTATAAGGGAAGTATCCGATTCAGACACAGCATGGGTCTCAAATGACACAGCTGGCTCTCTCCAGAGGTGGTGGTGTAGCTACACTAAAGCAGCAGCCTCTCCAGGGTGGACCAGTAGCACCACCAACCACACCTCTCATATTTGAGCACAAAGTGTATTGTGTGTTTAAAATATGAATTGTTACATGTTTAATATATTTAATGTAAAGAGCTTTGAGCATCTGGAAAAAATAAATGTAATTAATTATGATTTATTATTAAAATCGGTGTTTAAACGTCATGTTGGTGAACAAAAGAAATATCTTTGTTAAAATGAATATGATGTGCACAACTCTAAATACATACACTTGTTTTCAGCGTGTAAGGACACTAAACTGAATAAAGAGGGCACAGACATAAAACGAAGTAGCTGAGTTTCCGTGTACAATATACTGTAGGACTTTCTCATTTTTTCAACTTTCTCAGATTCTTAGATAATCTTTTGCCAGAACACACTGACTCCATTCTCCTGAAAATGATGGAGCTCATTTCCTGCCATAACTCCACAAACAAACTAAACAGGTTTTACAAATGCCTCATTATTCACAAACACAATGTGGTTTGCAAATACAAAACACCATCTACAAAGTAATGCATTTAGTTTTGCAAAGAAAAAACGTATCTATCAAATAAACACATACCATTTTTCTAATAAATCATGTTTCAGAGACAAGTTCAGCTTAGGTTTTACAAGTACACTAATTTACTACAACACTTTTTTTTACAACTACAAAACTTGTTTTTACAAGTACAAAACTTGTTCTTCTCATGGTGGAATATTACTGCCAAAAGTCACGTGACTTTTGGCAGTAATATTCCGCTGTGGCTGGCACATGCTCCACGGCAGCAGGGGGCGCTACTGAGTCCATTGGGGAAAGCGGGAACCTCCCGCCGGGAGGTTGAGCAGAGCATGGAACAGCCCTTGCCAGCCTGATGACAGCGGTGTTTCTAGCGACCCAGCGATCTGGGTCAGTGTTTGAACAAGGTGAGCGATCACAACGAAAACAGCCGAGACACACATTGAGCCCAGAACACTAATGTTATTAGGGCTGTAAATATAATAAGCCTTTGTCTAAAATGGACACCATTGTAAGGAGATTTAAACTGTACAGCGATTCTGCACTCTTCATTTTCTTTCCTGATATATTCAATGAGTGATACAAATATTTGTTACCACAAGTTCTTAATAACACTGACACTGTTGGACTATAGGCTACTAGTTGACTGCTCCCAGAAATAAAATGAAGTACTTTACTGTGTACTTTGTGAGTAATCCTCTGTTAGAGTCCCCTCCATAGTACATAATGCATGTTTTCTGCTATCTTTGATGAATGATAAAAATAAAATGTTACCATTAGTTCTTAATGAAATTGATACTGTTTGACTTTGTATTAGTTAGCCTACTACTTACAATACATTGAAGTACTTTTACTGTGTATTTATTGAGAAATCCTCTGTCAAAGTCCCCTGCTGAGAACAACATCAAGCCACTTCTGCTAAGTTTGATGAGGGAATTCTTTTTTGTTGCCATTTGTTCTTCGTGAGATTGATCCTGTTGGACTCAGTGCTACTGAAACTACCCCCACAAGTACTATGAAGTACTTATTGTGTACTTTTCCAGTAATCCTCTGTCAATGTCCCCTCCCAACTACAAGAATGCATGTTTTTCTTTAAAAAACATTTCTTCCTGAGACTGATATTGTAGGACGGAGTACTTTAAGAGGATGGTGGACATGATATCAGCAATACTTCCAGTCAGTACTCCGGCAGCAACATTTTTACACCTTGGAAAGTCTTTAGAGTCTGGCCTGGATAGCTGCTCACACATATCCTTCAGCAAACTGACACACTCTGTGACTCTGGTTGGCCTCTTATGGGGCTGCTGTCTTTTAATATATAATTATTCCTCTAGTTCGTACCTCGCAGATTCTTCAGTCTCATCAGCCTCATCCTTCCATCAGTCTCAGTCAACGCCTCCAGCACACTTCCAGTGTCTGACTCCATATGATATTGTCCTGATGCTGTAAGGGTGATGCCCCATGATCACAAAGTGACCTCTCTAAAGTCTGAGTGCCAAGGACCTCATATTATGTCTGTCATTAATGTTACATCACCCATTATAACAATTATCTTTCCTTTTTGCTCTTCTCTTAACTAAATAGTCCTGTCTTTAAGTATAACCCAATGTAAAGTCCTTTTCCTGCACCCTTTGAAGGCTTCAAAACAGCCATTTTGACTGTATGTGGTTGGAGAAATGACACAATCAATGGCCCAGAATTGTACTTCATAAACTATGAATCTTGTGGAGCTTGAAGAAATACGGACGGGTTAAGCCGGCCAGGTTATATTTATATGCCTTTATTGGAGCCCTTTTTTTCAATATTTATTCAAATGTCACTAGTTATTTAAACAAACCACTATCTGAGGAAAATACAAGCAACCATAAAACGCCCTTTATCTAGAGAGCCATTGAAGTCCATGAGGAATTTTTTCTTTCCACAAATCTTTTCAACTGCTGTTTTAATAAAGTTGCCACGTGTTTTCAAATTCAAGTTAAGCCACTATCTGTGCAGAACATTACAAATATTCTTCATTTGCAGTATTTTAAAAGTGTTCTGAAAGACTGCATCAATTATATGCTATATATCTATATATCTATATAATATCAATATTGTTATTAACTTCAACCAAAGTCAATTTAAATAGCGGGCAAAAGTGGGTTCATTGCCATGGAGGTGGTGTTTGATATAGTTTACGTTCAATTTGAACTATTTTAGGCAGAAAAACTTATATTGACTGATGGAAGAATCTGAGAGGAATGAACTGGAGCAGAGAAATAATCATATTTAAAGACAGCATTGTCATAAGAGACCAACAAGAGTCACAGGGTGTGTCAGTGTGCTGAAGGATAGACCAGCTATCCAGGCCAGACTCTAAAGACTTTCCAAGGTGTAAACATGCTGCTGCCGGAGTACTGACTGGAAGTATTGCTGATATCATGTCTACCATCCTCTTAAAGTACTCTGTCCAACAATATCAGTCTCATAAGAAAGGTGTTTTAACGCTGATTCAAAATAGCAGAGAAAC
Source organism: Harpagifer antarcticus (assembly GCA_902827135.1). Lineage (NCBI taxonomy): Eukaryota > Metazoa > Chordata > Actinopteri > Perciformes > Harpagiferidae > Harpagifer > Harpagifer antarcticus. The sequence goes on from CADEHL010001011.1 coordinate 3,470,387, forward strand.
ATGCATCATTGTACTCAGGAGGGGACATTGACAGAGGATTACTCAAAAAGTACACAGTAAAAGTACTTCATAGTACTTGTGGGACTAGTACTGAGTCCAACAGTGTCAATCTCACGAAGAACTAACGGCAAAACACGTTTTTTTTCCCTCATCAAACTTAGCAGAAGGTTGATTAGGTTCTCAGGAGGGGACTTTGACAGAGGATTAAAACACACACACTAGAAGTACTTCAATGTATTGTGATAGTAGGTGTAAGAATACTGAGTACAGCAGTCTCAATATCATTAAGAACTTATGGTCCAATTGTCTTTTTATCACTCATCAAAGATAGCAGAAACATGCATTATACGGAGGATTACTCACAAAGTACACAGTAAAGTACTTCATTTTATTTCTGGTAGTATCAGTTTTATTCAGAACTTATGGTAACAAATATTTGTATCACTCATTGAATATAGCAGGAAAGAAAATGAAGAGCAGCTGATTGGCCGAGTGCAGAATCGCTGTACAGTTTAAATCTCCTTACAAAGTTGTCCATTTTAGACAAAGGCTTATTATATTTAAAGCTCTAATAACATTCATTTTCTGGGCTCAATATGTGTCTTGGCTGTTTTCGTTGTGATCGCTAAATTCACCTTGTTTATGATCACTATAACACTGACCCAGATCGCTGTCATCAGGCTGGCAAGGGCTGTTCCATGCTCTGCTCAACCTCCCTTCCCCAATGGACTCAGTAGCGCCCCCTGCTGCCGTGGAGCATGTGCCACCACGGCGGGAACATTACTGCCAAAAGTCACGTGACTTTTGGCAGTAATATTCCGCCGTGAGAAGAAAAAGTTTTGTAGTTGTAAAAAAAAAGTGTGAACTTGTAAAACCTAAGCTTTGTCTCTGAAACATGATCTATTAGAACAATGTTATGTGTTTGTTTGATAGATACGTTTTTTCTTTGCAAAACTAAATGCATTAGTTTGTAGATGGTGTTTTGTATTTGCAAACCACATTGTGTTTGTTAGTGAATCAAGAGGCATTTGTAAAACCTGTTTAGTTTGTTTGTGGCAGGAAATGAGCTCCATAGAAACATCTTTGCCCTACAAATGGTTTCAACAGCGAGTGATTGACAGCTGCCTCCGCTGGAATTAGCGCTCAGGTATAACTCTAACCCTAACACACACCATACCTCAGTCTGTGTCTGTTTCTTATCTGCTGTCTGTATCTGGGAGATGAAGAAACACATAGAGTCAGACAAAAGCCATATTGTCCAACCATGGCAACTGAAAGTGATCCCAAAATGCGCCAAAAGAATGAAAGGTGTTTTCCACAAGCATCTCTTTGACAAATAAGCATTGTTTGAAAATTGGCAGCAGGAAGCTGATTCCTCCTTGCAACACATTCTTTATTATTGTGACCAACACCCAACACCTGACTTCCACCTCCAGTCCTTATTAAACCAATACATTGTTGATGGCATGACACCTGCTCTGAAGAGGGAAACAGAAAGAGTCTTCACTGTGAAAAGAATCCTCAGTGGCTCTTTCTGCAAACACATTATATAGTTGTTCACTTCAAACATGTATTGTTAGAAGTATTGTGTCATGTCTTTTTTAAAGAGGGTTTCAAGTAGGATCCAACAAAATGGCAGAAACTTGTTGAAAATCATTTGTTTTAGCCACCTGTTCAAGATGAAGTAAACCATTTGATCACAATCATAATCCGCCCTCTTAAATTGCCCTAGAATGTTCTGATTGTGAAAAGATGTTCACAAGAGAGTACAAAGACACACACACCTGCTGTCAGTAAGCAGCGGGAAATTAGTAAGGTCAGTGTTCAGAAAATATTCATGTTGATAAAAAAGATGTAATATTTTCAGAGCAGCGCAATGGGAACACGTGCGCAGTATGTACATTTCAATCATGTTTTCAAATCTCACACGGCTGTGTCCTCAGTAGAAGTGACCATCGCCGTTGTTAGTTAGCTAGTTAGTTAGCTCATGTAACCTCTGTCACGTAGCCAAGATGGCTGTCATTAAGTCTAAGAAGTGTGATATGAGTGCAACACTCATTGTGCATTTTTGCAGTACTTATACACTCAAATCATCAAATGGTAGTACAGAAGTACGCAATTTGATACACAGCACCTGGACGCTGTCTGCCCCCCCCTTCCCTGGATGAAGATACAGAACAATCAAAGCCAAACAAACAGATTGAGAAATAGCTTCTACTCTGTAACTGTAACCTCTGTTCACCCCCCCCCCCCTGCCAGAGACAGAAACAGACTGACTGCTGGATTCAAATCACAGTGAGGAAAATATTAGAATTTTCTTAGAAATACGTAACAATACAAGATAAAATACAATTGTTAAGCAAAACTTCATAGTGTTTATGACAATTGTGTTTTGGGACGTTGCGCATGGGAGGACCGGACATGTTGAGTCGTGCTTTGATCCGTAGCAATAAGAAGCTGGATGGAAAACAGGTTCTTAACACCATGAGCTCTATGAGCAAACGCATACATGTGGTTGTTATTGGAAGACTTACCATCCACCAACTCCCCAAATTCCTGTCCTAAAATCTCTCTCTGTTAATAAGTGTGTGTGTGTGTGTGTGTGTGTGTCCGCTGTCAGGCAGCTGAGAACCTGCTGCAGGAGCTGATGTCTGCTTGATGCTTCCTGCAACTCCTCCTGCGCACAGTCTCCACATGTCTGATGCTCTTGATCGGTGATACATGCGGAACCAGTGAACAATGTTGTACTCAAGGATCCTTTATAGTGGTTCTTCAGCACCGGTTTGCACAATGAACTACAGTTGTATTGTACTCAAGTATTTGTCTAAAGAAAAAGGTGACATAACAGAAACAGAAGTGCATTCCTGTAGTGCATATTTTGGATTTGAATCAGGAGGAAGGTAAACAAACTAAATCAATGGTGAATTGTCTGTTCATATTAACAGGGCTGGCTTCTTGAACAGGTTTGAGCAGCACGCATCAAAGGTGCATCCCCCCCGCTCCGTACGGTGGTCACACCGTCCACTGCAACCGTTTGATGGGGGAATGATTGAGATGATGGATCCACTCCGACCTGTTGCTGGGTAAACCTAATTCCTTTGACCATACATTGGCCAGGAGCATTCTTAAATGTCACTTATTATGCAAAATCCACTTGTTCATGTCTTTCATACGTAAACATGTCCCCTCTGGGTTCTTTCTGAACGTTTCAGGAAAAAAGATTTGCTCACTTTTTGTCCAGGTGTCTTAGAAGCTTCAAGAAACACAGGATAGAACAGATATGAATTCACACAAGGAGTCAAATTAAATAAATGTAATGTATATAACCACATTCTGCAGTCCACATTTGAGTCTTTTGAAAAGAATGATGTTTGAACAGTGAAATAGCACTCGTCGTTGTTTTACTTGAGCGTACTTCAATCCCACAAACTGAGGGGATTTCTTGCAGAGTTGAAAAACTAAAGTGAGGAACAAAAACAAAAGGAATGAAGAAAGGACAGAAAGAGGAGAGGGAGCTTGGAAGTCAGTCCTCTAACCCTCCTGCAGATCACATGCCGTCACAGAGCTGCATCTAATTTGCCTTTTTAATCACCATTACCAACATTTACTTAACTGTAGTTTACATGTGCAGATGTTTCTCCTCAGGTGATAAGAATGATGTCCATATCCAGATGGGGCAGCTTTCTCCACAGAGACCATTAGAAAACCAGATATGGTTCCAGACTCACCAATGAGCACCGACATGTGAGTTCTCAACAGGAAATCACTCTATAATAGAGTGAGAAAAGTGCTGCTCAGTTTTTATCATGTGATGAGGTTATTCATTTCTAAATTAATTGTACGGTGCTATTATCCCTTTATGTAAAATACATATTTTCGTAAATGTTCCAAAATGTATTTTTGAGGTACTTTAATATGCTATTTATGTCACTTAGATTTAGTTGAAATGCTGCTACAAATCTATTTGAGCCATGGTTGTGTACTTTTATTTCATTACTAATGTCCTCTTTTCTGTTTATTATTTGCATACCTTTTTGTACCTGCTCTGCCACTTCTGCTCTGACACTGTTCATTTCCCCACGGTGGGAATCATATTTTGAACATGCAATAACAGAGGCAGCATTTTCCAAAAGTCCTCACTCGGAAAATACTGTTAAATATCTGCGCTTAGGTTTGTCTGTAGTGTGAGTTTGAACAGTTATGAACAGGTTTGTATCCCGTCTCTCAGCAGACTTTATGTACATTTGAATATTGTCACCAGGGAAATAAAGAGGTCAGCTCCCCCCTCCTGTTGGGCGTCATTAGGATGTCTGCGCCTCACAAGCAAGTGCATTCAGGTCTGCACCCAACTGACACCCTGACACTCCCATCCAATGAAACCAGGTCTTGGCACTTATTCAGGAAGCCAACACATTAATACTTATAAAGTTCTTATAAAAAACCAGGTGCATGATCTGTTGCTAATGCTAATACGGCTTTGTAATCTTCACATTTACCCTTTGCTCATAAACGTTGATGTATATTTGACCTAGCATCGCACTCCGCCCGCCTGTAGGAGACAGTTTTCATATCTGCAGATATTTTGTGTATGCTTGTATAAACAATAACAGTGCGTCAGCCGTGTGAAGTATTTGCCCGCGGGGCAGACAGCACAAACCTCCTTTGTTTCATCCGAAGAACAGAAGTTGTATTGTGGTTAAGCTGTTTCGCTCCGATGGAATGTACTGTTGAGGGAAGCCAATTGAAACACACACACACACACACACCTGTTTTGACTGCGGAGAGCATCGCGGGTGTCATAATGAAGGCTGCTAATTTCTCTGAATTGTCAGAGGTGAAGATTTATTTATGGCATTCAAAATGTTCTCACTGATTTACAGAGCAGGAGGAAGTGTGTTGAGTATGTTGAGTATGCACAACTCGTCATTTTCTCGCTTGCTTTTATGAGGGTGGTGGCCTGTTAGTCTATCCATTCATACAGCACTTCAATTCAGAGGAGAAATACTACTGTTCAATTGCTTTCAAAAATAACCTTTATATACATCTCATATACCTTAGGTCAGGGTGTCTTTGTTCACTGAGAGCCACAAACAGACTAACGAAGGGCTGGGCCCCTCACTAGAGGTGAGGTATATACTGCCTCATAAGTTCAGTTATAAGTTCGCAAAATCAATCAAATGTAGGTATATTATGCTCGATTCTTGGATATACTTTAAGAGACAAACAGCCTCGGGGGCTCAGAGTGGCTAGAGTCGCAGAGGTGGAGCGTCTGGCAGCAGCCAACGGACATCTCTCATTGCCACAACTTCCTCCAGCTCATTCTGGCCGTTCCCGGCGACTTGATGGAGTGATGGCTATGGGTTCACCCCCCAGGTAGAGGACTAGAAACAAGCTGTCCTCTAAGGTGGATCGGTTAGCTGCCGACATGGAGCAGATGAAGTCGCCCCTCTTAACCCTTCAGCCAGGGGCCGGTGTGGGGGCTACTAGCTTGCCGCCTGGCCCTCCTTTGGTTGCCGCACCTCTGCTTGAGGATGCCATGTCGCTAGCGGCTTTGGCTAAACCTCTTCAATGAAGAGGTGGAGTACGAGGACTTTCTCATGAACAAGAAAGTCGGCAGATTTCGTCCGATCTTGGACCTCAGAGGAATTCCTGAAGGTGCTGCCATGCACAGGGGGGAGTGGTTCGCAACCGTGGACTTGAGGGATGCCTATTTCCACGTGCCGGTTGCATCTCACCACCGGAAGTTCTTGAGGTTTGCCTTTACGGGCCGACACTATCAGTTCTGGGTGCTTCCCTTTGTTCTCTCCCTCTCTCCAAGGGTGTTCACCAGGGTTGTGGCGGCAGCTCTCGCACCCCTGCAGGCACAGGGCGTGAAGGTCCTGCCGTATTTAGATGATTGGCCGGTTTCGCCTTTTATCTCACGTAGCCCGGTTGGGTCTAACAGTAAACACCGGGAAGAGTTGCCTGGACCCTTCCCAACAGGTCACTTATCTGGGGATGGTCCTAGATTCGGTCGCCATTAGGGTCTACCTGTCACATTTATACCCCAACTGGGGGGCAAGCATGTGCTTGTTCCTTCGGACAACATTCCCACTGTTGCCCAGACTGCAGTCCCTTCTAGATAGTGGACATTCTCACTCCACTTTGAGAGTTTATGTGGCTGCTATTATGCCCGACATGTTCGGGTCGACGGCGCCACGGTGGGGTGCCACCGGTCGGTGTCCCTCTTCCTGAGAGGGGCTTTACGGCAGCGTCCCACTAGCACCCCGAGTGCCCCGGCTTGGGACCTGCCCCTGCTACTGGATGCCCTATCATCTCCTCCCTTCGAGCCCCTGGCCCAGGTGGAGCTTAAGTGGTTGTCCACGAAGGCAGCATTTCTGCTTGCCATAACCTCAGGGAAGCGAGTTGGGGAGTTGCATGCCCTCTCCGTGAGCGATACATGCCTGAGGTGGGACTCTCAGGTGTTGCCCTTTGGGCAAATGTGGCGTTGCTGCCCAAGGTGCTTCCGCAAACCAACTTCAATCAGCCTGTCCAGCTGGCACGCTTTGACATTCAGGAGAACGGCACGTCGGGGTTGCAGTGCCCTGTGGGTGCCCTAAGGGCGTACATTGATGCTACTGCCTGTATACGGCAGTCGGAGCAGCTCTTCGTTTGCCATGACGGCACTAAAAGAGGTTGTGCCCTCTAAACAGTGGCTGCCCCACTGGGTTGTCGATACCACCTCACATGCCTATGGGGCCTGTGTCCGGCCCCTGCCATCAGGGCTGAGATGCCACTCTACTAGGAGCATCTCAACATCTTGGGCTGACCTGAGAGGGGTGCCCCTGGAGACCATTTGCGCCGCTGCGTCGTGGGCGTCTTCTGGCACATTCTCCAGGTTTTATCGGGTTAATGTCGCCACTCCCCATCCTTTGGGCGTGGTCCTTTTGCCGAGCTCCGCTGCTTCCAGTAGTGAGCAAGGGCTTGGATTCTTCATGACATTGTTGGTATAAGTCATCCAGTGCTTAAAGCACCGCCTCTGGCGGTCATTAGGGAGGAAATAGAATGATAGTTACGTCTGTAACTACGGTTCTATGAGTCCCGGATGACCGCCAGAGTATTCTGTCACTCAGACTTCTTGTGTGCTCGCGAGAAGATTCTGGGAACAGATCCTCTGGCGACACTGGCATATATATAGCCGGTGTCACGTGTGGTTACAGGTGACTTGTTGGTATTGGTACTCGACCTGCACATGCACGCGATGTACATATCCAGTGCTTATAGCACCTTCTATCACCCTCTCGCTCTTCTCTTGATCGCCCTCTCTTCTCTTTATCGCCCTCTCTCTCTCTTCTCTTGATCGCCCTCTCTCTCTTCTCTTGATCGTCCGAGGGATGCGTTTCCATGGAAACGGCATAGGATGACACCCCATAAGCTGTTGAGGGCAGGACCATTAACCTTTATCTGAAGTCTGCTGCTCGGAGCGTGTCAGTTGGAGTGATGACATCATCGTGTTCCATGACACAGGTGTTTATATTTGAGCTAACGAGGTGTGCAGAGATCACAGGTTTCCATTGAAATTTCAAAACGTGAAGCATGTCAAGGAAGTTGAGTATCTGAAGTGTAATTTTTGTGGACTTTCGAGTTAATAATGTGGCCTTTTTGGCAGTTTAACTAAAGGTGTGCGGCTGCTGCTGTGAGGAAATATCAGCCTGAAATTACAATGGGCTTTAATGGAGACATGTTGAACGTTTTTGTCACTTCATGCCCTCAAGAGGCATTTTGGTTAATTATTTTTTGCTTAATTATTTTTTATTTTCAAGCTACAAGATGTTTTCCTACGTTTGTCATGACAATGTATGTCTCAGGAATGTAGGGTTTGGGAATTATGGCAGTTTTAAAATAAAATATGAAGGCAAATTTCAAGATTTCCTACACTCTAGCTGTGACATCACGCACTAATGTTAAAATGTGAAGAAAGCCTCTGTACCAAGGTCTGAACAATGTTTAATATCTCTAAAAGTAAGAATCAAATGAAAAATGAAAAATCAATGCAGCATCACAAAACAATACGTAAGTGTATCAATATTTCCTAAAAGACCAAAGAGTAACTATGTGGATTTGATTATAAAATGTAAATTGGACCTATCATGCTATATTTGAATAATATATTGTAGGGCCATACCTATATAAAACATGTCTGTGAAGTTTTTCTTTCAAAATACCAAACAGATCATGCATTTTAGCCACGCCTCATTTAGCTCTATTTGCTCTATTCCAGCCCTCTCTTTGCATGGGCTGATTCTGTGGCAAATGAGCTGCAGCTGACCACGCCCCCCTGGAAAGGAGGGGGGCGTGGCACGAGCGTCATGTTACCATGCTGTTACCATGCTGTTACCATGCCACGGTAACCTCTCATTCCCCTGATAGGTGGAGAGTTGCCCATATAGGCGGAGCTCCTTGTTTCTGACGTCAGAGATATTTCCAATCTGTATCAGTCTGTATCAGATCCGTTGCAGCCACGTTTTTCGAGATTTGGGTATGGAGGAAAAGAGAGAGGGTTGTGTTTTCTGACACTTGGTGAGTTCCCTGACACACCGGGGACACATATTCATGTATAAAAGACGTACAAAAGTGCACTGTCAAGGGGGGCGATATAGCGTGTATGTAATTACATTGCAAATACTGACTTGAGCCCCACCACTGTATGGGTTAGCCCTACCATAGATTACCCAACACACATACTCTGGAGCCGCCACTGGTGACAGCCCCACTAAATCTAGAGTACCAGTCTCCACATGCTGACTATCACCTGTATCCGTCAATAAAGACTGCAATCCTGAGAGCTTCGCCCTGTTACATGATGAGGGATCATCAACTGTAAAAATACCAGTAGACACAATATCAATAAATAAAACATATTCAGAGTCCCCGGAGGATAAATGCACATCACTTCTTTTACAGTCTTTTTAAAATCAGGCCAACATTTCCACTTGGATCCAAGCCGAAGTGTGCCATGGCATTACTGAGCTCAGGATCAACCCCTTTAGATGAATAACCCTGACGTCTTTCATCCAGTAGTATGCAGTAATAGTGTAAACAGCTTCCATGGACCTGTTTTTTTAGTCAGCGTTATTCTCTGTTTTCACACTTTACAGAGTGTCCAGATACTTGCTGTCAGTCCCACTGACCACTGATCAGCTGTTAGTCATGCATGCCTGCTGCTCGGTGATCCGGCTAACGCTGAAGGTTAACTCAGGCATTTGATCTTGTCTCTGGTCTTAACTGTGATGAAGAGGAAAATTGATCCTGTCATATTCTCAGTTAATGGAAAGGATGTTTAAATCCACTTAAAGCATCCTGAACTGACTTACCACTGAACACATCTCAGTGATCTCCAAGAAATGTGGAATTTCAAAGAAAACATCAACAGGTAGAGTGCTGATTTAACTCAGTCTGTGTAGAAAAGAGTTCATTGTGAGAGGAATAGGACAATCTAATTAAAATCTTTAAAAATGCATGACTTCTAGGGGTGTAACGGTTCACAGAAGTCACGGTTCGGTTCGTACCTCGGTTTGGGGGTCACGGTTCGGTACGGTTTCGGTATAACAAGGAAAAGCAAAAAAAGTCCCAAATGAATAATATTTTTTTGCTGTTATTTATTTTTAACAGTAGTGCAAGTTTTGGTATGAAAATAAGGAACTCTAACATTTGGAATCATTAACTGTATTACACAGTTAAAAACAAACCACAAAACAGTAACACTCACACACACACACACACACACACACACACACACACACACTCACACTCAGATGGCCATATTATTTATAATGGCTGATGTCAAACAAAAAGGTTAAATAAGCTGTACAACTAAAAAGAATGTCTTGAAAATATTAAAATAAATAATAAGAAACTGTTTGAATCACAATCAATAAAAGGCAATACAGAACTGTATAACATCTCCTGATGTCAAAATATAAAACAAAATAAAATCTGTACCTTTAGGAGCAATGTCTAACATGTGTAATTAACTTGTGAGTGTGTGAGGCCATTATGCCTAAATAAAGGTTCTCAAGCTTTACTCTATTTTCAAGTTTGTCTTCAAAAAGATGAGTTTATCTACGTTGTCAGCAGTGAGGGCAGATCTGTTGGCGGTAACTATGGTAACTATGTCACCTGCCGTCGAGAAAACCCTCTCGCTGGGGACTGAGACTGACTCGGATGTGATTGAGCATGTTTGACGTGTTACCACTAGCATACCGCACCGCTGTGGAACAACGCCGACACACCGTCCTCGTCCGATCCACAACTCGCACCCCATCATTGTTGTAGTCCACAGGGAACCCGAAATGTTCCCACACACCTGATTTAAAAGAAGCAGGTGGGTCTTCTAGCTGTGTGTTGTGTGAACTCGCCATAGCTAACTTTTCTTCTTCATGTATTATGTTCGTTTTGTTGTGTTTTGTTCTTGTTCTTCATTTGTTATTTACGGGCGGCTGGCTTTTAGGCTCAATACCGCCCCCTGGATTATATATAGTGTAATACTGCCCTGAGTGACAGACTTTTTTCCCACTCGTAAAAAAAGGCGTATTCGCCGTGTGACTGCATGTGCCGAACCGTGACGTCCGAACCGTAAAGGTACGGGACGAATACGGATACCGTTACACCCCTAATGACTTCAAAATTAAATAAATGTATTTATAGGAACAAAAGCTGGATGCTAAAAAAGCCTGGAGATAAGAGCAAAAATACTTATTTATACACTTTCTAAGTATGGATTTGGAAGAGAATTAACTAATTGGATAAAGGCACTTTACCACAAATTAGATAAAACAAATGGTGTAGGCTTTAAATCATTCCCTCATCACCAATTATTTGTATTCTTGCCAGTGGCGTAACAAGGTTGTGATTGGCCCCGGTGCAAATATTGTTTTGGGGCCCATCGCCCCAAACAAAAGCGCACGCTGATGCGCTCACACACGCACGGACACACACAACCACTCAGAAGCTATCAACAACAGCCTGCCCTGGCCTCAGACCACCACAGCCTGACAACGGCACAGCGAATTAATCACACAATCACTTTACAGAATTAATCGAGATTTCGAGGACGATGTATGACAAAAAAAACTGTCTAATTTCGTAAGTTTAGCCGTTACATCTCCTTGTTCTCTCTTGTCCTTTCTCTTTGAGAGCCGCTCTTGTGCTTTGGTTTGCTGTACATTATCAGGGTTCCTGCAGGTTTCACCAACTCAAATGTAAGACTTTTTAAGACCTTTTTAAGACCACTTTGAATAGAACTTAAGACCTATTTCTTGGCAAGAAAGTATGACGGAAAAGTGCTATGAAAGAAGAAATACGTCCCATAATTACTTACAAAGTAAATGTATTCATGTTCAACATAAGAACGATGACTGAACATAACAGCGTAACAGTACACAGAACTGTGTTAGCGTGTTAGACAAAAAGTGTGTGTGTGTGAGTGACAAGAGCTATATTCAGAGCTCTGCTGCCTTCATGCTGTAGTATGATTGGTGTTTAGCTACGGTATTTAGCGTCCACAGCACCTCCGCTTTTAGGGTTGACGTAGACTGCTGCACTAGCTAACGCTGCACTAGCTAACGCTGCACTAGCTAACGCTGCATGAACAAAACAAACGCTAATTTTGTTTGCAAAAGGTGCAGCGGGCTTCAAACACGTTCCCCTCCTCTGGTTTCAACGACTACATTTGATGTTTTCCAACCAAATACGGTTGAACTTACACTTCCCTATATTTATTTTAAAGTAGATTCAATACCTGAGTTTCTGACTGCCGCTAGCTGAAGCTTGGTTGGTTGCTAGGTTACTAGCTGGATGTTCTCCGATAAGTGGCCGGGGGAAACAAAGTTAGTGGTTACTGGTTACTGGTTCCATGTTGATTTATTTCAATATAAATTGTTGGGGTGAACTGAAAGGCTATTACCGTACTGGTTACTTTGCAGCCCGGACATTTCCCCCAAAACACATTTAGACGCTATCGCAACACAGAAGTACCTTTCAAATCCCATAATTTTTAAGACCTTCTAAATCATATTTAAGACCTTTCTTATTTTTTTTTATCATATTCAAGATTTTTTACGGCCTTAAATTCTGATTACCAAATGTAGGACTTTTTAAGACCCTGATTATAAACCTGATTATAAATTCAGGCTATTCAATTTTGTATGCTGCCGAACTTGCTGCTGCCAGACAAATTAAAAATTAATTTAGGTTGCTTGGTTACTTTGAAGACTGCGTGAACTGGCCAATGCCATTGGGGCCCCGAAAAAAAAGATATATATATATTACATTACATGTTACTTGTTAGACACTTTTATCCAAAGCAACTTACATACTCAATACTGTGGGCAATCCCCACAGGAGCACTTTGGGGTGAAGTGTCTCAGGGACACAACGACATGCTGACTGCAGTGGGGTTTGAACCTGTGATCCTCTGATCTCCTGATGCGATCACCAATGCACCACCCCACTGCGCCACACGCCTCCAGTGTCCATATATATTAAAAAATGAAAAATAAACCTTTTTTTTGTTGCATGGGCCCCTGCCCGGCTCTGGGTCCCGGTGCGTTGCACCGGCTGCACCGTCGATAGTTACGCCACTGATTCTTGCTCTTAAACTTCAAATTACATTTCAGTAAAATGAAAGCCATTCCACTAATCTTCACACTTTCCAATCACATGTGGACAACCCCCCTTTAAGTGGAAACCAATTGGCATGAAATACATATAGGAAGGGCAATTGGTTGAGTAAAAATGCACCGGACCTTCTTAAGACTATAGGGAAGACTTTAAAATATGGACAGTCCTACATCTAGATCCATCTGAGGCAGATCTGAACACAGCTGGACTTCCTTATGTTATCTCAGGCTTCCTTATAAAAAATATAGTTGGGCTAGTAGATATTCACCAATACTTTATAGCATAATATACATACATAATGCAGAGGGCTTATAATGATGTGAGAAGGATTGGGAGTTAGGACCGGCTTGAAGCGCAAATTATAGAAGAAAACAAAGATCTATATTTTATGTTAAACCCATAAGTCACTAGAAATCACATCACACTGTTACAATTTTGTTTATTGCGGGTGTCAGAAATGGAAATATGGTCCCATTTAACAAATTGAAAACACAGTTTGGGCTGAAGGAATGGAAATCTTTATTTATTATGTAACTACTTTCTTAGGGCAAACACATTGGACACAATAGACGGATTAAAAGGAGCTGCTGGCAGGTCTTTGAGTTTTGACAGCAACTAACCACAGTAGGAAGTTGACATGGGCTTATCACACTTACATAGTACTGTCAAAATGTAGAACTTGCCAATAAAGATGATCGAAAGGGCCTACACTGCACATTGAACAGACTTGATCTAATTTACCCAAATGGTGCTGGCATGGTGCACTCGTGTCCTCCTGAAAACCTTTTCTTAATATAGTCTTCCAACCTTGACTTGTATATTTGACGTGACAACTGCCATTATGCAAGCAGGAATGAAAACATGGTATAAAGCACTGGTCTTCCTGTCAGCTAAACGGATTGTTTAAATGAATGGCAAACAACGTAAATCAAACTGAAGGGAAAGGACTTTATGGACTTTTCTTCCTCCCTTCTCCTCTTTTTTCACCCTGTTTCGCTCTAACTCTCTTCCATGCTTGCCATAACAAAAGGCAGAAAACACAAATAAATGACAGCTGCTAAACAAACACAATGAATGTGAGTGTGTGAGTTTTACCAATAAATGAAGACCATCCATTTGGCATAAAAATGTAGTTGGTTGTTTCATGCTTTCACATGGTTTCCATCAGCTGTAGCGTCAGTCATAAAGTCCATGTCTCCTCGCTCCTCATTACAGAAAGAGGAGCATCAGAGTCTTTCAGGATGGAAGACAGGAAGTGTTTCTGGGTCAAGCAAGTGAGGACGGGTCAAATAAGGAGACTTTAGTGTACAAGAGAGAAGGAAGAGAGAAGGAACGTGCTCTTAGTGTTGTTATTTATACATATGCCATCAACTCTTAGAAATGTCATTATGTTTGATTCCAATCTGGGTGATGAGATGTTCTAACAAATCCTATCCTACCAAGTGCCATCATTATGATAGTGAATATAACAGAATAAGTACTCCAATTGGTAAAGACTCATGGTTGTGACTACTGCTCTCTTCTTGTGTCAGTGTCTGTTTCCTTTCTGTGGTTTGCTTGTATGTGTTGTCTTAAGGCCCTGACACACCAGGCCAAAAGCGTCTGTTTTCGTTAGTCGGACGACGAAGCGTGCCCTGCCAAACTCAATTTGGTGTGTCCCGCACTGTCGACCTGTTGAATCGGCCGTGCGTCGGCCACAGGCAGTCGGACAAAGACATCACTCTGATTGGCTGTTCAGCTAGCGAATCAGTGCATGAGAAGCGAAACGGTTGCTTGAGAATGTCTTCCACAAGCAACACTCCAATGGCTGATAGCTCCATACCGCACCAAACATGTTTTCGATGGACGAGAGTGAAAATGGAACGCACACGCTATTTGTTGTTTGTTTATATCACACAGTCTGTTCTTCTTCTGTCTTCCGGTTGTTGTCTCTTTTGAATGACGAATACACACTACCGCCGCCTGCTGGTAAGGAGAGTTATTGCCACTCACACATGCGCAGTTCCTACGTGCTCGGGTGCAGACTTTGCGGTGTGTTCCAGTGCGACACATGGCCAAGACACACGGCGCAACAGTCGGCTTCGGCTTCGGGGAGTTCTCTAGTGACTGCTTGGTGTGTCAGGGCCTTTAAGTGTAAGTCTTGGAAATGTCACATATTTGCTGTTATATTCTCCATGTTGTTTCTTTGTCTGAATTATATTCTTTTTTTTGTAATGCTTCAGACGCTGGTGACTTATCCATCTCTGTGAAGTGTGTTACTCTCTAGGACAATACAGGTGAAACATTGCTCTCCATTAAACCTCTGAAGATGTTATTCCAGGTGAAAAAACACAGGATATTTCGGTGCAGTGCAAATCCAAACCGAACTGGATACACAACAAACTGGACAACCACATGCTTCTGTAAAGCTTCCCTTCACTCATCTCCTCTTTATTGTCTGCAGGACAGCACCCTGGTGCTGGGTACATATATTAACTCTTTACTAGCTAATGTACTTTAATCGTACCTCTCTATTCAACCTTACACACACTTCCCACTCTGTATGGGCGGTTGTGGCTAAGGAGATTATTGCGGCATCAACCAGTCAGAGGGTCAGGGGCAGAGATGGGGTCGTTACTAAAAAAAACATTACATATTACTTTAAAAAAAAAAAGTAATATATTACACTACTTCGTTACTCTCTACATAAAGTAACTCGTTACTTTACTCGTTACTTTACTCGCAGGGCCGGCCCGCCCCTCCCTGCAGGCAGATCACGCAGACTGCTAAAGTTTCAAATGTTCTCTTTAGTTCAGTTTCCATTGTCACATAAGACTGATCCAGATCCTGAATGTTTTCCTATCTGACCGTGGCTGTCCTCTGTCTCCTGCTATCTGTATTTTGCGCAGTATATCTCGCGCTGTTGCGTCGGCGTGTTCTCCTGCGTGTTGGCCATGTGTTGCACTGGAACACATGGCCAAGACTTCAGCCGAGCACGTACGAACTGCGCATGCGTGAGTGGCAATATCTCTCCAACGGCCTATACAGACATACATAAACCAGCCACTGTATTCGCCATGACACAGGCAGTCTGTGGTTTGTACTTGTTTAACCTTTGTCTAGTTTCTGAACAGATATGAGGAGCTGTGAGCTCTGAGTGCTAAGAGCTAACGGCTGATGTTGTTTTTGTGGTTCTCATTGAAGATGACGTCACGGCTCCGCCTACACTGCGTTACTATAGTTACTGCCCCAGCTACTAAATTGCAATAGGCGCATTCACACTGCGGTACTTTTCCCACAAAGGTTCATGCGAACTTAGTTCATGAGAACTCTTTTATCGCGTTCACACCAAAAAGAGCCGGTACTAAAATGAGTTCATGTGAACCTTTCTACCCCCTCGAAAGTCCCTGCTAGAGAGCAGGGACTTTCGAGCGGCTCTTTTGTGAGAAAAGAGCTATATTTCTGATTGGCTGTGCGGATTGCAAACCACGCCCCGTAAAACTCCCAAAAAGTTTTGTGAAGCCGCCATTTTATTATCCTCGCATTAGCATTATTAGCATTAGCATTAGCCCAGCGCAGAAACGCAGAGAGACTAACTTATGGCAACACAAAATAAAACATGGGAGCGGTGGAGATGAGGAGGTGTCGGCGTTCTGGCGATTTACTCGGAAGGCTTCAGTAGAAGCCTTCCCCAACTCCGGGGACTTCCGGCCGGGGACTCCGGGCGGCAGTATCCTAACTAACTAAAGAGTTCGCATGAACTAAGTACACATGAACCTTTGTGGGAAAAGTACTGCGGTGTGAATGCGCCAAATGGAAATGCAGCATAAAGTGAGCCTGGCCTACCAAGGCCTAACTATACCGTACTAAGCCGTGCGAGGCCCTGCAGTGGAAATGCGCCAAAAGTGTCCTTGGGCAGGACACTTGGGAAGGCCTTTCTAGGGTATGTCACTTTCTATATAAAACGCCATTTAATGAAGAATGGAACAAATGTAACAGACAATTTTCAAGCCTTGGAAGGGAATGGTTTTACACCATGAAGATATCTTTTGGTGTCCTTTTTTATATCATTTGTAATAATTATAATGTAAAAAAGTAATAATTAACCATACTGCAGCTGATTTGAAGAAAACGTTCCTAAACCTTTCCACAGCTTCAAACTGTCCACATGTAGAAGTCCTCAGATCACATGAAGACAATGCACTCTCTCCCTCACACACACACACACACACACACACACACACACACACACACACACACACACACACACACACACACACACACACACACACACACACACACACACACACTGTAAACCATATACTGTAGAATATATTCATTTGATTCCCACCAGGGCTGCTTCTCACTGTGACGCATTTGGTCCTGGGAGCCATGTTGCATACCTCAGGCCCTTGTCTAAACAGGAAAAGGAGTTTGAATCAGTAGTCCTTTGTAGTGGATGAGCTTGGCGGGCAGCCAGCCAGCTCTTCTGCTGCAGAGAGCGGGAGGAGAACTCGTGGATCCTGATCTGATGACGGCCCTCTCCGCTCTGTTTACATGGGCCCAGGACTCTGCTCTCAACCTGTTTTCTCATGTAACCTTGCTCTGGCCCGGCAGTGTGGAGCAGCATTGTGTTTGCATTCCTCTCACTGGTAACGTGTGGATTTCATTGAGTACGGGAACAGGAACACAATCTATGGACACATTAAGATACTTCATCTCTATGTTGTGCATTCAATTTGAGGACAAATTATTTGCCAGTCCTATTGTTAACCCGGAAATGTTCAGTACCCAAAGAAACTGTCAGATAATAACTTTCTCATGTTGGGCAATTTGCATAATTAGCAATAAATAGCATAATCACCTGTATGGGAAATATTTTAATCACCTTTTCGTTTATCATTTTTCATTTTTAAGTGTAAACCACACTAAGGGGCATGTCACCTCATCATTTGTAATCGCTGATGTTTTCCATATTACTTTGTCAAAGTATAATTTCTAAAATATGTTTTAAAAAAAGCTTGCACCAAGACATTTTAGGTAAAAGAAAAGCGCTTTCAGAGAGGGTTATTCGCACAATAAGACAACGTAATATGCAATGTTTATATATTGTAAATGAATGTAAGTTGAACAAATCTACCAATCTGCTAAGAAAATCTTCTGATCAGTAACTTTACATTTTTGTAGTTTCTTGTTTTTTTTTTCCCGATCTGCTAAAACTGATCCAACCCCACCCACAAGTTGCCTGATATTGTGTATGTTGAGAGTCTTCTGGCCCCCTATGTCCCGACCATTGACACCCTCAACCTTAATCCTTTCAGGATCAAAGATGGCAGTTGAAACCAGGAAAGGGCCCTTTTCCTCGGTGGGCGGATTTTGGTTCACTTTGAGTTGATTTTGAAGTTTTAGATGATACTGGATCAGTTCTATTGGACAGATTGCTTCATCTATTTGAAATAAACCAAAACCACACAACTATTCCCGAAAGTAAACTACAGTGTATTATCCTGCCAACAATTGCTTGCATTTATAAATGAATTTAAGCGTTAATTTGGTTATTTTTGTCAAACTAATGCAAAGCAGTCGTCAAAGTGGACAAAGATAAGTGTCGAGTGTGTTCAATCTGAGCTGTAGGATAGATGATACACACCACGCCATGGTCTACATGTGAACATACAGAATGGGGACAACATGTTTTTCATTCATAGAAAAGAGGAATCTATAAGTTCTGGTTTCAGTTGGGCCGTTACACCATTCCATCACATGCCTCACAGGAGATAGAACAAACCTAAGATTTAGATTAGAAGACACTTAAGTGAGACTTTGTGCATCTCTAATGGCCAGATCCCAAATCTGAGCAGCGTGCCAATCCTGGCTTTATGCAACTCAAAGCGGGACCATACTAATCTAATACAGCAGTGAGGCTCCTTAAAACGAAAAGCAGGGGCACTTTAGCAGCTGACTTCCAAAAATAATAGTTTAGGTAAGATGCTAATAATACATGTAAGAATAAACTACAATTGCAATGAAAACTAAACACACACAAAAAAAATGAAACTTTAATGAAATGTATTATGTCTACAGTATTCACATAACTGTATGAGGTTAGTTGAAACCAATAATATCAAGTTAAAATAAGAAATAGTAGGTTCAACTTAATATTATTGCTTTCAACTAACCTAACACAGTTATGTGACATTTTGTTGACATAATACATTTAAAGGTGGGGTAGGTAATTCACTTCAGAAACACTTGTTATATTCCATGGAATGCTCTTAACATCCCGATAGCAATGAATATCTTAAATGCTTTGACAATAAATACATTTAAACATTTCATCTGTGGAAGCCGTAGTACTGTAAAGAGCACGACCAATCATCTGAGCCGGCCAGGCTAAAGTAACTGGATGGCCTACCTGCCTGTCAGCCTTCCATCTGCACAAACTTATCTCGTGCCCTCATTGGTCATGTGTGTGTGTTGGAGGAGGGGCTCTGTAAGGAAGTCTGAAGGAAGGGGCAGATTTTTTTCCGGTTGTGTATTTTTCAAATTGTAGCACACTCGAGCTGGTTTCTCCATTCTTACCTTTAATTAAAGTCAACGGTTCAGTTCTTTCAGAGCAAGCACGACGTTACATTGTCTCTGTGTCAGTTCTCAGGTCAGTTCCTTATAGAAAGCGGCCCCTCAGAAATATCATTTCTTTGATAGAAGTTTAAGTACTTCCTTGTCTTTCCTGTCTGATACTGGATAGTCCTTGTGTCCCCCTGTCTTTTGGTTTCTCAAGTCATCCCGGGTTGTTCCTTGTTTTGTTCTGCTGTTTTATTTTCCTTGGGTTTTTATGACCTTGCCTGGTCTGTCGTATGTCTTCAGTGTATCTGATCATTCTTAGTTAAATTAAGCTCACTTTTAGTTTTTCATACCTGCCTCGCTTGTGTTTTCTGCATTATTTGAATGTATGTAATTCCCTTTGGATAAAAGCAGCTTAATTAATGTCATTTGAAATAAAAATGGGTTCAGAAAGAAAGACTCAGGTAAATGTAAACAGAGAGTTTGGATCATGGTTGGAGATAGTCAAAAATTATTCACCAAAATGAATCCGTTATTCTCCTCTGTTATTTCACACTTTCTTGTTATGATAAGAGTAAGATCATCAGGCAGACTTTAGGCCCAGGACAACATGTCGCCCCCCTCAGGGTCTAAATGGTGTAAAGAGCACCTTTTTCTCTGCTCATGTAAACATTGTTGCCGTAGTGACAAGCCTATTTTAGATCTGCCACAAACAGCTTCTGGCAGGGGAAGATACTTGTGGAACTTCCGGCAGTTTCCTTCTCCAAAACCCTTGTGTTTTGACAAGAAATTATTTTAGAGAGCCACTGTTTGAAATGTGGGCCGGTGAACACGGGCCCCCCCTCCCTCTGCTGCTCACACTGCAGACGAGTTTCAGTTGTCAAGTGGAAACTGTTTGCACTGAGGTGAATTGGATATGAGAGTGACATTCTGTGTGAGTACACTGGCTTATCAGAGCGACATGAACACTGTTCAAGTGAGCACGCTGTGATTCTGATAAGGGGAGGAAATGTACTTCAAACACAGGTAGACAAATATATATATATACTGCTACTTGTTTTTTAACATGGTGTACTTATTTGATTGTTTTACTTATTGTGTATTTTTGTATTAATAAAGTGTGCATAATTAGTTATTTTAAATATTGTAATTGTTTGTCTTTCCTCTTGACTTTATCGTGAGGAAAATAAAGTCAACAACTTTATTTTCAATAACATAAAGATAAAGAACATTAGGTCCTCAGTGCCTTGTGTTTTTCTGTCTAATGCCGCCATCTTTTCTTCACTTACCAGCTGTTCTGTAGGTCATAACGTTTGTTATAGAATACTTCTGCTGTTGTAATAATGTAAATGTCCCGTTGTTTACAATTACATGAACCCATATTTTGAAGTAATTCCAAATAATTCTTTCCAGTCTAATAATCCAACAGAATAAGTCCTTTATTTCACTTCAGTCATGTTAGGTACACTGATAAACTGAAACGTTGACATTAATTAAATCTATTATGTCAACACATTTGACATAACTGTATTAGGTTAGTTGAAAGCAATAATATTAAGTTGAACCTAATATTTTTTTTATTTTAACTTAATATTACTGCTTTTCAATACATTTCATTAAAGTCAAGGTTTCAGCTTTGTTCAGTGCTGGGTACGTTTTGGAACAATACATTCAAAAAGAAGAATCAACATAATTCAATAAATCCACCACCTGTCAATTTGAATAGCACACATTACAAAATGTTTAGAATGAATATACTATCCATTCTGTGTTTGAAACAAGAGTTATTATCAGCTGCTACTGAGTGAACAAACTGGGTAACGTATTAAGACACCCCTGTGATCCAGGGGAGGGTGAGCCGTCAGCATCATCTTAATTACCAGTTACACAAGTGGTGTGTACTATAATCAGTCTGAGAGTTCGTCTAGGTACAACATGTGCTGTCAGCTGTAATACTGAGATGAATTCATTCATTAAAGTCCAGTCAGCAGTGCAATCCCAACCACAGAGCAACTGATACAAACACAAGAGAGAAACAAAAGCTTTTGATTTGTTTTATAAATAACAATCAAATCATCAAATCCGGCGAGTTTGGGGTATTGTCCATAAAGATCAAAAACATTAAGGAAGTCCGAGCAGGGGCGGACTGGGACTAAAAATCAGCCCGGGAAACTCGACCGGCCGACCGTCCCAACTCGGTACCGCTAGTCCATTGTGAAGGGCGGGGGGGTGCTAGCGAATTGTCCCTGAGTCCGAGCCAGACACACCAGGGGATGTCAGAACTAGAGCTACACATGGGGAGCGCGTAACAGAGAAAGATCCAACTGTATGAGCTACAGTATGTCTGAACCACAATTCGGTCACTGCAATTTCCCATCGTGATACAAATGAAATACATGTTCCACTGCCTTTCGTATTCAGCCCCAAGTCCTCCTGAGTGTCCGCACTAAAACCAATACATGTTCATGTCTTCCAGTGAAACACTAGGAATAAGTTGTGCTCTGTCACAGTTTGTCTTGGTTGTTAGCACACATTCATTTGATTCTACCTGATTTGATAGGTGAGATAATACATTCTTCAGTGTTTGAGCAATGTGCCTTTGTTTCCCAGCTATATATGCAAATCAGACCTCCACTAACATCCTAAGAGAGTGGTTACAGTTATAAAGCAGTACATTTCCTTAAGGTGAATAACCAGAGCAATTTGTCAGTTTTCCTTCAACAAACAGCTCAGGACATTTTCTAAAAATGCATTCAAGAACAATCTCATGCATGAATACATGGAAAACTACGAGCGAGACACACCGATCATTTGATAGTCATTTACTGGAGCCTTGTCTTGTATTCTATTTGAAATGGGTTCAGATAGAAAGCCTTAACATATATACAGAGGGTTTGGATCATGGTTGGACTTAGTCAAACATGGTTCAGATGACTAATGATTCCAAAATGAAACAGGCCACACGTCTCATTCTCCTTTGTTATGTAGCTATTCCACAGTTTTGGAAGCAAATTTGTATCTCTTTACTAGAGACACATTTCCCCACCATGATTGATGAGGTGGTACTCCAAGGCTCTTCAGGACTCAGGAGAAAGGGAGTAGGGGACAAATGTGCACAGCAAACTCCAGCCCATTATGTCAGTGTCAGTGATGTATGGCACACACCCCCTTGATGTGTTGGCCTCTTGGACCCTGCTTCAGAAACCCTTTTCAGTGTCACTCTTTGAAGGCCTTATTCCCAGTTGAGTCACTGGCGGTCTATAATGGGAAGGTGTCGGCCGGGCGTGGACGGGCACGCTCACAGCGCTCGCTTCATGTTTGAGTTTCAGTGGCTGAAAGTCAACATCTCTGAAAAGAAGTTTACTGAACTAGTACAGACACTAACTGACTGCTTTGATCGGAGTTCAAAAGCAGCATTTAAATAAATCATTAAATAGTCATGGACTCTGTTGTAAAAGTGACACTTGTGACTCTCTATAACACTTGGAGATTATTAGCCCTACTGCAGTAGTTGAAGCAAAGCCAACCTCTCTGGGTGCTCTTACTGTTACATTGCCACTTTACATATTTTATTTCTACATTCATTTACAAACAGGTTGGTTAAAATAGATGAAAGTCAGCGAGGATGAAAATGTAAGAAATGATTGAGATGACATGTGATAGCCTTTAACATTATGCCTATTAAAACAACCGTGAAAACATAGGCTAAAGCTTACGTTGTGAGCTAAAGAAAATGTAGGCTAGTTAGCTAGCTAGGTGTTTTATTAAATAGTATGGCAAACACATTCTTGATGCTCTGAATATCCAAACGGTACATTCCAACAGCGTTCCATACAGTGTTGAAGGAATACATTCTAAATCCCAGAATGAAGTTAGCATGTTAGCACTTCTGATTCTCTCTTCTCTCAGTAAACATTTTTTTAGCATGATTTTTGGTGAGATGGTGAAAATAAGATCTGTTATCATCAGGGCCGGCCCTGACCAATTTGCTGCCCTAGGCAAGATTTTAGCTGGCGCACCCCCCCCCCCCATGCCCCCCCCCCCCCCCCAAATGCAGACACTTACTATGAGTCGCGCGTGCATGGCTGTAGTGTATATTGTGTAATATTGAAGTTAAAAGCATCAATCTGGTGCACTTTGAGAGCAACATTAGGACATCTATGGATACATCTCTCAAATGAAAACAGAACTGTAAGTAGATTTTCTTTTCCTTTATGGATATTTTACAAATCACTCCCCTTTCAAACTGTATTCTTGTTTATTAATAACAACATTTTTGTACTGTCATATAGTATTTTATACCTGTTTTTTACCTATTCTCTTATTTTGGTATAACTATAAGGATCATATAAAGGTGTGCCTTTACCTCAGGAGCTGAGGTTAACAGAGCCTCTCAGTCTTTCAGGAGAGAGCTCTCTAAAGCTGCTTATCATTTTGTTTTACAACATATACATCAGTAATGGCTGTTGGACATCAGAGTGGCTCCTCAGTGGGTTCCTTGAAGGTGTGTTTGAATCTCCTGAAAGCTGTGCGCATTTCAAGTAGGCACTATTTTAAACTAAGACTAAGACACCACTGTTGTACAATAATACTGATGTGCCAGATGTACCTAGTTAACATTATTTTGATTACAGACTTCTTAGTTTGACAATTTTAATACTGGAACAATTATCTGTAATAACTTTGCAATACATCCTTTGACCTCTGTTATCTACCTTTTACCACACTACGATCTACATGTTATTCAATAAATACAGCTGCTGCTACTTTTCTACCGGAATGTGCACTTTGTAAATTGGAAAAACGTATAATTTTTATTTTAAATATTATGTGCATGTCCTTCATCTTAGAGGGTTTAATTTGTTGTCTCTATATTACTTTTGCTGTAATAATGTAATTTTCCCTCTGGGACGCATAAAGGAATTCTGATTCTGATATTTGTATTATCTAACTATTCATATAAAATCAAAAGTTTTCAAAATCCAAACGCTTCATTGGTTGCCATCAAAGTCATTAGCTGTAGTGGAAGGTCACTCTGAAGCCCTGTAAAACATGTCTGTAAATGTTCAGCCATGTGATCCCAGGAACCACAAAGACTCAGTCCAGTGTTATCATAGCCACTTGTTGCTATGCACATCTGTCTTTAGCTCTAAAAGCATTCAAACCAAGACTAAGTGATTTTATAATACACTGCATGTTTTCATTTTGTGCTCTTGACAAGCTGTCAGACTCAAACCGCTCCAACAAGATGCAGGCAGGTTTCCAGGCGCACAATTCAATAAAAAAGAACTTCCTCCATGGAGACGCTTCTTCTCCGGTGAAGGTTCCGAGGCCCGGCTATTGTCATTTCAGCAGCTCCTAAATAAGAGAGATACTGTGATGTGTATTAGGTCCAGTTCCTCAGAAAGGCCTGTGGATGAAGGGTGTTCCTGCTCTTCATCAAACTATTCCCCCCGCACTGATTCCTGTCAGAGAACATGAAACGCTCTCCTCCTTCATGCGCTTTCTCTTTTGCTCCGTCTCACTTTATTTTGAACAGTTCAGAAACCAAAGACACTGTTTATATTCAGCGACTTCCCATGATGGAGGGTCCTTTTGGACTGCATGTAATCATGGGAACCAAGCTAGGGCTAGGGGGTTTGGTGCCGTATAAAAACATAAAACAAGAAATATCACAGACGGGAAGCTTAAATACATAGAAGAAATAAAATAATGCAATTTCCAATAAGACATAATACAGAACAGAAGTCACAACAAAACTACAGAAGCAGTAATGTGTTTACTGTGTTTTTCTACACTTTCTCATTCCTCATTGTCATCTGTTAACTTGTGTGGTGTTCATCTTTCTGTTACTCAGAACCAGTGTTCGTGGGTCTGCTGGACCCGCTGCCTTTTTGGGCTTCAATTCAACACAATCAAATGATTTGATGTTAAAATACTCAACAGATGTTTACTTCATCTCAATTACAAGCAATATAAACAGAATATATGGATAATAATTGTGTTAGATCACATGAATGAATGAAAGTGCTACTCGTTTAGTTTGCCCGCTGACCGGCTGCTCCTGGCTCGTCTTTTCTGTGCAACTAGCTGATGCTCAATCTCATCCTCTTCTTCAAAGTCACTGTCAGACTCAGAATTCTCAGAAATGTGATCCTCACATTCTGAAGCCTCTTCCTCTTCCTCTACATCATCATCAAATGGTTCTCTCTCTTCCAGAATATGTTGCAAGGCCCTCCTTTGGCCATCTTGATCTGTTGTGATAAGGACGCAAACTGGCGAAGCTTTATTTATTGTGTCTTGCCCCAAATGTGCAGCTGGGATAGAGTGGGAACACACACACACACACACACACACACACACACACACACACACACACACACACACACACACACACACACACACACACACACACACGTTCTTTGCAGAAAATGAGCCAAGGCCATTGAGTGTGGGTTTTAAAAAATAATTCATCATATCATTTTTCCTTAGGTAAATAATGAAAAGGGGTCCCACGGACCGAACACCATACAAGGGTTAAGATAAGTTGTTCAAAATGTTCAACAAAAAAAAACAGCACTGAGGAAATCATAAAAAGTGCAGCAGAAAATGTGTAACATTAAACTGGGCCTCTGGTGCAAACTGAAAACTATCCACGGCTCGTTCTCTGGAACTAACTACTGAAGATCTAACGTGCGTCCACGAGCTCGTTACAAAGAAACAGTGAAAGAAATTGGCAATTGAATTGTTAAGAATGAAATCCAACAGTATTTGATGTCAAATCCAAAGTTTGAAGTAATGGGTTAATGTGGGCATCCCAGCGAGAGTTAGTGACCTGGTAAATCTAACTAAACAAAATGTAATATGAAAAAAAATGATATTACAGTTTATTCCCAAGAAAGCAAGGGAAGGTCATATTATAGAGCGTTTAAGGGACGTTTCATGAACCTGCTTACAGTTATGGGCCAGGTGATGAGAATAAACTAAAGGTGAAGGACCAGATGAAGGAAATGAATTGCGGGTGTGTCACCAGTTCAGTCAAATGATCTGCATTTAAGGGACCAGGTGGGGGGGTAAGCAGCATGTGATGAAGATGAACCAGGTGAATGGACTGAGTTGCAGGTTTGGCACCATGTGAATGAAAATGACGTTTGAGACAAGGGAAGGAGATGATGCCGCAAGTGAAGGAACTACAGCCACAGGTAGCAATCTAGTTTCAGAAATCATTATATCTGGGACTATTTCTTTGGTTGAAATGAGTTCCCATTCAAACTTTGTTATGCTCTGGGACCTTGAAATCTGGTCTAGTTTGGTCTCATCTAAGATAATCAAGGTCACCTACAAATATTAAAATCCATAGCCTGTTCCCGGTGTAGGCTGATGAGGAAAAGGTACAAATCGGAATCATCCATTGACACTTTTTACCCATCTACTATCATCAAAATCACATTGTGGCTGAAAAGGCCATGATACAAATAAGAGCACGTTTGAATACTAACCGGTTAAAGGAGGACAACACTAAGAATAAAGGCCACCTGGTTTGTTCAGTGGGCAGTTAAAGATGGAGGGCAGCTTTTCATGGACAGAGACAGTGCCAGATTCTCCAGATGTCCACCATTGCTGCTCAGATTTATTGGATGTGTTGAGCACGAAGAGCATGTGAGAAACATGCTGCTGGCTAGAGGGGGAAACAGATCCAACACTTCTTCAAGATGGATGAGGTGGTTTGTATTCATTTGATACAGTGGGAATTGAGAAAACATTTTAAAGGTTGCCATGTCATGCTTTTCCGGTTATTACCCGTCCCCTTGTGTTATGTAGGTTGTTCTGCATGTAACCGGTCTGCAGAGTCACACACCCTCAAAGTACACCCTGTAGCGAGTACAACTCTAACACAGAGAAGACCTGTCTGTGCTGCCCCTGAACGCCTCGTTGGACATTTTTCTTTTCCATTTGTTTCTTCCTGGGTACTGTGACGTGCCCATACCTAAATGGACCCGTTGGTCAATCCGTGGAGCTCCTCACACACACACACACACACACACACACACCACACACACACACACACACACACACACACACACACACACACACACACACACACACACACACACACACACACACACACACACACACACACACACACACACACTCTCTCAGCGGCGAAACGGGGGGTGGATGTTAGGGGTGCTAGTGGAGCCTCGCATATGGGGGTGCTGCAGCCCCCTCAGCATCCCCCCCTTCCCGCGTCCATTCGCGATGTCTCGCAGACCCCACGCAGCATGCAGGAAATGAACCCAGCTCACACTGTCCGCTCCTCGGAGCAGCGAGCCCCGCAACGTCCCGCCAACACGGCGCCCAGACCCCACGCAGCATTCTCATCTGTTTGTCCTCACTGGTGTCATTTCCTGGTTGCTAACAAACACCATTGTAACACATAAACACTGATGTTCCGCTGTAACGGTGGTGGACTCATCAGAACAGAGTGGGCGAGCTGACCAATCAGAGCACAGTGGGCTCACAGGGAGGGGGGGCAGGAGCTCCAACAAGGCGTGTAGGACAGAGAGTGAATACACATACTATACAGAGATGCTGTGAGAAACCAATGTGAGTTTGGAAAATTGCAAATCTATTCTGGTAGACCTCCACAATGGAATTATGATCAGTAGAAATGGCCAAGACATGGGACCTTTAAGTGCTTATTCTCTGATGTCAAAACAGTTTCTGGCACGGCTGCCATGTTTTTCCTGTAGAGTGCATGCCAATAATCATCTCAGACAGTGGTGTGCTATCAAGGTCAGGTGCATGAAGGGTTTGTGTTGATGGCAATGACCGAACACTAAACCATTTATCGTCCAGCCGCTTTAAATATACTGTACATCTTAAGATATCTGTGAAGCCATTTCTGGCCACATACCAGAGGAGAAGAGTTCCGTAAACACATCAGTTATTCCTCCTCTAGATGAGACCAGCACTGGGGATTTGTCTTTGAAATCAGTGAAGTGTTTTCCTCTTAAACACACTTAAGTGATGCCTGCTGTGTGTTTGTGTGTGTACACACTCCTGGCTCCTTTAGAGTTATTCATCAAATCAGAAGCATGGTTGTGCTGGAGTGTTCCCAACGCACCTGCTCCTTTGTGCTTTGGACTCGCTCCCCGAGGGTCTGCGAGCTCATTACTGCGGACACAACTGCATCATAAACAAACACTGTACACACTTTATCCATTACACACGTGGTAGCTGGAGTTTTTGTGATGCAAGAACACAACAACTGGAGTATCATTAGTCACCTTCATATCCTGTGTCAGCATGCAACAGGTCTGCAGCTTAACACTTATTTTCAAAACATAACTTTACATGGATGTAGGTCAAAAGTCGAAACCTGATTTTAGCGTCACGGTGTTAAAGGTGTTATTCGAAATACTACAAGTGTTGTTCTTTAACTTACAGATATTGTTCTACACCAAGCAAGTGTTGTTCTCTATACTTACATTTCTGTTCTATGTACAATCTTTTTTTTTCCATGAACCGTGGAAGTCGGGGAACTTGTGCCACACTCACTCTGCTTTTCCAGGATGTATTTCCATTCAATAATTGTCTCTCATGAAAGCTACTGTAAAAGCACCTGGTCTCTCAGCCCTGGTACAATATTCTTCTTTAAACAACAGGTGTTGTTTTGTTATACTTAAAGTGTTGTTTACTGCAGCTGTTGTTCTTTGAACTACAGGTGTACTGTGGCTGTGGCTCAGTAGGTAGACCGTCGTTCTCCGATTCAAAAGGTTGCTGGTTTGATCCCAAGCCCCTGCAATCAAAATGTCAATGTGCCCTTGGGCAGGATACTCAAATTGCTCTCAATGTTGTGGCCAATGGATAGAAGGATACAGATCACACAAAGGGTTTCACCTTAAGAATACTGTCTGGTCATTTGTCTTGGTTATCTGTCGCCACTTTTTGAGTTTTCTTCAGACTCTCTCTGTTATATTGAGAAATGATAAAGTTCATGTGGAGGAACCCACGATTAAAAAGTGGCGACAGATAACCCACAAGTACCTTTCTCTTTTTATATAAAAGGACCTGTGAGTTCATGGATACTTCTAAAATACTTGCCCTTGCCCTGACCTGTGCTCAACTGATACCATTCTAAATGATGGGAGAAGGTCTGTGTGACATGCTTGACATCAATCAACCAATCAACAGCTTTCTTAATCCCGCAAGGGGCAATTGGTTATGAGCAGCAGCTTATGTACACACAAGAAGAAAACACACAGATACACCCAGAGCACAGATGTGGATCATTACAATTTACACTATAAATAGTTCATAGCATCACAATAATAAATAAATAATCAAGTTAAAAGCCTTTCAAGGATTTAAAAGTGCAGAAGATGAACATGATGAACAAAGAAAAGATCAAAACGATTCTTTTAGTTTTCTTTTCAAATGAATATGTCAAAAATAATGAAATACATCTGCTCCAGTGTGTCATGATGGGTTGAACATGACTTGGTTTCTGTTAACGTTAAGAAACATAGGCAGCATCCATAGACAAGGCAGTTTTACAGAAACATCTCAAAAGGTAATGGGTTAGTATTTTGAAGCTACCATTTCTAACGTTATTCCGTATATGCTTTTCTCTTGTCATGTTTGAGGGCAGTGATGTTTGATATTGTTACAGCTGGGCTGATATTGGATTTGCTGTATTGCTAAAGCTGTGGAGGGATCCACATAAAGACGACTGTTATTTTCCGGTCTTAATGATCTCTTCCAACCTCATACCGATCCCCCCTTCACATTATATAAAGCTGAGTGAATTGCATCCACACCACAGGTGCATGCTGGTCAGTGTGCAGTACTTTTCCACAGCTGTGTGTGTGATCAGGCAGATCTTTTAGCGGCACGTGTGGGCTGCATGTAGCTCTACATCACAGATTCATTATTGTCTACCCTCAAAAGAGAACATATTTACTCAGAATGAATGCAAAAAGTATGTTGGACATGTAAACAAGGCATCATTAATTCTCTTTGCTTAGGAAAGTTCCAGAGTCCTGGAGCATTTCTCACATGTTAATCATTAATGAGATCAACTAATGAGAGCGAGTGATGTCAACAATGAGCTTTTGAAATGGCAGTAAATGTTCTGGCGGGTAAACACTTGATGAGGCTTTTCTCTGGGCTTCAATGTGAGCCAGGCTGACAGATGTGTTGATGTGGTTCCCTCTTCAGGAGGTCACACACATTTGCATTTACCGACGACTTGTGTGCTTTTAGATAGCTCTTGTGAAGTGACAACTTGCACTTTGGACACAAAAAACTGCCTTAACCCAAAACTACACACATCTATTTTAAGCCAGGAATGTATATGGGTTGATAAGACAATAACATAGTTATCATATGTTAGAAAACTCTATTATAAGTGGAATACATTGTGAATGTCCTTTTTTATCAGAATCACAAACAGGCTTATTTCCAAGTAGCTTAACACATATGAGGAATTTCCCTTTGTGTATATAGTGCATCCATAAACAGTCAAAGAAGATACATTGTAAAAAATAAAACAATGATAAAAAACAATTACAAAAAAAATCATTATAAGATTAAAATATAGGAATATTGACATGGAATATAGATGAAATATAGATATACCCATACAAATTGAATAGAATAAAATAAAAATATGTGTAGTATTGGTATGACAAATGGAAAGCTGTGCAGACTAAATCTTAAGAACTGTTACAAGATGTGTATTTTGTAAATTGTGTAACTCTTTTTTATTTTTTATCATAACTTTTTTTTTTCCTTTAATACTTTTTAATGCATGTAATATCATGAAGCTGTCTGTGGCTCTTTTTCTGCTGTAACAACGTACATTTCCCTTCTGTGGGACTAATAAAGGTATTCTGATTCTGATAGCTTTGGGTACAATGTGCAACATTCGGTGGTTTGTGTAGGACTGACTGTATTCAAATTGTAATGTCAAGATATTGTTTGCATAGAGTCTATGATGTGGCTGTGTTATAGTGAGTTATTTACTGTATAGTGGGAAAAAATTGTCAAAAGATACAAAAATAATGATGAGGTTTTTGTGTGTCCATACTGCATGTATGTCACTTTCTTGTCATTCACTCATGTATACTCTGTGTGTGCCTGTCTGTCAATATGATGGTGTAGCAACCGTGAAAGATGTATTCAAGAAAGTGTTTAGATGTGAAGTTGCACAGGGTGCATGGAAGGGTCCAGAAATAAGGGGGTGGCCACTTCACGCCCCTGAGCTGATTGAGTTAAGGCTGGTGTGATCTCTTCGCAAAATGGTTTACTTGTATTATTGACTTTTAAAAGGACTGATGGTATGAAACTGGGTGATGATTCTGTGTGACTCGGGCCTTTCATTGGAAGATGTGGACAGTGGAGAAATGTAGCATTGAATGAGGATTCTCCTCATGAGTAAAGATATTGACACATTATACTCATTTCATACTCGTCTTTGTAAAAAGAACATTATCTGTACCTTATACTCATATAATCCAAGTTCAGGCTCATAGCACGTTACACGGTATGTAAAGTTAACACTAATATTTTGGAGGTGGGGCTTGAAAGAAGAACTGGTAGAGAAAAGGTGGCTGTGGCTCAGTGGGTAGTGTGACGGACTTCAAATCAGGGGATAGCAAGTTCGAGTGCCACAGGGCTCAGTGCTCGGACCTATTTTGTTCACATTATATATGCTTCCATTAGGCAATATTATAAGGAATCATTCTGTAAATTTTCATTGTTATGCGGATGATACTCAACTATATTTATCAATCAAGCCTGATGAAATTAATCATCTAAATAAAATTCAAGACTGCCTCAAGGACTTAAAAACGTGGATGACCTTAAACGTTTTGATGTTAAACACGACCAAAACTTTTATTGTAAGTTATTGTACTTGGCCCGAAGAATCTACGAAACAAATTATGTAAAGATATACTAGTTATGGATGGCATTAAGTTGGCCTCCAGTGAGACTGTAAGGAATCTTGGTGTTATATTTGATCAGGATTTATCCTTTAACGCCCACATAAAATCAATTTCAAGGACCGCCTACTTCCATCTACGTAACATTGCAAAA
Organism: Harpagifer antarcticus; assembly: GCA_902827135.1. NCBI lineage: Eukaryota > Metazoa > Chordata > Actinopteri > Perciformes > Harpagiferidae > Harpagifer > Harpagifer antarcticus. The sequence goes on from CADEHL010001011.1 coordinate 3,502,694, forward strand.
ATCAGGCATATCTTGCCTCAAAACGATGCAGAGAAACTAGTCCATGCATTTGTTACTTCAAGGCTGGATTATTGTAACTCCTTATTATCAGGGTGTACCAAGAAGTCAGTTAAGTCGCTTCAGCTGATTCAAAATGCTGCAGCTCGTGTACTAACCAGTGTTAGGAAAAAGGACCACATTACTCCTGTTCTGGCTGCCTTACACTGGCTCCCTATAGAACACAGGATAGAATTTAAAATTCTTCTTCTCGCCTACAAAGCCCTTAATGGGCAGGCGCCATCTTACCTTAAATAACTCATTATACCATACTGTCCTACTAGGGCATTGCGTTCCAAGAATGCAGGGTTGTTGGTTGTTCCTAGAGTCTCTAAAAGTACAATGGAAGCCAGAGCCTTTTCTTATCAAGCTCCACATTTGTGGAATCAGCTTCCAGTTTGTGTTCGGGCGGCAGACACCCTATCCGTTTTTAAGAGTGCGCTTAAGACCTTCCTTTTTGATAAAGCTTATAGTTAGGGCTGATTAGATTCAGCCCCTAGTTTTGCTGATATAGGCTTAGTTTGTCGGGGGACATCTTACTTCTTCCTTCTCTCTGTCTATACCTGTGTACTCTCATGTTCCGATTAACCCAGCTTCCCCAAATGTCTTTCTTTTTGGTGTCTATATACGCTGGGATCCGGAGTCATGGATGATCCTGCGGTCCTGTGTCCTGCATCGCGAGCCCTGGATCCTGAGTCGTGGCTGTGGTCCTGGATCATAGGTCCTGGATGGATATCCTCGTGGATTCATCTTCCTATTATACACACATGCATTTCCAAACATTTGGACTACCTATGTTGCAAATGTATTATCTCTTCAATTTACACACGGCATCTATTGCACGTCTGTCCGTCCTGGGAGAGGGATCCCTCCTCTGTTGCTCTCCCTGAGGTTTCTCCCATTTTTCCCTTTAAACTGTGGGTTTTCTCCGGAAGTTTTTCCTTGTACGATGTGAGGGTCTAAGGACAGAGGGTCTGAGGACAGAGGGTCTAAGGACAGAGGGTGTCGTATTGTCATACTGATATTTTGTACAAACTGTGAAGTCCACTGAGACAAATGTAACATTTGTGATATTGGGCTATATAAATAAACATTGATTGATTGATTGATCGATTGACAAGTAATGTAAAACACACTTAATTGGCATACCAAAGAATCAACCTAACAATGAAGTGGTCACTGTGACATTAGCATTGTCGTCACACATTCATTACATCAGAGCAGAAATGAACTGACCACAATGAGGCATCAAGCATACTTTATCCTGTACAATACCAGTATAAACTGAAGGTGGATCTACTGATATTATACAAAACGGCTTGCTTGTTGTAAACCAGATGTTTTAATAGATCTCACACGTTGGGAATTTGACAAACAAGGAAAATATATTTTAAAGCCAGGAGGTGCTACAAGCAATAAAGCACATGTTGCTAGTGGCCAAACATTGGTACTACATCTCACGTGTCAGTCGTTTCACGCCTTGGGCCATTTTTCAAAGTGGCTTGAATTGGGAAAGAAACATCTGTAAAAGGATCATTTGTTTTCAGGTGAATCATTAATTTGACAGATCCGGGACCAGACTGGATGCAATGCTTAAGGAAGACGTAAGTGCCATGCTCTTAGGGCCCAATTGATGAGGTAGATCGCCGGGGAATTTAAGTTCTGGAGAATAAGGGAATTTTGTCTTCATGCCCCACTGAACAACTTTCATAAGAATGAACGGAGCCCTGCCTACACTGTATCCGTTCTCTTCATAGATCCATGCTGTGATCCCGTTGTAATATGTTTTCTAGTATTTATTATATGTCCACTTTAAACATTTGATGAAGAAATAAAGGAAAACAAAGTCATATTTCTCTACTACTTTTGGAGACAAGTGATCTCCACCAGCAGCAGGTTCATACATCTTTGAGTTACATCTCAGTGAGTGTATGACAGCTTATCAAAACACCACTGATTAAACCACATGAGGGAGCATCCACTCAGAATGTGGTCATGTTTACTCTCCATGGTGCAGCCAGAGCACAGACAGTGATTTTACATGACTGATCTGCTGGATCCTAATCAGGGCCAGATGACTGACTGTGACACACTGGCACACAGAGAACAGCTGCGGTTGTCTGTGTGTAGATGTTGGTGCAACCATCGCTTGATTACTTTACATTTTAGCATTGATGACTATTGTTAAAGAATTGTTTCTGCTGTAGCTTCATATGGGTCTGTCTGTAAAGGCCTTAGTGCGTGGGGTGTCAAACATAATGCCTGCGGGATGACTTTGCAATGTGTACAAATGATAGAGAAGACTAACTTCCATTTTCACAACTTGTATGTATTTTGTATTTAACATTTTATACATTTACAAGGCAGGGGGATAACTTAACCTTCTTATTTATACTTATTCCACCTTTTAAATGTTTGAAAGCCTGAATGCTGGAGTATCAAAAGAGTTTCCCAATTTGGGATCAATAAAGTGTCGATCTGTCCATCTATCTAATAGCTCCCACTGTAGTTTGTCTGGTGGGGTGTCAGGACGACTACACAGATGTGGAAATTCATATAAAATAGAACTTGACAAGTTGTTTTGATCATAAAGTAAAATACTACTGTATATCGTTCAGTTCCAGATACCAGTGACTAACATGTTTTTAGATACACTGTGATCTGTAAGTGTTATGCCTGTGGGTAAATGATAAACTGAAGCATAAAGTTTTTAAAATTGCGCTTATTTTTCTTAAGAAATGTCAAGCTGTTCATAACGTTTGGTAAAAAGAGAGTTCATTAAATGTGAACATTCACAGAACTTCCTTTCTTGCATTAAAACAAATGGAGCATTTTGGAGTTGCATATAGTTTATCATGCTAAGATTGAAATGGTCGGGCCCACTTGAGATCAGATGTGGTTGTATGTGGCCCCTGAACTAAAATGAGTTGGACCCCCCCGCCTCAGTGTCCTCTCCCCTGACCCCAGTGACTCGCCCCCACATTTCAGCGTTCGCTCCATCACTGTCACTGCACCGCCGCCATGTTTGCTTTCCTGGGAGGAGCTGTGAGGTGCAGACGATGACATGTGATCATGTGTGTCCACAGTGCCTGGATGACACATGGTGGATGATGCTGTCCGTTTCTAACATGCAAACATACATGACTGCTTTGGTCATGTCTCAAAATGAAATATTGTTGCATTCTGAGCACTGCTGTCTTACATTCTAGTTTGCCAGCTCATAGAGTACTGTGGTGTGAAATGTATGGTACGGGTTTGCACAATTAGCCTAAGTTGCATTCATTGGCATTAATTAGCATTATAGCCTATGTGGACAATCGTTTAAAAAATTCTTGGCAGCTTTGGACAGTTTGGGAGTGGTTTGGGGGGTATTGAGGATGATGAATCAACATGTTCAGGAAGTGGCCATATGTGTACTCTTGGTGGGCTGATTATGATATATTTTGGGTCGATTTTGAATTTTTAGGGGATTCTGGATCATTTGGATCGGACAGATTGCTTATCTATTTGAAAATAATTGTCCACAGTAGAAGTCATACTTTCCAACTTGTGCTCTCTATATCCAATAGTCAACATTAGCCCACAGAGATTACAAATATGGCCACTTTCTGGTTATAACTGCCTTTTTGGATCCTGAAAATGTCATAAATGCATTCAGCATCCTCAATAACCACCAACACTACTCCAACACTGTCCAATTGTCCACATAGGCTATAATGCGAATGAATGCAATTTATGCGAATTGTGCAAATTGCCCAACATTTGCAAGTTAGCATCCGGCAGTTTATAATGACTGGAGACCCGTACTATACATTTCTATCCTTACACTTTGGGGTACTCAACATTTCCAGGTTCACATGCTGGCAAGTCGACTATTCTGCAAGTTCATTCTGGACCTTGGGATCAGTGTATTTAAGGGCGTAGGTTTTATTTCAACATGTTTATTGGGGCTTGAGCTTCCTCCCACAGAACATTTGGAGCATTAGACACTTCATTTCCTGGTGGATTTTTATGGTGGGAATGTCTTTATTTATGTAAAAGATACCACACAAAAATCAGGCACCAGGGACCGCTTGGAAAATAGAAATATAATGGAACATAATGCAGGCACTATAATGAGTGCCTGCATTATGTTTAATCCTATAATATAAGGCAGCCATTATGTGCTGCTTTCAAACATTAATATTCCTGTAGATCAAGATGTCACATGTAATGTTATTCCTGCTGAGTCAGAACAAATGCATGGGGGGGGGATTCTACTCTTCGCATGTTGTTTTATATCAGTTGTGGTATTCACCTTAATGATCCATTCGTCTTAATGAACCTGAAGTCACAGCTGATCTCATTATCAGAGAAAAGGTTGTGACTTTGTTGACAACTTACAACATTTTGACTCTTGGAGTATTATAACTCGATTCTCAAAATGGGGGGCAAATGCACTTGTTATTTATATTAAGGGCGGTCGGGGGTGCAATACATACCATAAACGTATTAACATCAGTATACAAAGACTGCTTACTGAAGTAGTTCAACATACTCTCTTCAAATAGTTTGTATGATACGTAACAAAAACGTTTTTCCTAATTTCCTACTAAATATTTCCGGCATTATGAGTCAATATGTGTTGATAAAATGCAAACAAATTTTTCTAAATATTAAATTCTTAGGTTTTTTTCTTTGATAAAAAAAGCATGGAAGTTGTGTTAGTTGGGAAGTAACCAGACAAATACATCCTTTCTTTTTGAATGCAGTACGTTTCTTGGACCCAACCATTCACCCTAACCTACTATCCAACTAGTGTGTGTAATATTGTGGCTTTTAATACTTCCTGGTTCACAATTACATACAAATAGTTACACATTTAGTTTGGTACAGGCAAATTGCAATGCGTACAACAGCCTTTGTAGGACCAGTATGAGGGGATTAATGATTACAAATGAGAGATGGGAAAAAACATTTGATTAGAGTGCATTGGATTTGAATCAACCTTCAATTGATGTTGTTGATGTCTTTGTTACTGTGATCTGTCTAGAGAAAAAAAAGCCAACTAATAAAAATGTCAAGTAAAAGATTGAGTGTTGCTTTAAATGTGGAGGTTAAAACATCCATGTGATTATGAAGATCAGGTAAGTAGCAGAGGTTGCAACATTGCACTGATTAATGTTGCTGTTCACTAACTGCAGCAGACCTGTGAGGCGTTCAGGCACTTCAGCCTAAAGCCTTTCATTGCACCTTGACACTATGCAGGGTTAATGGACTATTCAGCTTATTGACACAGCCAATATGGGTTTAAAGGTCCGTGGAAGACGTATCACCTCAGCTACTAATTTAACAAGGATAACCCCCGATTCGACACACAGGTAGACAAGAATGCAAAGGCAAACATCACACCTGTGAGATAAGAGAAGTTCAATCTGTCTTCCTGCAGGTGAGCTGCTGCCTCTCCCAAACTGACTGATTGGCCACTGACGCAGCGTCCACACGGCGGCAGACGTTGAAGCTTGCCGGCGTTGAAGCTTGCCGGCGTTGAAGCTTGCCGGCGGACGTGTCTGAAACTCGACCAACAACCAATCACATGAATCTCCCGCCCCGGAAACACAAGCACGCGGTTTGATTGGCTAGAGCTTGTACTGGCATATGATTTGATTGGCTGACGCTTCCGTCGAAGCTTCAAAAGTTGAACATTGCTCAACTTTTGAAGCGAGCAACGTGAGCAAAGCGTAGCGACGCTCCCACAATGCAGTTCGGCGAAGCGTGATGTCACCCCATTCAAAGTGAATCGGCAGAAGCGGTGAAGCGTCAACGCACGCCGCCGTGTGGACGGGCCGTGAAACAGACTAACTGCTGAAGCTGATAGCAGGTCCTCATGCTGACATTTACATCCTAACACGGGCTAATTAGAACTAATTAGCCAAGTCTAAGACCCCATTTACACGGGAACGCAAACGCATACGAAACGCAAACGAACCGAATACGTTATCAAAAAAGTATTCCGTTCACACGAGACCACTCGAAAGTGCTGGAGACGCTGTAGTACATATGTCGGGCCTGTAAGTAGGCGCTGTACTTCCGCCACAAAATACACCAAAAGCAGCGAAGAAGACCCCCGAGCATGGTTGCCCTTCTGTTTATTCTCCGCGGTGGATTTAGCAACATGTAGTTCATGTAGTTCTCCATGTCCACTTGTTGCTGATGGTTGTGGTAGAGGAGCTGTAGATTCTGCACTAACATCTGTAGCATGGTCAGTAGCAGTAGCAGTAGCAGTAGCTACTGACCATGCTACAGCAGTGAGCAGCAGAGGTGGGGAGAGGCGGGGCTATGGCTTCATCATTATCAGGAAATGATCGTATAGGACGTAAACACAGAGCCGTTAGGCCCCCCAGAGCGTTCCGATTGCAGATCTATCCACCTTGGGACCCGTTATCAACATATTATGTATTTCTATTTTGTAGCATGACTGAAAAGCTTATGTTAAAATATAACTATTCATATTTTATCTTAAATAATGGAATCAAAAGCAAAATGGCACAGTGAAGTCCACTGATCCGTAGACTGGGGAAAGCAGTTGTTGTGTTGCTCTCTGAGAGCGTCTGGAGGAATGTAATGGTCTTATGATGACCTCCTGGCCGGGGCAACAGTGGGCTGCAAAACTCTGGGTTTAGACAAACATTAGACCCTGGGGAGCATTGCAGCTTTAAGGGGCGCTTACAAGCATGATTGGCTACATGTGTTTATTTAAAGTTTCACATATTGTTAATTCAGCCCTCGTATGTAACGGCCAAGAAATGTTAACCATTTCAAATCAGCATTCCTGTGCTCAGCTTTGGCAGAGACCATCAAAATGGGGAAATTACTCGACCCAAAATACTATTTAGTTGCACATGCGAGGTCGCATTTGCCAAAGGAGTGTTTTCTTAACAATTTCTTCACTTAGCAACGTCCCAGACCAGCTGCCCCCTTGTACAAACACACACACTCACACACAGATGGAGCGAGAGAAGCTACTCAATCAGTCATCAATCATTTCATTCTACAGAAAACAATTATGAGTGAGCGCTTACGGCTCAAACTTGAAACAAAAATCAGTGGAACATATGGACTGACCAATTGTTTTTCTGCATTTTATTCACCAGTAAAACTTGTAAAACTTAGAAAAAATTGATGATACCATCCAACAGAGTTGCTTTGAACAAGTTCAAAGAACTGCAGAAAACAAGTCAAACAGTTGTAGAACTGAGCAAGTCATTGGGGACTAGCACTAGTGCTAGCTGAGACATCGGGGTCAATGGATACACAAATGGCGGAAATGTTGTGTTTCCTTGGAGATTATTTGATTCCTAATGTGCCTGGCATTAATAAAGGTAAATAGGTGATGCAAACCTAATGAGATTACATTCCGAATAAAATCTTCCCTAACTCAAATCCTTCTCCTTCACTTTCTCAGATCACTCTGTACAATCGCTGTTATTACGCTGCTTAGCTGAAGACTCCTTTCTGAATGGTCAAATTGGACATTCCCAGTGGCGGCGCCAGGGTATGGCTGGGGTAGGCTACAGCCATACCAAGAAATGGCTTAGCCCTACCTTAGCCCGACCATGAAAAAGTTTGTTAAAGTAAGCATGTTGAGAACACGGATTGCGAAAATCTACTGGTCGTGTCCACAACACACAAAGTGCACGTTACTGATGCAATATGGTGAGACCATTCGGGCTTATGCTAGAGGGGTGCAAGGAAGAGTCTAAGTAGTGGGGGAGTTTTATACACTAAAGGTGTGAAAATTCTCTGGTGTTATAATATCAGCGCGGCCGCGGTCAGATCAAAATGCCTCCGAATACAATTTGAATAGACCTACAGCCAATCAGAGCAACGAAACGTTGGGTCTGCTGCATCATGCATTACTGATACGGCGATACGTCACGTTCACAGTGAAAGTCCCCAAACTCGCGCAGAGTAAATTGCAGACAGACAGCAGAACTTCTAGGATTAATTGTATATTTCGGATGGATAGATTTGTTCTTAAACGCCCTCGCATTGAGGTACAAGTCGAACAGGTGCCAGAGTCACACGACCCACCTGAAGAGTGAATAGTGAGTTTTGAATATATTTTGTAATAGTCATTTGAAAAAGTGTTTTGTATGACAATAGAGACACAGGCCACCTGTTGTGTGCTGTGTCAGTCTCTCTCTGTTTACCTGTGTCTCTCTCCCTCACTCTCTCTCTCCCTCTCCGTGTCAATTCTATATGCCAACTTTTCTTGTTTCTGCCGCTGCGCAGCATGTTGTAACAACGTGGAATTAGCAGAATAGGCTATTGTATTGTTTAACTCACACCCGTTGCTCTCGATGTAATTTAGCTGATAAAAGGAGACTAATAAAAGTCTCATGCTTGGCGTTTCACTGTCAAGGGGTGCGATATAGCGTGTATGTAATTACATTGCAAATACTGACTTGAGCCCCACCACTGTATGGGTTAGCCCTACCATAGATTACCCAACACAAATACTCTGGCGCCGCCACTGGACATTCCAGAGGTTGTTATTTTTTCGCTAAAAGAACGCTACTGCGAAGAACAGACCGTTGCTAAGGAGGATCAAGGGACTATGTGCAGTCATATCAATCCGCAGGAGGAAGTCCGTCAATTTAACGTCAGTTGTGGACAAAAAACATTAGTTTTCATCCATCAGAAAAAAACATGGAATACTTTTTGATTATTCACTTTTATAATTGTGGAGAGCACAACACTTTGGATTCATGATGGCTGAACTGTCCCCAGTGAAGAAAATAAAAAGAGAACAAGAGAAGGAAAGAGGTTAAAAGACAGGAGGTTCATCCCAATTGATTATCTCGCCTCCTCCTTTTCCTCACTCGCGTCCCTTCCTGCGTCTTACCTCCGGCTCCGTAAGACGTGAGCGAGAGACACGAGGAAGAGACGTGAGGACAGAGGTGTCCTCAGGTATGAGTTGGGATGTCCTCGTTCACTCCAGAGTAGTTAGGTGTGCTACCCGTATTTTTTTATATCCTTAATGTTTGAGGTTCTGTTGTTTTTTATCCACACCTGCATCAAAAACCACAAGTAAGAACTGTAAGTTATTATTTTATAATCAAAACATTATTATTGAATTTGTAAGTATATTTCACACACTTTTATGTCTTAATAGAGTAGGATCTCCTCATTCGTAAGAGATTTATATATTGTACTCTTATTGAAGCACTTTAAACATGTAATGACTGATCTTGCTTTAACAGTGAGCAGAGGCTGTGCAGCTGGGGGCGGTGCTCTGATGCGAGTAGTGAAAACACTTCCGCGTAGTCTACACTCATGTATCCTCGCTCTCGTCTCCTCTGGAAGCATCCTCCCTCCTCGACTCCTCCGTGTGCATTTAAGCGATTGGGACGTCCTTCAACATGGCGTGTTCTGATCGATTTCCGGGTCAAGTCACCAAGGAGAGAGGAGTCGAGGAGGGACATTGGGATGAACCTAGAGTGCTGGACGTCAGAGAAATCAACAGAAGAAGATAGACAGGAAGTAAACATTCAGGTCTCCTTTGAAAAGGAGCTCTATGATCTCAATGGACAATCTGGATAAATAAAGGTTTGAAATGAAACACTAAAGGGAACAGAAGAAGAAGACAGACAGGAGCCTCATCCCAATACCCCTCCTTGACTCCTCTCTTCCTCTCCTCCGGGACTTGACCCGGAAATCGATCAAGACACGCCATTTTGAAGGACGTCCCAATAGCTGAAATGCAGGAGGGATGAGGGAGGAGGGGTGAGGGAGGAGGGGTGCGGGAGGAGACGAAAGAGAGGATACACGCGAGCAGACTAGCGGAAGTGTTTTCACTACTCGCGTATCAAAGCCCCGCCCCCACCTTCACAGCTGGTCCATTTCAACAGAGGAAAACCAACAACTGGAAGATGAGTGGAAAAGCGTCACAAGTGCTATAAGTGCTCACAGCTCCGTGGGAATTATTATGTGCAATTCATTTCTAAAAGGCTTTCACATTACTATAATTACATGTATTTAAATGTAGGCTACATTTTACACCAAAACGGAACACAAAAGCAGGACCAACCATCATACATTGAATTCCTTGACTAACAAGAGAAAGATTAATTCATTTAAATAAATATTTAACAACAAATGGGCCGGTTCTAAGGGGTTATTCAGTTAAGCCCGATGAGAGGGGATACAGCTGTGCACATGTCATCATTAACAGACGTCGTTTAAAAGTGACGTTTGAGTGAACGAGGACATCCCAATTAATACCTGAGGACTCCTCTGTCCTCGCGTCACCTCCTCCTGTCTCTCGCTCGCATCTTACGGTGGCGGAGCTAAGACGCAAGGAAGGGAAGCGAGTGAGGGAAAGGAGGAGTCGAGGAGGGGTATTGGGATGAGGCTAGGAAGTAAACACTAAAGGGAACGGAAGAAGAAGACAGACAGGAAGTAAACACTAAAGGAAACAACAGAATAAGACAAACAAGAAGTTAACAGTAAAGGGAACACTTTTTAAATAAAAAAACAACTTTTAAATCAATATTGTGAGTCAAGTCGTTGGTTTATTTTGTATGTAGCGTGTTATAATGTGCGTGTTATAAAGTGCACTGGTGATCTGGATCCTGACGCCAAATGGAGGACAATGTTTGTTGTCCACAGCTGACATCACTTATAAAACCCAGCAGATGATGCCGTTTTCTTTGTTAAATCTTCAGCTCTAGGTCAATGCTTGACAGTTTATTCTACTGTCATACATCTGGGAGCTACACAGATGAAAGACAAACAAGATGTCATTGATGTTGCCTGCTTTCCATTAAGCATCCATTCCAAAAGCAGAAGCAAATGTTTCTGCTCAGCCTTCTAAATTACGAGCATCAGTCAAAGTGTCATTTACCCGGTTAATGTGGGCTAATGCTTTCCCTGTCCACACAGCACCAACTGTGCTAAGTAATGGCATGTTTAGTGAAGAGAATCCAGCCCGGGCTCCAGTGCGGAAGCATGGCCCGACAATTAGCAAGAGTTGATTGCAGTCACAGAGGATGCCAAGCTGCAATTTCAATTGTTAATAACCAAAAGAAAACATTTATTTCTGATGCTGAAAATGGTTTTGCTTTTAGTGGCATTGGCCCTAAACCATTTGTGGTATTTTATTGTAATTAGCTAGGAAAACATCACAGAGGTACCCAGAACTGGAGTGACACATTTTAACTAGATGCATTTAATGACCCCTTGGAAAAATAAATGACTGTGTATAATTCCAACACACAAACCATGGTGGAATGATATAGAACATCATGCAGCATCAGATATCAGTTTGATAATCAGGTGCTTCCAACCAATCCATATTTTGCACTGGTTCAAAAATAATGAATGTTTCCAGTCCCTTTTTTAAAATATATTCTAACCGAATGTGCTAGCTGTGTCAAGAGGATCACATCAAACATATAATAAAGCACAAGAAGAAGACGTAGCAGATTTCAGTAATTGTTATGTCTCAAACTGCACAAAACCTTTTATAACACAGCTTGGTTGAATGCTCGCAGGAAAAATGTAACGTCAATTTAACGTCAGCTGTGGACACCACACATTAGTTTTAATCCATCAGAAAATATTTTTGAACACCCTGAATATTCACTTTTATATTTGTGGAGAGCATAACACTTTGGATTCATGATAGCTAAACTGTCCCCAAAGAAAAGAAAAACAGCGAATAGGAAGGAAAGAGGTTAAAAGACAGAGCACTGGACGTCATAGCAACGGTGGAAGTTGAACCTGTAGGAATTTGTAGGAAGTTGTACTTCCAAATATGGTCAGAAGAGAGCGCGTCCAACACGTGAGACGCTGACGCAAGGATATTTAAGGAGACATGGGCCCTTTCTCATTTCATCAAATCCCCCTCCTCGACTCCTCGGTCCTCCGGTAGTGACCCGGAAATGAATTTCAGCACGTCATGTCGAAGGACATCTCATTTCTCTAAATGCAGTTCGAGGATCGAGCATCGAGGAGGTTCTCTGAAGGAGCTATAACCGAGGATACACTGATGGGTCCTCCACGGCTCCTTCGTGGATGCATTTCCGGGAACAGAGATGTTTCAAAGAGTCGTGACGCACGGCCGGACTTATCTCAGCCAATGACAGCTCTGCATGCATCCCCTGGATATTATTTTATTAACTGCTCTCATCGCAACACGATGTTTACAGAGAGAACAGCTGTGAGGTCCGTGCAGAAAGCAGAGCAGTGTGTAAAATATATATCACTCAGTATAACAGGCCTACATTACTCTCTGTATTTGTATGCTTACCACTCATCTTGCCCCCATGGTAAAACAACATGTTGAGGATACATCATTGTCTGCAACAGTGGCGGCCGGCCCATAGGGGCGCTAGGGGCGCCGCCCCACCTCTTCCCACATACAAAATAAAAAAATATATATTTAAAAAAATATTTTTTTATTTAATTTTTAATAAACAAGGTAAATATTATATAATTGGTATCAGTAAAATGTATAATCTACAATAAAATCTCGTTTAAAATTGTGTTACGACGATGTCTAAAGTTACTGATAAGTCACATGTTTCCTGCCTGACCTTGCCCATGTGTCATTACCTTTATATATACAGTCTATGGCAGGGATCACCAACTACATTTGTCCAAGGGCCAAAATGTATCCAATAGACACTATCGCGGGCCTGCGGGGGGGGACTCTTCACGCTAACGAAGGATCACTTCTAGGCAGGGTTGGGAGGGTTACTTTGTAAATGTAATCAGTTACTGATTACTGAATACATGCTCTGAAAGTAATCAGAATACAGTTACAGTTACGTGTCTTAAAAAAGTAACGTGTTCAGGTTACTTGTAGAATACTTTCTTTTTCCATAGCAGATGGGTATGTTTTGGTAAACAGGAGACACTTGTTTTACTGTTTTAATGGCTTATCAAGAACTCAAACACAACATCTTGGTGTCATTCTGGACAGCTCCCTCTCATTGGCACCCCACATAACATCACCCGGACTGCATTCTCCTACTGTAAACCTTTCCTTAGAATATGTTATGAATTGTAAGGTGTCCTTGGGTGCTTTGAAAGGCGCCCCTAAATAGAATGAATTATCATCATTATTATTTATTATTATTATTATCTGAAACGATGTAATAACTTTTAAAACTTGTTCCAGTCTCTTGCCCCATGCATTCAGCAGCAGCAGGCCATTCACTTTGATTTGATCCCGTTATAAATGTCATAATTTCGACAATAAAGAAATGCTACATCAACGTTATCTTGCACATTTTATCTAACCATCTCCGTTTCTTACTTTCAATATATTTGAAAAGAGATCTCTCTCTCTCTCTGCGTGCGGTGGCGGGGCCTCACAGACACGCTGCATCTCTCTCTCGCTCTCAGACACGCTGCAGCGTTGTGCAGTGTGCACACAGTTCTGCCGGTGATGAATATTACATTTTGTGAGGAAACTTTTCCACCAATAATTCCAATAAGTATCCTAAAATGTATTCACTTCAGGTTTACGAAAGTAACTGTAATCAGATTACTCGTTTTTCAAATGTAACGCCAGCTGAATACAGTTAGCCTACTTGATTTTTGTATTCTGATTACGTAACGCCGTTATATATTCCGTTACAACCCAACCCTGCTTCGAGGCTACTGTCCCGCAGCTCCTGCCTCTCTGTTGGACTCTGTCGCAGCGGGGCTGCTGCTGTGGTGCGGAGCGCACAAAGCAGACTCTTCACAACGAAGAATCACTTCTTCTTCTTCAAGGAAGGGAAGGTTTCGCAGTACGCAGTCTACAGTCCCGCAGCTGCTGCCTCTCTGTTGGACTCCGGTACTGGTTTACTCACGAGACGTTGTAAAAATAAAAATGGGTGGGGGGCGAACGCAGTAACCACTCCACCAACGCCACAGTCACCCCGTCGTGCGGGCCGGATGAGAATGTCTGGCGGGCCGGATGTGGCCGCGGGCCGCCAGTTGGTGGTCACTGGTCTATGGTCATTACCCTCTCTCGTCTGGGCGGTAAGAAAGGAACCCTCAACCAGTGCAGCAGCAGCCACTAGCAGCTGACTGTTGCTATCTGTAAACTATGATGTCGAAACATAATTTCAGCCAATCAGCGTCGTCAATCTGATGATCACCGGGCGCCAATGTCAGCGCCCCGGTCCAGTCTGTGAGTAGTTTGGACACTAGTGACTCGTATCCGGTGGGGTGACGCAGTATGGCAGTAGTTGATGAGGATGGCTTGATGTGCAGGTGGAGTCCCCGCTCAATTCTGTTCAAGAGCTAATCTCCAATCCTTTCGAAAGGAGAAGTTTGGGAGATAAACTGTTGCTTAAAGACCTTGGACCGGACCAACCCGATTTGTATATATCGCAGCAAGCTCGTGAAAAAGACAAACGTATCAACGAGGCTTCTCACGTAGCTGGTACACCAGAAAGGCATAGCTATAGCTGGATGCAAACAGGTAAATGCTGTCTTTTGTTTCCCATGCTTGCTCTTCAAACAGCCGGTGTGCCCGTGGACTGTGACGGGGGTAAACGATATGAAGTACAAACCACATACTGTCTGTGTCATGGCGAATACAGTCGCTGGTTTATTTATGTCTGTAGGCCGTTGTTGTGAGTGTGGACGGTCGGAGCATTTACAACGTTAGCTTAGCCAATCTCCATTTAGAAAACACGCATTTTAAAAGGTTTTTCGCCTGCCGTCTGTCTGCAGACTTGTCAAAGCAGTAATTCATGGTTATTACTAACCTGTATCAGTATATTGTTACTTCGGCATCATTTTGAAACATGTATTACAATTAAATCACGGTCAAATATGTTCATCTTGTTGTAGTACTCAGCCCGACTCAGCCTGGTAGTTCCTGGCCCTAGAACCACGATTTTATGGGGCCAGAAAAACTGTGAATTAGGACCCGCTAGCCGGTACTAGGCCAAGTGGAAACGCAACCAAAAACGGGCCCCGCACAGCTCGGCACGCTTAAAGCGAGCTCCGCGGTGCCGTGGAAACGTGCCATGACATCACCAGAAGTCCTAATTTAAGGGGTCATTTCTCCCAAAAAAATATGTTTTACTCACTATATCAACAGCCCCACCAAAAATATTTTCCACCAGCCGCCACTGGTCTGCAACATCGTTGAATATCAAGCACTTCGGCCATGGTCAGCATATTATCTACAGTTCATTCATCTGGCACTCCTGGCAGACTCTCTCAAAAAAAGAAAAAGGGTTTAAAACGAAAAGAGGAGAATATTGGGCAATTGGCTCTGCTGTGTCTCTTGCTCTTGGGAGATATCCACCCGTGTCCGGATCCCGGCGTCGTTTCCATCAACCTGGCGGCTGGCGGCCCAGCCGCTGAGCTCCACACTCCATCAGTCGGCTTCCAGCAGCAGGACCTCTACCCACACCACCGGAGGACTACGGGCCCACGCCGAGGGCTGGTGGCCGAGCAACGGAGATCCACACCCCGCCTGCTGGCTTCAGAGGAGGACAGATAGCTTCCTCACCATCGAAGAACTATGGATCCGCACCGAGGGCTAGCGGTCTAGCAGCGGAGATTCTCGCACCACCGGACACCACCGGACTAGCTTCAGAAGAGGCCGGCTAGCTGAACAGCTAGCTCTGCCGGCAGGTCTCTGTGGTCTCGTGCTGACGGCTGCTGGCCTAGCAGCAAGACCACACCAGAGGACTGGGGGCCCGCACCGAGGGCTAAAAGCACAGCAGCGGAGAACCATGCATCACCGGCTGGCTTCAGACGAGGCTGGCTAGCAAAACAGCTAGCTCGGCCGGAGGATCTCTGTGGGCTCGCGCCGGGGACTGCTGGCCTAACATCTGGACCAACATCCACACCATCGGAGGACTGCAGGACCGCGCCGATGGCTAGCAGCCTAGCGGCAGAGATCCATAAAACACCAGCTAGCTTGACTGCTCCACTGTCAACAACGGCACAGAGGTAAAGCCTAGAAATCCTGTATTTAAAAAACACCGGTGCACAAAAATGTTTCAAACAGTGAATCAAGCTAAAGTAGTGTGGGATCCTCGGTGCAAGCCGAAGGGACTATTCAGTGGACATTTGCATCTGCAATAAACATGGACAGCTAGAACATCTCCTCCTTGAGTCCAATATTGACTGTTTGGGAATATCTGAATCTTGGCTAAAACAGTCATCACCATCCACTCTTGTATCTATGTCAGGATATAATGTGTTTAGGAAGGACAGACTGAAGGGAAAAGGAGGGGTGTGTTGCTTTATGTGAGGAATACCTTTACTTGTACAGGGCTCGACATTATAAATGGCCCGCTGGCCCAGAAGCACTATTTAGACACCCCGGGCCAGCATAACGTACTTTCCACTTGCCCGCTCGGGCCACCAAAAAAATATTGCTTTAAAAAATGTATCCTGTGGTATTGGTATTTTGACTAGCAATTTAGTTAAATTGTTTAGTTTATCAACGCTACAACATAGCTTTCCGTGAGTCGCTTGTCGTTGTTGGGGAAAAAGCAAACAGTTGTTTGCTGCGGAGCGCAGCGCGAGCAGGCTCCCGTGAGCGGCAGCGCACTCCTTCACTACAGAATATCGCGCCACCTAACCATTCACCAAAATGTTTTTAATACCAGCGGTAGCCGGGCAAAAAACAATCTTCAAATAAAAGAAAGTCACCGGAGGAGTTAAAGGAGAGTGACAGGGAGCATGTGAAGAAGAGGGAGAGAAAGTTTCAGCCAGCTTGATCGATGGAGTTGGCTTCTAGTGGTGCAGTGACGCGTCCTAAAACCCTTTTATAATCTATCGATTAGATTTATGATTCGAAAATTATAAAAGTAGGGTAGACATGTGGAGATTATCCGGCTGAACAAAACGTGCATTTATCAAACAGGTTTGTTTTCCACAGACCTTATTTCCAGCTATTTTCCAAAACCCCGTGGAGAAATCCCATTGCTTTCTGTCGAGGGAACCAGCAGCTTACTTCCTGGTTTTAGGACGCGTCACTGCACCTCTCAATATGATGCCAATATAAACAAGGTCTTCTGTCTGCTCTGTAGATCAATGCCGACCTATGCTGACAAGTAAGTGAAGAGTAGACAATATAAAGGTATTGGCTATAGGGAAATGTCCCAGCAGTTTAGGATAATGAAGGATCTAATCTAATCGATAGCCATTACATTTCTAACTCCTAATGACAGGAAGGCAGAAAGCGCATTATACTAATAATAATACTCATAATAACAGCAGACATTTTTTAACAATGACCACAATATCATTATTTTAATAAACCAAATATGAACAATTGAGGAAAATGAGGAAGAACTGATGATTCAAATGTTGTAGTACAAGTAGTAATGTAGTTAGTGCATAAATTACTATTGCAACAAATGTGTTCATTTTCTTCATTATTAGTCGATTTTTTTTTTGGTGGACGAATGCTCCGGGCCAGTGGTTACACTGGTGGGGCCAGTGATAATACAATCCCAACAGCCCGGAGGGCCAGTGGCATTTTACCCTTAATGTCTACCCCTGCTTGTAGGGAGATTGCACTCCCAGCTAATATTGAGTTTGATTGTGTTGGTGTGGAAATCAAACTGAGGAAATGCTCCTCACCATGATTTGCCTGTATCGACAACCCACCGCTAAGGTGGATTTCTATGACCAGGTAAAACTCCTGCTGAATTCCTGTGACTCCAACAAAGAGCTAATTATCCTAGGAGACTTTAATATCAACTGGAATGACAAACAAAATATAAAGACCTTAAAACGGATCATGGATAATCACAACTTAATACAACTAATGGATCAACCGACTAGAATAACCAAAACCTCTAAGACTATGATAGATGTATTATTTACAAACAAAGCTGACAGAATAGTTAAACCCTACAACTTCCTGACTGGTCTTTCCGACCATAATCTGGTTCTTTTTGCCAGGAAACTCACACAAAAAAGGTTCATGGCCACAGCTAAAACCCCTGCCTTCGGTTCTCGCTTCATCCCCAAAATCCTGCAACAACGTTTTATGGAGGCAGTGAAAATGATTAATTGGGGGGACACTCTGTCCTCTGAAGACATTGGTGAAAACAGTAATCTGTTTATATCTAAAATTGATGATACAATGTCTTCCTTCTCAAGGAGAGGGTGCCTTAGGGACAGAAAGGAACATCATCTTCCCTGGCTAAATCTACAGTGCAGGAATTTAATTAAATCTAGAGACCAACTATTAAAGCAGAGCTTAAAATCCGGACTATCCACTGACAGACATAAATTTACTCATGCTCGTAACAAGGTAACACAAACAATAAGACAGGCTAAAGCAAACTTTTTCATCAATATATATATATTAATATAATTGAAGGTGCGAAAGGTAACAGTAAAAACTTTGTCAAATCCTAAATAAACTATTAGGTAAACATAAGAAACAGGAAAATAATGCTCTAGAATTAAAAATCAATGATGCCCTGATAAAATACCCTGCAGTGTTGGCCAGCTCTCTAATTAGTATTTTATAAATAGTGCTCTGGACATCACAAAGCTCTTCCCGCCATCTGAGGTCTCCCATAGCCCGATTGTGGATACACACCCCGTTTTTGACCTGGAGGAAATCACAGAGGTTGAGGTAAAACATATAATCTTAGGGTTAAGAGGTTCTAAGGCTAGGGATGCAGATGATTTAGACACCAACTTTATAAAAACACATATCGACGGTCTAATACAACCAATTAGAATGCTAGTAAATCAATCTATCAGCACAAGGGAAGTTCCATCATCCTGGAAGGTGGCCACGGTGACACCGATCTTTAAATCTGGGGATAAGGCAATGATGTCCAATTACAGACCAATCAGCATCCTCCCCTGTGTCTCTAAGATAGCTGAGAAATGGGTGTCAAAACTAATCACCAAACATTTAGACAAAGGTTTCGCTCCACTCCACCCAATGCAGTTTGGTTTTCATGCTCACCACTCCACTGAGACAGCTAACTGTGTCTTTGTGGAAAGGGTTAAATGTATGTTGGACACGAGCCCATATGTAGGTGCTGTCTTCCTTGATCCGGCCTGTGAACAGGTGTCGGTGCTCAACACGGAGGCGTATAAATGCCTCCGTCTGTTCCTTAGTCCCTTGAGCAAACACCAGAAACAACAGTATGTTATAATGCCATGTGTAATGAATGAATACCATACCACTCTTGAGCTTAACTGCAGTTCGGCAACAAACAATTGTTTGTGCTACTCTCTCTAACGGTTTCAACATAAACTGTACCGAAAATAAATACCTCACGATGTACCTAGCTAATTATGAACTTGCTTTACTTTCACGGAACACATTTTTGGTGATAACAAATTTAACAAAGTAACATTACCAACACATTTTATACGCCACTGCAGCCTACATACTTACATTTAAATGTGTACTGCGTCGCTTCAGCCATTTTCCGCCAAGGATTTTGGAAATTGGTCCATGCGCAAAGCATTGTGGGGATTTTAAGACCGCGGAGGATACACATGTGCAGCCTCGAAATTTCCCGCAACGAAGGACACCGGCCTCCGTAGAATTCCAAGGATCCTGGACATTGGAACAGTCCTTCGCTGGGACTCGATGACGTAGCATCCTTGAAATAGTGGAGCAGCCTTCCTCAACATTGAGAAACACCCAGTACATACGTCTCAAACCACACATGCACATGGCTGCTGTGCCCTGAAGTGACAATTGGCATTGTCAGCTACCTAGTTACCACCTTTATCATTTGCGGTATTAAATAATTCAGACTGCTAAATTAACCCTTTAAAGTTATTGGTGGCTTATTTTTGACACCAGTTTAGTGGTACCTGACTTAAATTGTATGAAAAAACCCATGCAGGGTTAGTACTGTGTTCAGCGAAGCAATTGCGCCTGGAACACACCTGTTAGAAAGCTCACACATAGACACACACCTGTTGACTCTGTATCTCTGATTTGATTTAATCAATCAGACAGTCAAAAAAAAGTTTGAATGAAGCACTGTTTTGTGCACCATTCAATCCTGAAATTAAATACAGTTAAATCCTAGATAAAATGTACGTTAGTGGGTCTTGAACATGTTGAATTAAATGTTCTCGTATAATTTCTTTGTTTGATGTTGCAAATGGAGCTGCTATGATGCAAAAAAACATTTCAAACTTAATCTGACAGTGGCGAGCCGTCAGGGCCCTCTCTGAGGGCCTAAGATATTCTACAAAATAATATTTAAAAACATTAAGAATTTAATTTGTTTGTAGTTATATTTTTCATTCGTTTTACCAAAATAACTTGATTTGATTGTATTTAAAATAACATTTCCAAAGAAATAAATCCATCGAATCTGCCTATTCAGTTTCTGTTTGAATGTGAAGGGTTAAATGAAAGAAGATCCTTTAGCCCGTCTCTGCGAGTTAAAGCTGTGAAGCTTTTCTTGTTTCCATAGCAACTCCCTGTCAACAGCATAAACTCACCTTCAAAATAAAAGCATGCCAAATTACACATACAATTGCAACAAAAGTAACAAACACAATGCAATATCCTTTTCAATTTCAAAGAACACAAATTGGGTTATTTACAGGTGTTGTTTTGTGTGGTAGAGGGTCGCTGTCATTGATGCGTTTTGCACTCCGGGCCGTTGTTTTGATATTCCGCTGAAGTACACTGTGACTTAGTAGGCTTTTTTTAGACGAGCTGCGGCTCGCCTCGAAAGTAGACGAGAATAGACAATCGCAGCCGGGGGAGGTCTCAAAAGCTCGCCTGAAGTCGGACAGCTCGGAGTCGGCTTCGTCTTCTTCTTCTTCTTCTCTCGGTTTTTTGGCGGACAGCAAACAACTTTAAGGTGCATACCGCCACCTCCGGAGTCGGCTTGACTCGGTTTGCATTTATAAAGAATGCACACATGTGTTTAATCGTTAATGTCAGATATGTACTAAGTAAATACATTTGTTCCTGCTCAAGATTAGATTCAACTTTATTGTTATTGCACACATTACAGGTACTGAGACAACGAAATGTAGTTTAGCTTCTAACCAGGTGCAACAAGCAGTGAAGTGAAAAGTAATACAATCTACAGAATAAAATATAGAATGAATTGAATGATGAATAAACAGTGAGGGGTATGAATACACTAGATATCAGCCTGTGAGCAGTATGAACAGTGTGTGTGAATATGCTAAGATATATAAAGTATGAAAACGGTAAGCAGTGCAAGTATAGTATAAAAATATATAGATATTAATTTCATGATGATAAACTTTGTGGAACAATGATGAAAAATGGGAATGGATGTGGCGACGTAAAACTGACACAAAACAACAACAAACTTTTGCAGAGCCAATTGGAGAGTTTCATCAGCAGCACGTGGTAAAAACCACCAATGAGCGCTCAGCTCGAGATACCAGCGAGTCGTTTCCCATCAAGCATTTCGCTTCCGCAGCCCGTGGAGAGAAACTGCGCCTCGCCGCGCTCTCAAGTCTGCGGGCGTCTTTGTCCCGCAAGATTTCAACATCTCATGTAGGCGAGCCTCCAGAGCAAGTCGGACAAAATGACTAACCATCGTGCAACGCACTAGAAAGACGTTGATCGCAATTGCGCAGGTCTGCGTCCGTCTCGCTCGTCTCAAACAAGCCTACTACCTCTTTTTTTTCGAGGGAAGGGATGGGGCTCAGAGGGCCTCGGTATAAAAGTCACGGCTCGCCACTGTAATCTGACAATACATTTTTGTCGTATCGTATAATGTACTTCCCATGATTCGCATTGGTACATTTATCGACTCAAAACAGCTAAATGTAAGAACAAAACGATGTGGTTAGGACAAAGCACTAGACCAGTGGTCTCCAACCAGTGGCGTAGCTGTGGGTGGGCCCGGGTGGGCCTGGGCCCACCCACAGCCAATCAGCGCGTTATAGCGCAGCCCAGAAGGAAGTGCCACAAACTGCAGTTCCTCTAGTGGCCAACAGGGGATGGATGCAGAAAGGAGCAATTCCCAT
The DNA here is from genome assembly GCA_902827135.1 of Harpagifer antarcticus. Lineage (NCBI taxonomy): Eukaryota > Metazoa > Chordata > Actinopteri > Perciformes > Harpagiferidae > Harpagifer > Harpagifer antarcticus. The sequence continues at coordinate 3,524,705 of CADEHL010001011.1, forward strand.
TGACCCCCATGTTCAAATGCCCAACTTTACAGCAGAAATATATGTTGTTTCTAGCCTGGATCCAATATCACTTATTCTGGATATAGTTATATTCCACCTTCATGACAATGGAATAGGGAGTTCATTTTTTTACCGTGAGTAAATTAGTAAGTAAAGTAAGTTTTGCCGCGAGTGACTTAAAGTCTTATTTCTTCTTGAGGTCTGCAGTGAAGCGTGTACACATTTGCTGAATATGAAAAGTCTCTCTCAGTGTGTGCCCACTGTACGACTGTCAAGGATAAACAACCTGTGGCCGTCGAGCCAGTCATGTGTAGGGATGGGTACCGAGCCCCGGTATTAAACGGGCCCCAGGGCTGAATTATTAAATACCGTGGTACCATTAAGCTCCAACGTTATCGGTCGGTACTGGAGAAAGACATGTAAAAAATATCTGTCATATGTATTATTTAGGGCTGTCAGTTGATTAAAATATTTAATCGCACGATCATTTAATGTATCATATGTTCGCCGAATTGACATTTGACATGAAAGCACTAATAAATGTAGTTTCATCCACTTGAGTTTACAACTAGAAAAATAATCGATTTGTTTTTATGTCACATCCGACGGGAGGAAATTCAGCAGCTCTCACTACCGATTTGTAATCCTAATTTAATCATCATCTTCACCACGGTCATTTATGTTTATGTTCGCCGAATTGACATGAAAGCACTGACAAATATGAATATACTGTAGTCAACTTCATTAAAACGTTATTAACGTGCCTAAACTCAGTAATTCACCATTTCTACGCATGACAACACACTTTGTCCGTGTTTGGCTCTCTCGCCGCACAGTGAAGCGTTCCGGCATTGACGTCACCTCCGACTTCCCCCAACACTTCAAAATGAGTCGAAGGAATTTCCCCGCGATGTTCGAAATTATTGATATTTATCGGAACGGTATCGCACCTTCTTTTTTAAACTGACGGTTCGAGATGACTAGTAGCCCAATATTTAATTGCGCAACAGTTGTTGGGATGCTGTCACAGGCTCTTTAAGGCTTAATATTAATTAAACAGATGAGTTGAGAAAAAAGCACCCCCCACACAGTAGTCATGAAGGGGGAATCTAACTATACAGAGAATATGGTTTTTGAACCACGATGTAAACATGTTTATTTCTGCTGTAAAGTTGGGCATTTTAACATGGGGGTGTATGGAAATTGCTACTACTGGCCACGAGATGAACTGCAGTGTGTGGCACTTCCGTGTTGGCGTCCCGGCTCTTCCCCAGAGTTTGCCGCTTGCTCCCAACACATCAGCCGTTAGCACACAGCTCCTCATATCTGTTCAGAAACTGGACAAAAGTTAAACATGTACAAACCACAGACTGTCTATGTCATGGCGAATACAGTCGCTGCTTTATTTATGTCTGTATGACGTTGTTGTGAGCAGTGGCGTTTTCTCCCGGACGCTAAGGGAAGCCAGGCTTCCCCTGTTTTTTCGGATTGTAGTTATAATTTAAATAAAAACACTTTGTTTTGTTTCGATAATTCTCCTTTGCTGTGTGTTGCTGCCGGCCCGTCTCTCCCCCATTCTCATTGAGTATTTTACAAAGAGTGAAACAAACAGCGCCCCTCTAGATGTTATGGTGAAACAGTAGATTGCACTCACTGTTGCGAGAGGAGGCCAGCCGAATCTGGTTTCCCTTGGTGACAAAAAAAAAATGGAGGGATTGACCAATCAGATGAGGCCCACGTGATGCCCCTGCTAACCTGTGATTGGTCAGGGCCATGCCAAGGGAAGCCAGCCGCCTCTTGCTTCCCTTCAGAGGCGGCTGGCGATTTGATTGGACACTGCCATCCAATCAAATCACATCAACATCAGTTTTAATACTGTAACTGTCATCACCGCCGTTAGAAATTATCAAGCAAATGAAGCATTATGGAGGGTGGCGTTTTGGCGTACTTAATCAAATATAACTTACTAAACTTCTGCTACAGCAGCAACTACAAATGAAATCAGATGACAGGCCAACGCCCGCACTCGAGCTGTGTGTACACAGAGGAAAAAGGGAGAGAATCGGACGTTCAATGAGGACAATTATGTCCCACATATGTCTAACTGGAAGCGCTAAACTTCAGCGTCTATTTTGCTGGCCATGTCTTCTTTTTGACAAGGAGTCGTGCTCCCTGAACAATCCTTGGGCAACTTCAGGATTCATCGACCTTGCCAACCTGTCACGGGCAATTGAGAGGCACGGTAAATCCAAAACTCACATAGATTGTGTGATTGTCTGCATACATTAATAAGTAAAATGCTTAAATGAATAAGGAGAGAGTTTCAGCTGGAGAGTGCGTGCAGACCTTTCGGATAGATAACAGGCGTGTGCAAGTCCTGCATCTGTGTGATACAAATGTGTGTAAAATGATTCCGGGCGCTGTAATCACTCATCTGGTTATGTTATTGACCACCCCCCCGACCCAAAAAATGGGCTTCCCCTACATTTTTCCCAACGCCACGCTACTGGTTGTGAGTGTGGACGGAGCAGCTACAGGTTAGTTTAGCCTGATGGATCCGATTCCATTCAGAAAACACGCATTTTAAAAGCTTTTCGCCTGCCGTCTTGTCTGCAGACTTGTCAAAGCGTTAATTCATGGTTTTTACTAACCGTTATCAGTATGTAGTTACTTCGGCTTCACTTTGAAACCTATATTACATTTAAATCACGGTCAAATATGTTCATTTTGTTGTAGTTGGTATCTCCCATAGGATTTACATGGAGATAAGCCCCGCCCCCTCTCCAGCGCCTCTTGTTTGAATGACAGGAGCAAACACAGCTGACAGCCGCGGTGAAACTCGAGCGATTAGAGTGATGTGAATATTGGGTGGTCTACCATAGTATTTACATGGAGATAAGCCACTTAAAAACCATGAATTAATAAAGCATTAATTCTGTGTTTACTCCTGTCATTCAAACAAGACGCTGGAGAGGGGGCGGGGCGTATCTCCATGTAAATCGGATCGGAATCGGATCGATCAGGCTAAACTAACCTGTAGCTGCTCCGTCCACACTCACAACAACGTCATACAGACATAAATAAAGCAGCGACTGTATTCACCATGACACAGACAGTCTGTGTTTTGTATATGTTTAACTTTTGTCCAGTTTCTGAACAGATATGAGGAGCTGTGAGCTCTGAGTGTGTGCTAACAGCTAACGGCTGATGTGTTGGGCCAATCACGAAGCGTCATTTCTTGATTGGCAGCAAAAACAACCAATCACAGCAGTGCTTCTCTGGCTGGCTCTGTCCAATCACAAACAAGAAGTGTTCTCCCTAAGGAATACCCTTTCCGTCCAATGTGAAATGCTGCGGTGATTTCTGAAATGCTGTTGTGTTTTCTGAAATGCTGCAGCGTTTTGTGAAATGCTGTGGTGTCTTGCACTTCAGGGCCACCGTAGCAACAGACAGAAAGCAACGGGCAAAACAGGAGGTGAACACTTTTCAAAACAAAACAGGAAACCAAAGACAGAAAAAGACAAGACAAAACACAACACAGACAGATCTTGACAAAAAGACTGCAAAATGCGTCCATGATTATTTTTAGTATTTTAGATCTTTCCAATCCAAAGGTGTGCGAGGGGGCGGGGGCAGTTTACACATGCTACATGCAGCAACACACACACACACACACACACACACACACACACACACACACACACACACACACACACACACACACACACACACACACACACACACACACACACACACACACACACACACACACACACACACACACACACACACACACACACACAAGGAGGAGATGGCGGAGAGAACTAAGCGCTCCAAGGTGTGGTTAAACTTTACCCGTCTCGTTGTGGACAATGCTCGTTGACAAAAGTGCAATAAGAGTTTAGCATGTCAGGGCGGTAACACGAGCAATGTGTCTAAACATTTATAGTGCTCCACATTCAGACGGAGGAATGCACCGGGTTCCACTGTCTCTCTAGCAGCTCTGTAGCCCCATCCACGAGTAACGTTTCCACGTCAGGTGGTATGCTAGCAGCAACACACGGAGTTAACTCAATTATACAAACATGGGCTAATGATTAGAGGTAATAGTTATTTAGAGTTATTTATTTAGTTAAACTTTCAGCTATTCCGATTACAATTCTGTCATCACATTATTTAATACGACCCACCTACATTTCTCCAGGCCCACCCGTACAATAATTCCTGGCTACGTCACTGTCTCCAACACGTCGATCAATAAGCCCTCAATAAGTAGCTCGCCAAGCAAATCCAAAATGTAAAAAATACACACAAAAAAAAGGAAAATAAATTAAAATGATCTCCCCTGCATAAACGAAACCTCAATCATAGCGAACTCTATCTACTTTCTACAACTCTATATCTATCTAACACCCCTCCTCCCTCCACCCCCCACAATGAATATCGACCAATCACGTTCTTGCTTGATTTGCGGGACCAACGTTGCAGTCGGGAAGAAAAGCAATGTGGAGCGGCCGGCACCTCACCGCTTCTGATAGCTTTGTTCGTTATTCTCGCGTCCATGAGAGAAGCCTTAAAAAAGGAGACTAATGGAGTCTCTGAGAAGGTTCAAATGTGTACTTTAATTAAAATGGCGCGGTAATGTTACAAGCAGAAGATGGTTCAGAGAGAGGGATGTAAAAAGCTCCCTCTCTGTGGTGTCGGCCGAGCAGAAGAGGCTCTCGTCTCCACACATTCGTCTTTCCCGCTTGCTGGCTGTTCGCTCCTCCTCTCTGGGGACCGTGGTGACGTAGGGGACTTCCCCCCTCGTTCTTCTGTGTCCGATATTGCGTTAAACAGAGGATTTCGACATTTTACATTCATTGCTTACTTCCACATGCCTTTTCTCCTCCTTATCTCTTTCATAACTTTATATTTAATACATGTTAACGGCTGCAATCGTTACTTTTCCCTAAAACCTGAAGTCAAGCTACTGTTGGTATTTCGGAGATCCCTTCCGGAATAGCTTTTCAAAATAAACTTTAACCACAGGCGTAAGCTAACCGGAAGTATTTTCACAATAAAACAGTTATAAAAGTACTGGTGTTTAATCTATCTTATATCATCAAATATTGATTTTAATTTCTAACACTTCATAAGGAGTTTGACCGTGATTTTCCTTCTGGCAGAATCTACACAACACATCCGCCCCATTGAACAGCCTATTCATGCCAGCCTATACAACACATGAGGGGCAGAGTTTTACTGTGTGTGTGTTGTAACTTGCATATATATTTATTGCACTTGACGCACACACACACACATGGGCGTAATTTCCCCTGGGGACAGGGGGGACATGTCCCCCCCACTTTTCAAAATCCCGTTTGTGTCCCCCCCCCCACCTTTCAAATGCGTCACACAGGAGCGTCTGTGTGTGTGTGGCACGAGCGCATTTTGTGAGAGAGAGAGAAACAGAGAGAGTTACGGGCGTTGTTGTTAGCATCTGGTGCTAGCTCGGAGCTAACGGAGATTAGAAGCTGTTTCAACAATAAGGAGAGGGAGAGTCCTCTCCTGTCGGACTGAGAGGCTCAGATAATGTCAGCGTAGGTGCAGGTAAAGGACTCTGAGTGATTAGATTGTAAACTGTAGTCTAAGTTATCTCAGTGGGTCTCAAACGGTTTGGTCATCTATGTAAACAAATGTTTCCATCTATTTAATATAGTTGTAAAAAATAAGTTAAGAAATCATTCCAATGTGTACTATAGGTCAGTAAAAAATTAAAAATACAGTTTAAAAGGGGAGTGATTAGTAAAATATGCATAAATAAAAAGAAAGAATGTCAACTAGGTAACATAAAATAAGAATAAACAAATTTAAATGATTTGTTAATGGTTGTGATCATATTCTAAAGATGTTTGGATTATTGAAAAGTATACAGCTCCCTTTCATCTGAGTGTTGAGAGCTGTATCCATAAATTCATTTTGTGCTCAAAGTGCACCAGATTGATGCATTTAAATTCAACATTTAATAACAAATCTTCCTGGGGGAGCTTGCCCCCGGACCCCCCGAGAGTATGTGAGGTCCACCCCCAAATAAAGCAGGTTAAAATAATTAAATTGCATAAATGTTCTTTTAGTAAACACTGAAAACCGGTCCCACAGACCCAAACAGCACACAAAGGTTAAAGGTAAGCATATAATAATGTTAAGATTTGCTAAATATACACTGCAAAAACTAAAAACTAAACAAAAAAAGAGGAGTAAAAGTAGCTCACGACCTATTATTTTTTTGAAAGTAGCTCTTGTCCTAAAAAAGGTTGGAGACCCCTGCACTAGACTGTTCAGTGTTGCATCCAGCTGTGTTCCCTCTGTCCAACAGTGAGGGAGAAGAAGCGCCAATAGAGTCCTATCTGCTGTCATGATAAAGATTAGAAGAGAAGAGCTGTGTAATAGAAAGAGAATTACCCCCCCCCCTCTCTGTCTCCCTGCTACAGTCAGGGAGGCTGGCTTCTATCATGTCAACACACCGAGGGCTTTTAAGTAAGCGGTAAAATAATAAATACACCCAAAACACCAGCTGCAGGCTCCAGAATGTTTTTTTAAACAAATAGTCGGGGGCATTATTAGTGATTGCTTCATCAGGTGGTGGCAGTGTTGGGCAGGCAGCCGTGGTGGAATGTTACCAACAGTTTTGGGTGTAACGTGTTACAAAGTAACTATTACTGTAACTAACTATCACAGTAAATGTTTCGGTAACGCAGTAATGTAACGCGTTACTGTTATAAATTCAGGAATCACACTACAGTTACTAACATTGCACGAACAAATGACTAGATTCTCCCTTTGACAGACTAGACTCTACATTATTCAGAAGTTTACAGTAACTTTGGATAATATCACACGGGTTACGGAGCCTCTCTTTTCCTCTCTCCCTCTCCTGACAGCCCGCCTGTATCTCATGCAGCTCGCTGATCCAGTGAATGAGTGACCCGACAGTAAATAATAACCATATTTATAACAAGTTTAGCTAGTTCCAGGGGTAGATAAGATTGGATTAAATATTTCCAGTCACTAGAAGGATTTCCGCTGCAGGTTTATAGTTGCGCAACATTTGAGCGACTTATCCACATGCAACTGTCACAGGGGTTGTGCTGCAGTGCAGAGACAGAGTCATCAACAGCTATAACTTTTGAGGGGTGGAGGTATGCCCATTATTTTGAATTTGTCAGAAGAATTGACAGGAATGTGACGGTAAGGTGCACTGCTGCAAACACAACATAAAACCTCTCCAAGCACCTGCAAAGGCAAGGCCAACACGAAGCTAGTAGCTAAAGACACCCAAACTCAGAGTGATGATGTTGAATGTGTGCCGACTCCGAACAAGCAGCAAAAACGCCAGGTCACGTATCCTTCACCACTCTTCAGGACAGATAGTGCCCCAGGGTAGAGGGCTTCGCCTGTGTTAATATAACAAGGGTTACAATACGTAACCCGGCGTTATATCTTTCACAGGCTCCGCCCTCTACTGGACTCTATGGGTACAGTGGGCGGAGCTCCGATGTATGCACACACTGTCGTCCAGCACACTGTTCCACCTCACTGTCCCTGAACAGCTTTAGCAGCCACTGCGCCTCACTCACCTCCCCCTCGGTTGTAACCGTGGAGAAGTCCAGGCTGCGGCCGATAGAGCACACCCTGACGCGCTTGTCTCGCAAAAAAGTGTGCTCGAAAACAGTGCTGAGGGCTCCCCTGCGTCCGCTTATAGGCAGACAGGGAAAGTCCGCAGCTGTATGGGTTCACTATGCACCCTCTCTCCTGAGTCCCTAAAGAGCACAGGGAGAGCGCAAGTGCCCCCTATGTCCCCACACTGAGACACTGACCCCGTGCAGAGTGTGTATGGACTATAGTATGGAGGGCTCCCCGCCTCCTGCCCCCAGGCCTTGCGGCCCAATAATCGCTCTGACCTAGTGAGGCATCTCTAGCAATGAGCGAGTAGCCCACACACCCGCCGCCATGATCATCATCCAGGGAGAGTACAGCCCTGGGCGGTGGACTTCCATGGACGCCGGACACGGAAGGAATGGCGAATGTGAAATGGCACCGCCTCGGCCATATCCTGGTCCCCCAAACACTCGAAGCAGAGGTGGTGGGGATCGGCGCCCGCTATTTCAGCCAGGGCACGATTTAAAAAAATACTTGTTTTCTTTCTTTCTCTTTCTTCCTTTCTCTCAAAAAATACATGTCGGACTCAGTGCTAGGCTATCACCTCCGCTCGCTGAAGAGTAAAGGATGGTGGTCAGGAGGCGGGGCCTCCTTTTATACGGAAGTGAGATGCGCACGCATTCAGGTAGGCCCGCCCCGGGGCCGGCTACGTCTATAGAAATCTCAGTTGGTGAATGCTTGCATGATAAGGTAGTACCCATAGAGTCCAGTAGAGGGCGGAGCCTGTGAGAGATATAACTAGAATTTTCGCCGTTATTAACTTGTGTTATGTCTTCCTTATTTTAATAGTAATTGTTATATAAGATAAGATAAGACTGTATTCATCCCGAAGGAAATTGTGTGCACATGTAGGCCTACGTTTTAAGTGTTGGCAATAGGCAGTTGAGTAACGCAAAAGTAATGTAAAGAGTAATGTAACGAGTTACTCCATGTAGAGAGTAAAGAAGTAAAGTAATATATAACTTTTTTTTAAAGTAATGTGTAATACCTTTTTTGGAGTAACGACCCCATCACTGGTTACCAAGTACTGTACTAAAGTAACAAATTGAGGTACTTGTACTTTACCTGAGTAATTTCACATTATGCTACTTTGTACTTTTACTACACCCATTTCTTTCTTGGCAAATATTGTACTTTTTACTCCATTACATTATTTTACAGCTTTAGTTACTTTGCAGATCTAAATTATTAATACAAAAATATCAATCAAATCATTCATTAGCAAATAATACGATAGGTTAAACTTCACAGTAGTATATAAAGTAAATTAAATAAACCCCTTCTTTACCAAGTGCAACATTGAAGTAATGAACACGTTAATACATTCATCATTTTTACTAAAATATTTAAAACATATGGTGGTTTAAATATTCTGCATAATGAAACATTTGATGTTAATACTTTTGTATTTTACTTAAGTACACATTTGAATGCAGGGCTTTTACTTGTAACGGAGTACTTTTACACTGTAGTATTGCTACTTAAGTAACTAATGAGAGTACTTGTCTCCCCTCTGGCAGGCAGCATGTTCTGTAACAGTAGTGCTCAGCAGTCAGTGCAGCAGTACTGGTAGAAATCAAGGTCTTACACAATGCCAGCTGTCTTGTCGAGCACTTTGGGATAGCTCATGTAACATGATACGGTTTGCTTCGAAATCTCACGAACTGCACAAACTACTTCAACAGTAGAGCCTTACAAATGCAGGAAAAATTTGAACTGTTCTTTTCACGAAGATGAAAGCAAAGTGTTTCCTGTTTCCAGAAACAGATGGGAAGCTTGGCTTAGAAAAATCCTCAATCAAAACAAGATTTCATTTTGGAACAGCAGTGATGCGTTTATCAATCAATTTAAGTCGGAGATATGTTTTTCATAACTTTCCCAGTCTTGCATTTATGGACTTAATTTTGTACTCACTAAAGCAAATGTTAGTGTCTATGAAAAAGACACCGGTGCTGCGAGGTTAAACATGCAGCTGACGGACAAATTACACAGCCTAATCTGTTTTCTCTTCCAGAAACTTTGGCCCCATAGTTACAGCTCCGAGCTGTGTTCTGTCAATCAAAATGAAAATAATGCATCTATCACATAAGGCCATGATAATATGACTTTCACATTACATGACATTGCATTTAGCTGACGCTTTTATCCAAAGCGACTTACAATAAGTGCGTTCGACCAACAAAATACAAACTTGAAGAAAACAGAATCATAAAGTACATCAGGTATCATAGAGCTAAAACATTTCAAGTGCTACTCAGCTGGCTTTAGGTAAGCCAGACTTCTCAAAGAAAAGTGGTCTTGTGGCTTAACTTGTCCCATCTCAGGGGGAAGTTGATCCGAGTCAAGGGGTAAAGTGAAATACATATCATCCTTTATCTGCCACTACCTGCTTTGGTGTCTGCACTGTAGTAACACCTGCTTCATCAACATTATAAATCGTGCTGGAGGAGCGTCTGACAGTAAAACGAACACGAAATAGCCAGATCATATCCCCCCCGACCCAAAAAAATGTATATCCTTGTAAATATAGCTGGTACTGTAGGTAAACACATGTACCAGTCTATTGTAAATGTACTTTGAAGATGTATATAGGCCAGTCATTGATAGTTATTCATGTTATAAAATGTGGTTATTCTCTCATCTGTCTATCACTTTTACCTGATTGTCAAATAACTCCTGCCAGGAATACGGCAGGGAAGATGGTGGTGTGCCTTTTACAATTAATGAACCAATCTAGACCTGAAAGAATATCATTCATTCAATCAAGATATTGTATTTAGCTACACAAGACCAGTTAACCTTAGCTGACCTACTGGATCATGTGATCTGTTGCACACCCTCCCTGCTAAACCCTTCTCTTCACAGTTGTCTAGTACAGGAATGTTGTTGTTTCTACAATGTTTAAAACATAAGAAACAAATCAGTTGTGTAAATCTACATTGAAATACCATGTTATACTACAGAGACTTAACTTAACTTCAATGCCTCATGGGGGGATTAGTTGAACCACTGGCTCACTTTGCCCCACAGCCACTTTTTGGGAAAAACACTGTATACTTTAGTCCTTAATGCAAATCTTTAGCTAAATGATTCACATGGCTTTACACCTTGCTAAATAACCAACATGTATATGTTCAGACCTGGGTACATTTGCTTTGACATAACAGTAATTATACCTGACATGTATGTACTTTGAGCAAAACATGGTTTATTGTGAAAGAAACACATTTACCATGTGCTTCTCTCCATCACAGCCACATATACATGATGGATGCTTACCCACTGGCTCATCTTACCCCACCCTCCCCTATGGGAGATGGAGTCGAGAGCTGAGAAATACCATGGCAACAGGAATTACTGTATCAATAAGCATATACTTTTCATTGGTCTAATGTTATATTAAGAGTACAATAATATATTTGAGTATTCATAAATGTTACGAAAATGTTTCAACTTTACAATATTTTCTAGAGCTTTAAGTTTTGACGCTGGTGGTGATGGGATGAAGGTGATGTAATGCGGATGGATATGGTGATTGCAGATGAATGTAAGGGGGCTGCAGCTATTTCGCCTGAAATGGCAGGGAGGAGATTTATTGTTTAGGTTTGACAACAGCAACATGATTGGCAGGTGTAGAATTTTCTTACGAATTGAAGAAGAAGAAGAAGAAGATTCAATTTATTGTCATTACACAGTACAGGTACTATGTAACGAAACCTCTGCATTAGACCCATCCTAGTGTTCGGAGCAGTGGGCTGCCATTATGTACAGCACCTGGGGAGCAGTGTGGGGAACGGTGCCTTGCTCAGGGACACCTCGGTAGCACTTGGTCTTTCCGGGACTTGAACTGGTGACCTTCCAGTTGCCAAGCCAAGTCCCTATGGACTTCGCCACCACCGCTTGCCAAAAGGCAGATTGAGTTTAATCTAAGGGGTGAAACTCTCAGTTGATTAGTAAGAAGCGGGGGCAGTGAGTGTTGTGAATAGATCGTCTTCCTGATTGAAATTACCCTAAATATGTTTATGCCATTTGAGTGTGGTCTTTTATTTTCACCCTATAAACAGTTTTGCCTGAGTTTACACTGTGGTCAGACAACATTCAGGTTAACGACCGAACGTCTTTACGAGTAAGGTACATGTACACAGAGCGCTATTTGGTGAGGGCATATTAGCCGCAGTTTGCTGTCCTGGTAGAGTAACACCACATGTCCACGTCTCAACAGGGAAGCAGTTGGTCAATGCATGATGGAAATGTTGCAGCTAGTTTGTAGGGGTGTTGTGTTGCATTAGTGGCCTTGCCCATTGGCTGATGACCATTCAAGATAACGTCAGTGAAAGTAGATGGACGCAGAGTACGTTGTTTTCCTTTGTCCAAGTACATATTTGTTTTAAAAGACAATATGAGGAGAATGGAATATGCTATACTAAAAAAATGTGGGGAAATAAGAAACAGATAACCTGATCATTCCCTGCAAAACTCAAGTTTTTAGTGTTCTGATTGTTGCCCTGCTAGATTATTCATGCCTGTCAGTATTGTTACAGTTATGTCAGTCTGTTTTACACTTTCTCTAAAACACTCAGCCCTACCCTCCCCATCAATTCTACAGCCCGCATTTCCCGACCCAAAAAAACAAAACAGAATGGTGACGAACTGAATGTGAGCAGCGAAGCGTCCCAGCCCCATGCTCTTTTAATGTTGTGTTGTGTTTTCTGTTCTGTTGTTGAGGCGCTGGGGACATTCCTGGCACTGAGCTCTTTGGTCTCAATTGCAAGCAGCTGCCCACTCCCACTCCCCGAGAGCAGACTCTATCTCCCACGGGATCTGCTGCATATTTATTTCTAAGAAATCATTCCAACAGGGTAGCTTTTAAAACATGTCATGTCACATTTTCTTTGCCGGCTATGGAGAGATTGCACTCGCCTACACACATTACCAAGGGCAGGGAAGTCAATATGCTACCGCCTAGTGTTTGTCTTCAAAACTGTACATTAAAGTGCTTATAACATTTCAAAAGACTGAGGTGTTATTATTACGGATGTAAACATTACATGTCATTTGTTAGACGCTTTTATCCACAGGAGCAATTTGGGGTGATGTGTCTTGCCCAGGGACACAATGACTGCTGACTGCAGTGGGACTCGACTTGCTATCCCCTGATTCAAAGTCCAGCGCACTATCCACTGAGCCACAACCTCCCACTAAACACATTCATTTTCGGGATAAATCTGGAAACCTTACCGCATAAAAGAAAAATGGACAAAGCAAGTTCGATAACTGTCTTTTAATTCCAAGGTAGATGTTTACCATGAATTGCATGGCAGTAAAAAGCCGAACAAAGCTGAGAACTGACTGGAGACCACTGGATATCCGACCCAGTCTCACAAAAAACACATTTAATTGCCACAGGCCAACACGTAGTAGTTTCTCAAATTGTGAGATGGCTATGTTTTTTTCCCCTATTCATTTCTAATAGCCAGTTTCCATATCACTTGATGATCAACTTTCTCTGCGTGAAAACCAAAAACATGGCGAACCCTGACTTCTTTTTTGTGGAAAATCCGAAATGTTAGGATAAGTTCGCCATCAGCAGTAAGAACCGTCACTACTTTGGTGTAACAGCACACCATATCCATGGAGAAAAAGGCATTGTGCTGAAACATTCAATATGTTCTTGTTGGCCAACCCAATCTCACGGCATTTTGTGTTAAAGTCACGAAATGTAATCTATTTACATCTAACTATCTATCTATATTCACCAACACGATTTTCCCATTTTTTTCGTGTCACACAGAGCGCTTTTAAAAGCAATGTATTTCTATTGGTAGTATGTTTCGTGCCTGCACTACGTCTTTTTGTCCGGTCGGGTCTTGGAAGACAGGAAAAACATTTTCTTACTCAATATCAAGCCACAATTATTGTTTTAACTTTTTCATTTTAAATTGTATAATATCGGACTTTTTTGCCGTCCGTGAGGAAAAGAAATGAGGCTCAAAATACTGAAATCTGTATTTCTCTTATCTTTTTTTCTTTCTAATTTGTTATTCTTTTCTAAACAACACACTGTTATTTACTCAAAGATAACACACAATTATCCTTGTTTTTATTTATTTGTTTAATTATATAATGTCTGGCTTTTTGCCGTCCGTCAGGACCGAGAGTCGGAGCATATCACCTGAAACTGAATTTCAAAATAAAGTCATTAATAATATTATATTTCATATTATTTTGTCTATTAACTAGAGCAGGGTTTCTCAAACGTTTTCATACCAAGGACCACTTAACCAATAAAAAAACACTCGCGGACCACCTAACTCCACAAATATCCAAATACACATCGTTTTTCTAGAACAGATTACAAATCGCCTGAAACTGGTACAAAGAAGTTGCAACGTGTGTGATGAAGGTGTTGCGCTGGGCTATATGAAACTTAAGCTCGCTCCATTGCGGAAATATTCGCGTGAGAGTGCGGAAAACTTAAATGTGTTTATTTATTTCAAATGTGAAATGTTACCAATATACTCACGGACCACTAGGGGGCGCTCACGGACCACCAGTGGTCTAAACTAGAGCACTGGGTCATGTTATGGCCATATTTTCTATGTTGCTGTGGGGTTTTTCCATCGGTTTGGTGTTCAAATATTGCAACTATATATTCAAGCAATAGCTCACAACAGGCGTGGTATATGGTCATTATATCACAGCTAAGGGGCGTTGTTCGGCCCGACGCAATACAATGACCATTTATCACGGCCTGAAGTATGCTATTGCTTTTATAAAACGGTTACCAAGTTTGGCAATATGAAAGAAAAATACACACTCCAATCTAAATAGTTTTTATTAGTAAATAATGATGTTCAAAATAAAATAGTCCCTCCGTTGCCTTCTGCACAAAACATAATGCAAGGTGGTTGCTATGCAACAACACTAACAGCGAGCGAACTTATCAATTACAATACCGGCCCGTAATTATCATTTCACAAAATTATAATTACTATAATAAATGACAATACACACACAATATACATCCAGATCTCATTCTTGAATCATTTTTGTTCAGAGTTCATATATTGCAGTCTTTTTGGAAAAGTGATCATCTTTACTCACTAATCAGTATCAGTAAAATGCTTAGTCTAGGCTAGGAGACAAAACATAAAATAAAAAGGCAAAAATAGTCCATTTAGACTTGGCAAAAGTCCTCTTCCTCCTGAAGAAGGCTAACTTTGTTAATTGGTCTGCTCAGGAAACCAGTCTTGGTCTTGATCTGAAGCATACGTACGAGTCCCTTTTTGTCAACGATGGTCTCAGCAACTTTTCCAGTAAGCCAGGAGTTTCGATGTCTCCTGGCGTGAAGTTGTGTCTGATTTTAGACCATTTCTGTCGTTCTTGAAGTAGGGGAAGGTATTCTTTAATCCACCTTTTCCAGAATAAGTCTGACATATACTGAACTTGTCTCCACCTGCGGCAAGCGTAAATGTCTTCCTTTTGAAACTCTCCTGGTGGCAGGGATGGTGTTGTCTTAAGGAGCAAAAGATGATTGGGTGTCAGTGCTTCTAGGTCGTTTAGATTTGTAGAAGCTTTGGTGATTGGACAGCTATTGAGAATAGCTTCTGCTTCACATAAGACTGTGTTAAGTCCCTCTTCGTCGAGACTTTCGTACTGATCTGATTAATCTTTCCCAAACACCTCCATGATGTGAGCCAGCTGGGGGATGGAAGATCCAATTAATCTAGAACTGTTCTAGATTGCTTTCAGCGCATTTGCACTGCTTGGGGATGAGGTTGCTCCGAAGGAGATGCACGGTCATTCTATATTTCATCAGACCACCAGAGGAACCGTAACAAGTCACGGTCTTCACTTGGAACTTTCACTTGGTGAAACATGGCTTCGATGTCTGCAGTGATGACAACAGGATCTTTACGGAATCTAGACAATACTCCGAAGGTAACTTCGTCACAGTGGACTAACGGCTTCGGGCCTTGTATATTGCACATGTATTTTATTTTGATAAGTGTTCCCCCTCCCGTTCTTTCTGTTACTCCTGATTATGTTCACCTGGTGCCCTGTGTTTTCTCCTCCCCCCCCCCACCTGTGTCTAATTGCTCCCCCCTCACCTGTGTCTAATTGCTGATTAGTGGGTGTGTATTTAGGCTCTGTTTCCTGTTTGGTGAAGGGTGGTAGTGTGGGTGAGATTCTTGTGGCTGATGACTGTGTTCACCTGGGCAGCCATATTGAGGCTGTGTATCTTGTACCACAGCGATGAATAAATGGCCACACCGGGTTATATTTGAATTCTCTGCCTCTGCCTCCTTGCTTGGTCGGGCCGCTCAACGGTCAGCTTCACATTTGGTGTCAGAAGTGGGATTGACCAAGTGAGGAGGTGAAAACGATGGAGGAACTGAGGGAGATTATGAAGTCATACATGCAGTATGAGACAGCCAGATTCAAGCGGGAGGAGTGCCGTTTGGGAAACATGGAGCAGCCGTTTTCAGGGATACAGGAACAGGTTTCCCTGATAAAAGAGAACAGACTAAAGGCAGAGCCGGCTGCAGAGCAACAAATGCCTCAGGCCACTCCATTGAAGAAGAAGAAGAAGAAGAAGAAGAAGAAGAAGAAGAAGAAGAAGAAGAAGAAGAAGGTTAAGACAAGTAAAATGGAGCCGGATGCAGTGGACGAGGAGGGTCTCGTGAGTCCAGCTGAAACGACAGCAGAGGAAAAGAAGAAGGGGAAAAAGGGGAAGAAGGTGGACGGTCAGGAGGAGGTGCAGTCTGAGGACCAACCAACAGGGGGCGATGTAGAGACAGAAAAGGAGCCGGAGACAACAGACGCAGACGCCTCTCTGCTCGCGTCGGGCCAAAAGAAGAAACGTCTCCGGAAGAAACTGAGTCTGAAGAAGAGACAGAGGATCCAGAAGAAAGAGACGCAGAAACACCGGGCGGAGTGGAAACACATGGAGGAGAGCAAAATGGCCAAGATCCATAAGTGTCGCAGGAATGAGCTACTGTTCTCTTTCGGGAGAGGAAGGAGGAAATGTGACGAAGGTAACTTCGGGCCTTGTATATTGCACATGTCTTATTATGAAAAGTGTTCCCCCTCCCATTCTTTCTGTTACTCCTGATTATGTTCACCTGGTGCCCTGTGTTGTCTCAATAATAAATGAGACCAATGGAGTCTCTCGAATAAGGTTCAAATGGGTACTTTAATTAAAATGGCGCGGGAATGTTACAAGCAGAGATATGGTTCAGAGAGACAACAGCTGTGTTCTCGGGTTGCCGGGAGTGAAGGAAAAGGGACGAAACACACACATCAGCTGTTCAAGTATCCTCCAATGGCCCCTCCTCATATGCCGGTTGGCGCTGCTGGGGGTCCGCCCTCCACTCGTCTTCAATGTCCGTTGTTGCGCATAACAGAGGTCTCAGCCATTGTACATTTAATACATAACAAAACACACCTTTTCTCCTCATATTCTCTTACATAACTTTTCATTTATTGCATTTTGACAGATGTAATTTGTTACTTTTAATTATACTGGAAATACTTCACGGCAGTTGTCATTTCCGGTAGTTCCGGATGTTGTCATATGCTACCCACGTCTGTAAACAAAACGTATTAAAATAAACTGTACCTTCATTTAATATTCAGCAATAATAATATCTCAATGTCTTTAGTTGTAGTGTTAAAATCAGTAGGTTTCGGTGTGCAACACTCCGTGTCATTTCGCTTCTAAATTCACCTCTGTAGGAAAAGGAATATTAGCCACATGCTAAATGCTAACCGGAGATGAAGGATTTTCAGAATAAAAGCTTGACATCAGAGATTGTGCGCGAGAACTTCTGGTTTTTCAGAATAAAACAGCATTTAAGCTGACGGTATGTTTAAACTGAATTATGCCATAAAACATTGATTTTCATTTTTAACAGAATCCAAAGTGCAACATATGTACCCTGTATCAAGATTGATGCAAAACAAGTGACATTTGACCTTTTTAGAGAGGTTTAGCAAAAACTTGTTGGGTCATTTGGGTGGATTTTCCATATCTCTGGCCCCCCTTGGTCGATTTTGCTGATTGACATCTCTTTCTAACCGTCAGAGCCAATGGAATCGAGGGAAAGTCCCCCATACACACACAGCTTACCAAATAAGGAGTGAGAGAGACGCGTAGAAAAACCGGAAGCTGCACTAACCTCTGGTGGCTACCATTAGCAGCTAATTCTTCTTCTCTGGTTTTTGCACAAAAATTGAATTATGGATTATCAATACTTTTTTCAAAGTGACAGACACATTGCTATAACCTATGGATTAACCTTCAGCTGCGTTTTTTTTCTCGTTATAATGCCATTGAACGCGACTTTTGATCAGAATAACAGCTAAGGTGAGCATATCTCCGTGTTTTGCAACCTAAAGCTACTCGTGAGTTGTCTGTATTTGCTTCCCCTGTCACGAGTTCTGATCGTTCAGTGATGATACTTATATTTCTATAATCTGTGGACTCTCAGGATGTTATCTAAGCTTGTTTGTGCAGATCCAATAAGTATATCGATCAGTATAGCTAGAGTTCTGTACTAACGGCCTTAAGATTGTTTCGCTGTTTTTTTTTTTTTTAATATTGAAGTTAAAAGCAATCTGGTGCACTTTGAGAGCAAAATGAAGAGATCTATGGATACATCTCTCAACACCCATTTCTCATCTAGCATCTCTGTAAACTATGTGTATTCACTGAATTTCACTCTCTGCCTTTAACGGCTCGTTGTAGCTCCAATAGCTCCAGCCCCCACCCTCCCTGTGAGCACAGTGTGCTCTGATTGGTCAGGACGTTGTGAATCGCGCTAAGCTCCATGGAGGTGTTGTTTCCTTGTTTAGCGATACACAGCCAAACTCATCCTGAGCACACACAAAGTCACAGCCAAAGTAAAAAGAATAAGTGTGGCTTGATATTGAGTAAGAAAAAGGTTGATAAACGCTGTGAGAATGGGTCTGCAGAGAGAATGGGTCTGCAGAGAGAATGGGTCTGCAGAGAGAACGGGTCTGCAGAGAGAATGGGTCTGCAGAGAGAATTTCGCCGCGATCCCAACTGTCTGTTATCAGCCTGCAGCCAGGGAGGAGAAATCAGCAGAGCTGCTTGCACTGAGTGTGTGTGAGGAAGTCCGTGGATTGGTCAATTTGGACCAATCAGTGGGGGCTTAACGTAACGGCTCCGCGGACATAACGTAACGGCTCCACGGATTGGTCCATTTCGTTCCGGGTATGGTTGACGTACCCGGAAGAATCAAATGGACAATGACGTATCTCCAACGAGGCGTTTTGGGGAGGTATTTTCTGTTTTAGAGTTTTACTCGCTACAGGGTGTACTTTGAGGGTTTTGACTCTGCACCCCGTTTACATGCATAAAAAACATCATAACACACAAGGGGACGGGTACTAACCAGAAAAGCATGACATGGGACCTTTAATAAACCATTATAGACCTTGGTTACATCACTTAGCAACAGCTGCACATGCCCACATGCTAACTATGGGTCTTACAAACCTACATAACATTACAAATAGTCAGACGAAAATATTATTTACAATATTAATAAAACTATGAATTCAATTTTAACTGATTGACAAGGCAAAACACTGCACAGCGGCAGCAGCATTAAAGGAAAATATCGTCTTACCTTGTGTTGGGGCTTCACAAAACTCCAAATGTAGCCTTCCTCTCTGGGGTGGCACTAATGAAGACCCTCATTAGAGCAGATACATCCACATTGTCCAAAATGTTACTATGGACATGCATCAAAGTCAGATGTGTCAGTCTCTTCTGTGTCATATTACTCCGTAACCATGTTTCAGACGGCGTAGGGTGGAGAAAGACCGTTCGGATGAAGCAACTGAGATTGGCATACAGAGGCAAAGTTTTATGAGTTTTTCAACGTCTTGGAAAATGCCTCTTGCTTGTGGATGGAGCTTAGCCACACGTGTGGCTATGTCTTCTACCGTGTGACAGGGAGAATCACCAATGGCATCTCCAAGCATCTTAAGCTGGAGGTCCAGTCGGTAACAGTCCACATCAGAGATTAGCTGTGGAAGATGAAGAGACTCTAGCTCCAGGGTTTGTTGTTGGCCCCTAGTGTTAGCTGCCTCGATGAGCACGTTCTCTCTGAGAGCTGCTATCTTCATGCCATCTTGATCGAATCTTCTTTTCAGCTCAGCAGTAAGCAAATCCACAGCCTCGAAAAACTCTTGTCGCCATGTACTCATTGCATTCGCTTCTGGCTCTGTTGTGTGACGGTAACGGGCTGGGGTTTTGCTTGCCCTGTGTTGACGAGCATCTGGCATTTTCAGTTCCGCTGCAGACACTTTGGATTATATGCCCTGGATCACAGTGTCATCACGAAGAGCTACTATGGGCTCCCTCAGCAGATTTGTGCATTCCAGAGCACCCCGTGCGCTAGCGTTGTTGCTCTGCAAATTCTTGGCCACTGCTTCACATGGCTCAAACAGTGCCTCATAGCACAGTAGGCCAAATAATGTTCTCCCTTTTTAAAGACTGTTTATAAAGGCCTCCTATCTTTGCTCTTGCATCTCCCCTCACACTTTTGTCATCTTTGAGTATTTTCAGAGTCTTCTGGAGTTCTGTGTAAGTGCAGACACGCTTGATGGCTATTGTCCGCACACACCATCTTGTCGGACATATGGCCAATATGTTAACCACATCATCACAGCCAAACATGGACACATACAGCTCCTTGCGTTTGGATGACTCGCGGATGACCGTGGCTATACCCTGAACAAAGTTCAATGTCTCAGCAACAAGACCGACTTCTTGAAGAACCAAGTCCAGCGAATGGTTGGCACAGTGCACAAAAAGAGAGTCAGGCACACTTCTTTGAGTCGAGCCTGAACTCCCGAAAATCGTCCCGACATATTACTTGCCCCATCAAAGCAGTATCCTTTTAGACGTTCAATTGGGATGTTCAGCATAAGAAACACATCGGTGATGCACTTGAACAGTGTTTCTCCAGTGCTGTCGGGAGCATTGTAAAATCCAAGAAAATCAGTGTGGATCTCCATGCTCTCGTCCACATATCGCAGTGTCAGTGAAAATTGTTCCATTGCACTTACATCCGTTGTACCATCCGCGGTTATTCCATAGTAAGGGCTTTTTACAGCGCGAGACACAATGTCAGCCTGGATTGCATATGCGCACTGTTTAATGATTTCATTCTGTATCGTATCCGAGAGCCAATTATCCCTCCTAAGCACCCCTTCTCTCTCTTTAGGGAGGTTGTATGTCCGCTCGAGCATAAGTTCATACAGAACACCATCACGACTGTTGTCACCCCGGAAATCTATTCCTTTTTTACCCAGAAAGATAACTGACCTGAACATCAATTCAAGCACATTCCTTGCGGTGCTCTGTGTTTTCCGGGCAGCGTCAGACAGAAGGGCATTAATTGGTGTGCTACCTAAAGCAGCAATACGTTGGCTTGAATCACTATGAAGTTTTGATTTCTCATGTTCATTGAATTTTTCTGTCGCCTTCCGCCAGTTAGAGAATCCCCCCTTTACAAAGCTGCTAACATCCATCCTCACGCTGTCTTCATTAATTAGCCGTTTCTGAACTGCTTTGACACATGTGAAACACATGATATGGTCACTTTCCTCAACATAATGGAACCACTTCCATCTGTCAAACCAACTTGCATTAAATGACCGACAGAAGGTTTCTTTGCCAAACTTTCTACCGGGAAAATTGAAGTCAGTTGGCTGGTTTGGCTTCTCCATTGATTCGACGCTAGCTTCTTCTACTTCCACAGTTTCTCGATCGCTGGTGGTAATGGGAGAAGTTCTCCTAGTTCCTGACTCCGGTGGCTCACAAGTAGACGGAGGAGTTGTAGAGGTGGTGGGCTGAGGAGTAGCTGGTGGTCCACTCTTTTTATTGGGTTGGGAAAAAAAATCCAAAATTCTTTTTTGCGCCATTCTAGAAAGTCACTGTCAGTCTCTCTGCAGTGTGTGTGTCACGTCAATTACGTCACTATCCCACGACCTATGACCTAGATGACTCAGATTTTATTTGGAAAATAAATTCAAGCCACCTGACTGATACAAATATATACTATGACTATTATATGCTACTGTATACAGCTAATTTTATTTTAAGTAAAATCATAACTGTTTTATGTAGTTTAATCATTTTTATTTAGGTGGTCACTCAGTTTTTCAAATGTACACCACTCGCCAACAGGGGGTGCTGCAGCACCCCCAGCACCCCTGCTTCCCGCGGCTATGCACTGAGAGATAAAATGTACTCCATGGTCATTTTTCACACTGTTTCAGTGCTGTTTAGCTGATGTACACCAAACAAACAATTTTGGGGTGAATCATTAACACTTCAGAAAATAAAGTAGACATCAGATTCTTGAAAACATGCATTTATCTTCAAAAATGTGATTTTGATGTGTTTTAAATATAACATCTAATCAGTAGCAACATCAAACAACCCACAAAATACATTGGTCATAGGTGGAAATGTGTGTACATTTGCTCATTAGGCCTCTTTAGGCTGGGGAAACACTTTAGCGGTCATCATTCCAAAATCCTGTTACAACAAATGGACAACGTGGAATACCATACACTAGTGCTAATGTGCAAAGTAAACTGACAAAAATAGTGTTTTGAAAGACTAACAATCACCGAGCAGGATGACCAACATCTAAAAGTGTACATGGCAACCAGTTTACATCAATGTTATAGATGGTGGTCTGAAAAAATGTATACATAATAATAATAATAATAATAGATTTAATTTGTTAGCGCTTTTACAGGTGCTCAAAGACGCTTTACAGATATAGTGAAGGGAAAAGGAAGGAACAACAAATAAATATATAGTAAACAATCACACATTAAAAGCCAGATTGAAGAGGTGAGTTTTTGTGAGTTTTTTGAAGGTGGTGAGGGTCAGTGCAGTCTCTGATGGGTTGGGGGAGTGAGTTCCAGAGGGAGGGGGCAGCGACGGAGAAGGCTCTGTCCCCCCAGGTCCGGTGATTGGTGCGGGTGGGGATGGATAGGAGGTTGGCATCTGATGAGCGGAGGCGGCGGGAAGGGGCGTGGTGGGGCAGCAAGTCTGTGAGGTAGGGGGGGGGCCTGATTGTTGAGGGCTTTGTGGGTAATGAGGAGGACTTTGAAGATGATTCTTTGACGGACGGGGAGCCAGTGGAGGTTCTGGAGGACGGGAGTGATGTGGTCTCGGGAGCGGGTGTGGGTGAGGAGGCGGGCAGCAGAGTTCTGGATATGTTGGAGTTTATTGAGGAGGTTGGATGGTATGCCGTAGAGGATGCTATTGCAGTAGTCGAGTCGTGAAGTGATGAATGCATGAATCAGGGTTTCAGCAGCAGAGGAGGAGAGTGATGGGCGGAGACGGGCAATGTTTTTGAGGTGGAAAAAGGCGGTCCTGGTGATGTGATTTATGTGGTGGTTGAATTTGAGCTGACTGTCGAAGATGACTCCGAGGTTGCGGATGTGAGGGGGGGGAGATAGAGTGTGGCTGTCAATGGTGAAGTTGAAATTCTGGATGTCTTTGATACGGGATGGGGGGCCGATGATGATGATGTCTGATTTGGCACTGTTCAGTTGGAGATAGTTTGTTTGCATCCATGCTTTTATTTCTGAGAGACAGTTGGTGAGAGTGGAGTGTGTTGTGGGTGTGATGGTTTTTGTTGAGATATAAAGTTGGATGTCATCGGCGTAGCAGTGAAATTGAAGGTTGTGGCGACGAATTATTTTGCCAAGGGGGAGCATATAGAGGATGAAGAGGAGGGGGCCAAGCACCGAACCCTGGGGGACACCTTGGGACAGAGGAGCAGTGGAGGAGGTGCAGTTGTTGATGTTGATAAACTGATGTCTGTCGGTGAGGTAGGATTTCAGCCAGGAGAGTGCAGTGTCGGTGATGTTCAGTGATGATTCGAGGAGGGACAGCAGGATGGCGTGGTTGATGGTGTCGAATGCTGCGGTGAGGTCGAGGAGGATGAGGATGTTAAGGTTGCCAGAGTCAGAGGAGAGGAGGAGGTCGTTTGTGATTTTGAGAAGAGCTGTTTCGGTGCTGTGTTTTGATCGGAAACCGGATTGAAATGGCTCAAAGAGATCATTGGAGCTGAGGTGGGCTTTAAGTTGTGAGGCAACGACACGTTCAAGTATTTTGGACAGAAAGGGGAGATTTGAGATGGGCCGGAAGTTGGACATGATGTCAGGTGTGAGTCCAGGTCTTTTGAGAATGGGTGTGACAGCAGCCAGTTTGAGAGAGGGGGGAACTGATCCAGATCTGAGGGAGGAGTTAATGATGGTGGCGATGAGTTGGGAGATGGCAGGGAGGCTCTCTTTAACAAATTTGGAGGGCATTGGGTCAAGTGTGCAGGTGGAGTTAATTCCAGTCATGAGGTCGGACAGTTGCATGGGGGTCACAGGGGAGAAGTGGGACAGGGGGTGTGAGGTGAAGGGGGGGGAGCCAGGAGGGAAGGTGGGGGGTGCTGATGAGGGTGTCAGATTGCTGTAAATGTTGCTGATTTTGGTTTGGAAAAACGAGAGGAAGGAGTTGCACTGTTCGGTGGTGAAGGATGAGGTGGCGTTGTCACAGGGTTTGAGAAGTTTGCTGATGGTGGAGAACAGACGCTTGGGGTTGCTGGAGCCAGACTGAATGAGTTGTGAGTAGTAATTAGACCGGGCTGCTTTGAGTGCGTTACTGTACTGCTGGAGATAGTCTTTGTAGATTTGAAGATGGACTGTTAGTGTGGTTTTCTTGTGTTGGCGTTCAAGTTGACGTTTCCTTGATTTCATTTGGCGGAGTTCAGGGGTATACCAGGGGGCGGAGTGTATGAAAGAGACATGTTTTGTTTTTGTGGGGGCCAGTTCATTGAGACAGAAGGAGAGGGTGCTGTTATAATAGTCCACAAGTTCAGATGGGTTTTCCGAAAGTGGGGAGGGGGAGACAGACATCTTGCAGGTAATGGAGGCAGTGATTGCTGAAGGTGAGATGGATTTGAGATTTCTGTAGGTTATTGTGCGTTTTTGCTTTTGGGCGGGGATGGGGATGTTGATGTCCATGATGATGGCCAGGTGATCAGAGATGTGAAGATTGAGGCTGGACAGATGGTGGATGGTGAGACCAGTGGAGCAGACCAAGTCCAGGATGTGACCACGGCTGTGTGTTGGGAAGTTGATGTGTTGAGAGAAGTTGCAGCAGTGAAGGGTTTCCTTAAATTCAGAGGCATATTTGCAGGTTGGGTCGTCAACATGAATGTTAAAATCACCTAAGAGGAGAACAGATGGGGATATAGCAGAAAGCTGAGTGAGAATGTCAGAGAGATCGGAGAGAAAGGAGGGGTTTGGCTTCGGGGGACGGTAGATGATGGCTGTGACCAGGGGAGTGGGACCAGAGAGTTTAAAGATCAGGTGTTCAAATGAAGAAACATCAGGGATGGGGATTATGGTAGCTTTTATTTCCTTTCTGATAATAGCAGCTATACCACCACCCCGCCCTTGTGGGCGAGGTTTGTCAATGTATGTGAATCCTGCTGGGGTGATTTGATTTAAAGAAAAATAGTCCAGGGGTTTTTGCCATGTTTCGGTCAGATACAGAAAGTCCAGGTTATTGTCTTTAATGAATTCATTCAGAATGTGGCTTTTATTGTGGATGGAGCGTGTGTTGAGCAGGGCTGCTCTGAGGTGGCGTTGCATTGGGGGGGGGTTGTGTGGACCGGGGGAGTGGAAGGAGATTGGTCAGATTCACGTGTTGTTTGTTGTGATGGCGTAGTATGGGCGTGTGACAGGACCGAATGGACGGGATGGAGTGTGGAGACGTGGAATGAAATAAAAACTTACGGCCAGAGCCTCTGTGTGAAGGACGGCGTTTGCGGAGTATTTCATAATCTGCGAGGATGTCCATGCAGTCCGGACGCAGGCGGTTATTGAAGGAGCGGAGATCTGACAGGGAGTAGAGCGGCGGCATGATCCGGTGAAGTGGCGCTAGCACGGAGCTAGCTAATGCTGGGGACCCGGGCAGCAGAGACCAGGAGCCGGATGACCGTGGAAGAAGGAGCGGTGTGAGTCCAGATAAAATGAGAATTATAATCCACAGCATATCAGGAGAATAATTCCAGTGGTTTCCAGAGGAGAATCGTAGGAGGTGCTGACAGCCTGGTGCAGAGTGGGAGCCGGGTGACTAGCCTACTAGCTGGTTAGCTAGCTTGATAGCTAGCTTGATAGCCGCCGGCTGTAGGCGGCAGGGAGAGACGATGTCAGCGGGGAAGCCGGCTTATCGCAGCGGGATGGGAAGACCCACACGAGTCGCGGAGTTAGGGTGGAGTTGGGGTGGAGACAGAAATGTTAGCTCAGCAGACTTCAGGGAGCCGAGGAGCCTGCTAGGTCCGATAATGCTAGCGGGCTAGCGGGCTAGGGACCGGTGAGCAGGAAAAAGCCAGCAGGTAGGAGATGACAACACATTTATCTGTGTCGATTTGAGATAGAGATGCTGCTATTATTTGCTAATGACTGACGTGCCGTTTAAGGCCTGGTCATAGGAGATCCCAAACACATAATGTGCTTTAAAAAGTTCATCAAAACTGACAGGGAAGACTTGGCCTTGCAGGGAAGGAGCTCACCATCCAACGCAATGTAGTACTCATGGAGCTGTTTCTTGTGGTCCCAACTGCTAGGATGTAGGGTTGCCTCCACTGGACCAGAGTACTCCTGAAGGCTGGAGATGACTGTAAGACAACAATAAACACAAATATAACTACACTGTACATCATATTTTGATGGATGGGTCAGGCACTGACAAAAACCTTTGAGCAAATCAGATCAGCTCGGCCATTACCATGAACAGAAGTCAAATGCAACATACACATTAATGCAGCAGTAATATAAAACCTAAAAGCATCCCAAAAATAGTAAAACACTGACGGGGACAGTTTCACTGCACAATGAGTGCTTTTACTTATACTTAAAGGGCACCTATCATGCAAAATGCACCTTTGTACGTCTTTTATACATGATTATGTGTCCCCGGTGTTCCAGGGAACTCGCCAAGTGTCAGAAAACACAACCCTCTCTATTTTCCTCCTTCGCCAAATCTCTAAAAAAGGGGCTGCAACGGATCTGAAAAAAATGGATCCACATTCCGACACTTTTCTACGTCACAAAGACGTACTCCGCTTATTGGTCAACTCTCCACCTATCAGGGGAATGAGCCACGGCCACGTGCATTGCCAAACCTCTCATTCGCATATAGGCTATCGGCAGGCTAAATCAACCCCAGTCACATCTGTGTTTTTGCCTGCTCTTGCTAGGATGTCTAAGCGAGTTAAACGTTGTGCTGTTGTTGGCTGCAAGACTCGGAACAGGGGACTGCATGCAATGCCATCAGTGCAAAAAGATAATAATCTGTGGCTCGACTTCATTTTCAAGGGACATGTGCCAGAAGACCCCGGCAGATTTCTGTGTGTGTGTTCCAAACATTTTACCACGGACATGTTTATGAACTTCTCTCAAGTCCAACACGGATATGCCTCCAAACTAATGCTACACCCGGGATCAATACCAACCATCCGGGACCAGGCCAGTGAGGACACATCCAATTCTGAAGCTGTAAGTTTTTATTTAGCGGTGTTTTTCCTGATAAAGCTATCTCTAGCTTGTAGTATGTAGCATGTAGCATGTAGCTTCGCCGTATCAATGTCGCCTCAACCCCAACTAGTAATCGGTTAGGTGTTTATATGTTCTTGTAACATTTTATTTTGTACGCTCCGCAGTCTTTGCTTTGTCTTTTATTTTAATTATCAGGCATTTGCGAACATGTTCAGACTGCCGTAATGGCGATCTGTGTGAAGGCTGTAAAGCCACGCCTAGCCTAGCCGATAACACAAGTATTTATTCTCCTATGTATTAGTATTTTGTATCCTCTAAAAAATCATATTGAGTAAGTTATAATAACAAACGTAATCTTCTGGAGGTAAGTGCCGTTTTTTCCAGCGTTATGTAAAAGCTTTTGTGATTGTAGTCTGTAAGAACGATCATATATCATCGATCTGTAAGCTAAGCTACGCTAAGCTACACTAAGCTAATGAGACATGCCGTTTTTTGCAGCGTTATATGGAAAAGCTTTTGCATGTTTACTTGTTTGCGCACATGAATATAAATGGGGGTGTGTTAGGATACAACACTGTATGTATGTATGCGAGGGGACACACACCACGAGTAAAACGGAGCTAAAGCCCTGGTATGTTGTTGTTGACGACATGCATACTAATCTAAACCACTTTTTTTGTTGTGCTTTTTTTAACATTGCACAGGCTACGTGGCCAACTTGATGGACCTCATCTTCGACCAAGTCTTTGTGGACCCTGCACCATTATGAGCAACCTGACAGGGAGGAGGTCATCGCCGGGTATGCTACACGGTTCAATTTGGCTGCTGTCTGAACCTAACAGACATTTCACGGATCAGAGGACAACGCAGGCCGGAATCACCACTCTGATCCTGATTCAAATAACCGTTGATTTTGACAATAAAGTTCCGAGTTGATATCAAATGTGTCGTGATTATTCATGTTTGGATGGGTAAAGAATATTCTGATTTCAAAAGCATAAGGTTGTGTGTGGACTTGTTGTCGTACACATGGGTGTGTTTTGCCATTGCTGTGTAGTATATAATAGTACATGTACAATGACAGAATGAAAGATTGCATAAAGCCATATACACCAGTATTTATTTCCATGAACAATATTAGCATTCGTTTTACAATTTCAGTCAAAACCAAATCCAGGATGGTCCACCACACAGGTTACAGAGTCCTCATGTTCCTGCATCCGTCTTTACACCTAGTGTGATAAACATATATTGAATGACATGTGAAAAATGTATTCTCTAAACAGACAACTTAGTGGAGCTAATGTTACGTGTGGTATCTCCATGCAGCACATGCTCCGGTTCAGAAGGCATCGTGGCGCAAGTTGCACATGTACCCCTTTAGAAAGAAGTCAATAACTGAGCTTTTAAAACACATGAAACACATAATGCTGACAACTGAGGTGTTGGAGTTATACTTTTTATCACCCTAAGTTATTGAACTTTCCAACGGTTGTTGCACGATGTTGGAAGAAAAGGACTGTAAACTATTAAACGCAATGAGGCCATTGTATATATGCTGAAAATATGAATGTCTCCCTTTATAAATATATATCCTTTCCAAGAAATGGAAACGCAACATTCTTTGGAGCAAAGTGCAGGATGACGGCATGGCAACGGAAGTGTTTCGACACCAACGCTTCTGCAGGGAATTTTAGCCTGGACAGCTGTAACATAATTGTATTTGACATTAAAAAGAAAACAAAAGATAAAACAAAAATATTTTACAACAATTAGAAGCACACAAATTAAAGGCTACAACATCAGAATGTCAAGATGTATCCAAAGAACATTTGAAAAACGTGCTTCTAACCTGTACTTCGATGTGAACCAAGAGTCCTCGAGGATAGCTGTATACGAACAGTACGGTACTTGGGTGGGTCAGTCTGACATGCAGAATCTATCATCACAGGTAATCTGCTGGTAGCATGTGAGGTGCTGGCCTGTAAAGAAGAAAACATAGTTAGAACAAAATCATCTCAACTTAGTATTCAGGATGAGAAAATACTATTTGGATAAATATAGTCTGAAATCCCAAAAGATGGCGCTTAAAACTCTATTTAGCAAAGCTCTTTGCTTAGCCTTTTCCAATCTGAGTTAGTTTTGAACCGTAACGTGCATGCTGTGTTTCTGACTCAATACAGATGATGTGTTGGAGGGACTGAGCTCAGTAAACTGACTGTAATGAGTGCTAGCCACTAATTAGCCTGTTGCTAGAGGTAAGGGCTCGTCAACAACAACATACCAGGGCTTTAGCTCAGTTTTACTCGTGGTGTGTGTGTCCCCTCGCATACATACATACAGTGTTGTATCCTAACACACCCCCATTTATATTCATGTGCGCAAACAAGTAAACATACAAAAGCTTTTACATATAACGCTGCAAAAAACGGCATGTCTCATTAGCGTAGCTTAGCGTAGCTTAGCTTACAGATCGATGATATCTGATCGTTCTTACAGACTACAATCACAAAAGCTTTTACATAACGCTGGAAAAAAACGGCACTTACCTCCAGAAGATTACGTTTGTTATTATAACTTACTCAATATGATTTTAGAGGATACAAAATACTAATACATAGGAGAATAAATACTTGTGTTATCGGCTAGGGCGTGGCTTTACAGCCTTCACACAGATCGCCATTACGGCAGTCTGAACATGTTCGCAAATGCCTGATAATTAAAATAAAAGACAAAGCAAAGACTGCGGAGCGTACAAAATAAAATGTTACAAGTACATATAAACACCTAACCGATTACTATTTGGGTTTGAGGCGACATTGATACGGCGAAGCTACATGCTACATGCTACATACTCAGGGTTGCCAACTCTCACGCATCTGGCGTGTGACACACGCTTTCACTCTCAATCTCACGCTCTCACGCTGCCCAAACTATTCTCACGCCAAAAACAAGATGAACCGGCGATCGTTTTTGCTTTGTTATTTACAATGTTGCGTTGACAGCTGCTCGAGCTGTCAATCCGCTCACTCCCCGTCCCCACCACTCTCAACGTTAACAGACAGCGGAGCAGTGGGAGACGGTTGGTCAATCCCCGACCCGTATTGCGCATGCGCAGATCTAAGATCCAGTTGAAACGATAACAAGTAAAAGTCTGCTGCTTATTGTTCTACTAGGCCAAAATAGAGTCAAAGAGTATATGAGAGTGAGAGTGTGTTAATTAATATATGTGGCAGTTTGGAGTAAGTCTGTAGATTTGTGTGTGTGTGTTTCATGTATAGGCCTCTCACGATAATTAATTTAGTTGGATACATTTTCCCGGAAATTATTGCGATAAACAATAATATTGTCGGCACCGTTGTATGACCATTTTAGACTGACATCATGATAATATATAATAATAAGTACATCCTTTCAAACTGCTAGTCACATCCTCATGTAAATGGAAATGTATCGAGGTCAGAAAAGTTATGGAGTTCATTTTTATTTATCCTACGATAAGTCAATTAATTGCTTATCGCGACATGCACACAATAAAACAGTGGAAACAAACATGTGTTTGACTTTCATTAGTGAATGAAACTTTGTGCCCTTTATAGTCTGTGTCCAATATTGTGTATTCGTATATATACGAATCGTGTCAGTAGCGGGACCTTAGCATATATATAGGATATATATATCCTATATATATGCTAAGGTCCCGCTGCTGACACGATAGCAGTCATTTCGTGCGCATATGTAATTAAACCCATGATATCAAAATCTCACTCCAGCCAGGTACCCAAAGTTGGCAACCCTGCATACTACAAGCTAGAGATAGCTTTATCAGGATAAACACCGCTAAATAAAAACTTACAGCTTCAGAATTGGATGTGTCCTCACTGGCCTGGTCCCGGATGGTTGGTATTGATCCCGGGTGTAGCATTAGTTTGGAGGCATATCCGTGTTGGACTTGAGAGAAGTTCATAAACATGTCCGTGGTAAAATGTTTGGAACACACACACAGAAATCTGCCGGGGTCTTCTGGCACATGTCCCTTGAAAATGAAGTCTAGCCACAGATTATTCTCTTTTTGCACTGATGGCATTGCATGCAGTCCCCTGTTCCGAGTCTTGCAGCCAACAACAGCACAGCGTTTAACTGGCTTAGACATCCTGGCAAGAGCAGGCAAAAACACAGATGTGACAGAGGTTGATTTAGCCTGCCGATAGCCTATATGCGAATGAGAGGTTTGGCAATGCACGTGGCCGTGGCTCATTCCCCTGATAGGTGGAGAGTTGACCAATAAGCGGAGCACGTCTTTGTGACGTAGAAAAGTGTTGGAATCTGGATCCATTTTTTTCAGATCCGTTGCAGCCCCTTTTTTAGAGATTTGGCGAAGGAGGAAAATAGAGAGGGTTGTGTTTTCTGACACTTGGTGAGTTCCCTGGAACACCGGGGACACATAATCATGTATAAAAGACGTACAAAGGTGCATTTTGCATGATAGGTCCCCTTTAAGTCAGGTTTTAAGTGCAGGCCTTTTACTTATAGTATATTCACAGGGTGGTATTTGTACTTTTACTTAAATCATATGAAACTTCCTCCACAACTGGAATTGGTCTATTGCATATGTACAGTACCAAATGTAGTGCGAAGTTTAACTTAACTGTTAACAGCATTATATCAGGCGGGAGGCGAGAGCTTCGAAATCATTCAATCTACATGAGTAACGTAAATTGGTGGTAGCTAAGCTAACAGCTGCTAACGTTAACGGTCTCATTATTTCAAACGGTACCTGCAGACTAGAGTTGATTATGAATTAAAAAAACATTTATTCAAGGCCGCTGCGGCACTTCCGTAACGTTACCCCCTATGGAATGATTGGAAAGAGGAGCGGTTTTCCCCCTGAGTCAGTGTGAATGAAGCCTAAATATTAACACGGGAGCGGCAGCTAAAATAGCAAAGAAATACATCTTTCGTTGTCAGAATAACGTTAATCTAATTGACTACGGCTAACGTTACCACTACAATAACGTCATCGTTTTTAGTTGTTTAGTTATACAAATTAAAACAAGACAAATATGAATATTCAGAATTATTCACTTGGTGTCTACTTACCTAACGGTACAGTCCTGCGGAGAAATGTTGTCGTGTTCGATCCATGGATGTATAACTCTTGCATCGATCTGTAACGGAGCGTCCACACAGCAGCGTGCGTTGACGCTTGGAGGTGGGCATATCTGAAGCTTGGGGATTTTTTGCGAGCAACGCGACCAACAACCAATCACATGAATCTCCCGCCCCGACATACAAAGCAATAGCAATGTTAAAACGAAGTAAACTGGATATAAAATCCCCAAACAGGCGAAAACCTACCAGTTTCATCCGCTGTCTCTGCCACCTCCCTCCATGCGTCGCTCCTCCGGTTTGTATCCCGGTAGATGAACAGAGACTGATCATACAGCACCGAGTGATTCACTACCGCTATAATGAATTTTCCCTCCATTTTTTGGAATATGAGGAAATGACCTGTGTAGTCTCTCCCAGCATACACGCGGTTTGATTGGCTAGCGCTTGTACTGGCAGATTTGCATAAACGGGATTTCATTGGCTGACGCCTCCGTCGAGGCGTCAAAAGTTGAACATTGCTCAACTTTTGAAGCCAGCAACGCTCCACGTCGCTTCCCAAAATGCAGTTCGGCTAAAAGTGACATTTAATAAATCTATTTCTTGGAGCAGTCATTTTAAATCTACGTTGGTTAAATTTGACAATATATGATATGATTATATATGATTTTGAGTAGAAGCATAGCGGATGCGCCTTTTCAGCGCAGGAGTCAATTATCTACCAACAGTGTTGGATTGAAGATCTGATGATAAATAGCTGGGATCATTAAGTTAGAGAAGAAGATTACAAATATGACCGTAGATGTGGCGTGTCATGTTCATTATTTTAGCAATTGAAAAAGATGACAACTGATTTCAAATACAGCTCCAAGACCTCGACCCTTAATGGTTAACTCCATCATTGTCTCGATGGATGCTATACCAACATCCTTCCCGAGTACGAAATCCATCCTGGAATAATCACATTACAGCAGATATATTTCAACATTCCATGTCTCCTTAAGCGCGTAATTCAACAGCAGCCTAGATTTGGGCCCACTGCTCCGGTGTCATATTTTAAATCATTCGGGTTCTAACTTTCACAGATCTCCATGTGATCCTACCAGACCCGGCGGCAGACATACGTCTCTGGGCGGGCATTTGATTTACCAGGGCGGGCCCAACCCGAAACTTACATTTCCCGGGAAATCTCAAGATTTGTCAAGGGGGGGGGGGGGGGGGGGGTTTAGGTTGCCATAAGGCTGTTGACGGTCTTATTATAGACTACATCCATTGGTTGGTTTTGTGGCACATTTGTGACGCTGTGCCAACTTGGGCAAGCACGCAGGCAAACCTGAGCGCACACAGGGTGGAGAGGTGGAGTGAGGTTGAGCGATGGAGAGAAAGGGAGAGAGAGAGAGAGATTGAGCGAGGTAGAGAGCGTGTGCAGTGGTCTGCTTGCGCACAGAGCAGGAGTTTGTGAGAGAGCTGGCTTGAGAGTCAATTTCTCTTCAAAATATAATTGATTGTCAGCCTCCCTTGTCCCTGGCTGGCTGGCTAGCTCGTTGGTAACGTAACTGATGTCTTCTAATGTGCCTGCGCTGAGTTGCCATATTCCTCTCAAGTGTATAAGTGTGAACCACTTCCTGATATCCATTGTTGCAGATAAATATAAATGATAATAGCCAAACTAACCTAGCAAGAGTAAACTGACAGGCTGCTGTGCCGCATCTCACTCAAAAACCCACACGACTCAACCCAGCGAAAAAACAGTCTCGCGCGCAGCCTTTCATTCAGAATTTCATAGCAAAAAAAAAAAAAGGTATTAAACTAATCTTTCAACATAGTTTAAAACAAAAAATTAATATTAGGACAAAGCCCTACAAATAACAACAAACAGAATATTTTTGTTGGGTAATCTCTGGTAGGGCTAACCCATACAGCGTTGGGGCTCACATCAGTATTTGCAATGTAATTACATACATGCTCCCCTTGACAGTGAAACGCCACGCGTGAGGTTTAGATTATTTCCCTGTCTCAATCCAAATTGAACTGTATGAAATAAAAAGGCACATTTGTCTTGATGTAAATAACAAGAGATTTTTTGAAATACTAAACATAAAATACACATTCTGGTACTCTCTTGAGAAGAAAAATAAATAAATCTATTAGGCCTACTACACGACATATTTAAAAAAAAAATGAATGCCATTTTAGTTTTGTGTTACTTTGTTCTGAAAGCTGAACCTGCTGCTCCTCACAGAGAGAAGAGGGAAGAGGCTGTGAATGACTTTACATTGTGGATAAGGGTGGATAGCCCCCATTGTTCTGTGTGTCAAAATGAAAGACAGCCCACACACCTATCAATCATCAAACCGTGGGGTCTTATTTCATTACGTGTTGATTTCTATCAACACGTAATGTTGTATCGATGTATATAGAGATGTACTACAGCAAAAGTATTCTCCGTGGGGACTTCCTGCAACAACACCACGCCGTTATCTTGATTCTGATTGGCCAGAAGACATTATCAAAGATGTTCTATTGAGAAAAGATGATCACTACGTGACAAAAGTTTTCAAAACCGTTTCTAGTCTTCGGTTTTTACTGCTGTCTGTGCAATTTACTCCGCGCGAGTTGGCGGACTTTATTTATCTTACTTTAAAATCATTTTTCATGGTGGGGCTAAGCCATTTCTTGGTATGGCTGTAGCCTACCCCAGTATACCCTGGCGCCGCCACTGAACATAATAATAAAACAATTAAAATGTTGTATTCAGCCCTGATTAAAACAGCGGGCCCAAATCCTGGACGGGCGGGCCCAAATCCTGGATGGGCGGGCCCGGCCCCATGGGGCCCGCCCATGACGCGGGGTCTGGATCCTACTGGTATCAATTGAAAAATCTCGGAACAACCACAGGCATTCTGAAATGCTGGAAGACGCTAATGCAAGGTCTCTCAACTTAGCTTGCACTGATGAAATGCTAAATAACAACATAAGGCTAAGTCAATATTGTATGGCTTTGTCTTTTTTGTCACAGCAGGAACAATTGTCATTCACGGTTAGTAATCCAAGGGATATTATTATATCATGTTAACATTTTATTTAACGAGAAGACGTATACCTGTAATCGTTGTGTTTTTCTGCACTCAAGATCGATAATGCAGGATGGTAGGACCAGTAAGAGTCATCAGAGTCCTTTTTTGCGTAAAGACGATGCAAGAAAACTAATAATCAAATCTGGAATACCGACATCTGATGCGTACCAGACCACAGTTTGTTACATTGTTTCATTTCTCAGAAGGTTCGGTTTGCGTTCACACGGGCAAAACTCAAACGGACTATACACTTTAAACACAAGTCATGTGCACGGAAATGCTGTTCAACAATTGGTCAGACATTAAGGGGGTAAAAACGCAAATCCCGGCAATTTCTACCGGAGCCTCCGCCATGGAGCATCGGCACTTTCGGCAGGTTATTCTCATGCTGCTGTTAATCTGGAAATCAACAGACACTAGCGGCCCGCGCATATGATTATATAATCAGACAACGTCCGTTAAAAAACATTATAACACATAATGAGAGACGTTCTGCAGTGAGGAGGGGCGTTTCACCGACGACAGGTGTTCTTACTTTTATGTAGTTGACGGAGCATTTTTACTTTACACGACACTGTTAACACTTAATTCTGCTTCACCCTTTAAATGAACAACCGCAGATGTCTTGAAAGACTCTTGAAGATATCCGCGTTCTTGTGACACGTAAATACTACGCTTCCTATGTTTTGGTGCAGACTGCGTTCACACCAGCAATGAACCGCTCCAGAGTTCGCAAGCAAGCGTTCCGAGACCACCTATTTTAGCGGACCAGAGTTCGGTTATTTAGTTCACTTCAGAGGTCTCGGACTGCGTTCACACAGACCCAAATGAACTGGACCAAGCAGCTAAACGCACCAGGGTTAAATTCAACCGGACTATAAAAGGCTGGTGTGAATGTGCCGTTATCCCAGTGGGTCTCAAACTGTTTGGTCACAAATTATTCAAAAGATTATTTCCGCGGCACACCTTCATATGATCATTATAGTCTATATGGCAGTAAAACAAGAATAGAGTTTAAAAGGGGAGTGATTTATAAAATATCCATAAAGAAACAAAATCTGTTTACAGTTCTGTTTCATATGGGTGTTGAGAGATGTATCCATAGATCTCTTAATGTTGCTTTCAAAGTGCACCAGATTAATGCTTTTAACTTCAATATTTAAACAAAAATCTTCCCGGGGAGCATGCCCCCAGACCCCCCCTAGAGGAGGTGAGGTCCGCCCCCCACTCGTAAAAAATAGCACTTTACCCCTGCCTATATGCTGTGAGTTGATTATCAAGCCTTCATTGTCAGTCGTGTGTGTGTGTGTGTGTGTGTGTGTGTGTGTGTGTGTGTGTGTGTGTGTGTGTGTGTGTGTGTGTGTGTGTGTGTGTGTGTGTGTGTGTGAAAATTCCACTGTAGTACCACCGCCCCTGAGACAGGTATATATGGACAGGACTAATTACATTAACAACACACAGCTGCAGAGGGAAGGTAAAGATACAAGAGCAGCAAGGAGATCACACACAGGTGGAAGGAATCAGGGCAAACGATTACAAAGGCGGGAAAACACAGGAAGTAAAAACACACAGGGAAGATATATTTCAAAATAAGACATTAAACACAAAAAGCAAGATCATGACAGTGTTCACCTATAACCTATAACATGACTGCAGCAATATTAAAGCACATATCTTTAGCAAAAATCAACCTCTTGCAAGTCAATGTTTAGTCAGTGCCAGTTATGTTAAACACAAACAGTGTTGAGTTGTCATTTGATTAAAAAGTTATGAGACGGGCTAATCATTTTTGTAACCTTAAATGACTAAACGTACACATTTGGTCAGACAACAATTAAGTCTGTTTTCATATATTTTACACGTGGGACACAATTCAAAGTTCTGTCTATCCTCCAGGAGTGCACATTTGCTGATGCTGAGCGATAAGCATCGACATGATGGGTATTGTGTGATTGGCCAATACAAGTGGTTCCTTTGCTTGAAAATTGTCTTCATAGGCCTAAAGGTATTTTTATGTATTGCATGTAATGTTACAATCTTAGCTTCATATTATAATTGTTGGTTTTCCAATCTTCCTCAAGTTCCAAAGAACTGTTCAGGGACTTTGCCTTATAGCTGCAGAAAGGTTTGTTTATAATATAGATTAGTTTACCTATAATACGCAAAAATATATTTTGCAATAGTAATCCATTTGTTGTGGTTGAGTGCTGTTGTGTGATTTTTTGAAGCAATACAATGTGAAAAAAGGTGGTCTGACTTTGACTTTTTGTAAGACAGTGCTGGATGTGTGGCGGAATAGGAAAAAATAAGTGTTATACATTTAATATACAATGGATTTATTAATAAAAAATATTGAAATATTTGTTTAGGAGAAACTGATTATAAGGCAGTTTAAACGTATTGGATTAAGAGAGAATTGTAGATGAAAACAGTTAAAATGAGTTTTAAATAAAAAAATATTTCTAATATTAAAGACAGAAAACCGGTAAATAAAAAATGAAGCAAATAGGTTTAATAGATTTCAAATGAATAAACCTGGTCCGTGTGAATTTCAAATGCGTAGGCTTGATTACATTTAATACATAAGCCTGCTCAATATAAATTAGGAAAGAAATTGATTAACAGACAACAATATGTAGAATTTGCTGGTAGTACATCGGAGTGTATGTATAATGTGGTGTCCCGCAGGGCTCGGTTTTAGGGCCTAAACTTTTTATTTTGTACATCAATGACATATATGACATATTTGCTCCTGTGGGTAATGTCCGCAGTAATGACTCTTACATGTCTAATATGTGTAATGTGTAATTGTAAAGCGCTTTGAGCACCTGTAAAAGCGCTCTAAAAAAAATGTAATGCATTATTATTATATGTGAAACGTCAACATTATTGCAATTTCTGTTGTTTGCAGACGACACAAATTGATTTTGTTCAGGAGATGACTTAAACATTTTAGCAAAGTTTATTGGACATGAAATGGTCAAACTTAAAAGATGGTTTGATGAAAATAAGTTAACGCTAAATTTGAATAAAACGAAGTTTATGGTGTTTGCGAATAGAAAAAAAGATGAAAACATTTCATTGTCCATTGATGGAGTTTTTATTGAAAGGATTTCTGAATTTCGATTCTTAGGTGTGACGCTGGATGAAAACCTGACATGGAAATCACACATAGCACATGTTAAAACCAAAGTGTCTAGGAATATTTCTGTTCTAAACAAGACAAAGTATTTGCTAGATTACAAGGCATTGAGGATGTTGTACTGTTCACTCATTTTGCCATTTTTCATTTATTGTATAGAAGTGTGGGGCAACACGTATATGAGCAACATAAAGCCATTGTCAATATTACAGAAAAGGGCAGTAAGAATCATTCATAAAGCTGACTCAAGAGAACACACCAACAGACTGTTTAAGTCAGGACTCTTGAAACTCAAAGACATAGCTGAGCTGCAGACATTATCAGTAATGCACAGGGCAAAAAGCAGAATGTTACCAGCATGTTTACAACAGTTGTTTGTTTTTGGATCAGACAAGGAAGACCACAGAAGGAAATTACATTTTAAAAAATAAGAAAATATATATATATTATTATGAAGGGCAGACCATCTATTTTTTTTAGAAAGGGGCAGGTCACATAAGATTTTATTCTTCTCCCTGCTCCTTTTCGCTCAATGGTAGAGTCATGTTTTGTGGCAATTATTGTACATTTGGTTTTGCGTACCATGAGCGGGACAAATAAAAATGAAATGAAATTAATTGATGAGTTTATAGAATTGGTAATGGTGTATTTATAAGGCATTAAGCTTATTTATCGTTTATGAAAGAACTTTGTTATACAAACGGATGGAGATTTTAAATAGAATTAGAATACATTAACTGAATATAGTATCTTGTAAATTGTGTATTTTCTAGTTTTACTATTTTTGTTTGGCTCTCTGCTGTAACAATTGTAAATGTCTCCTCTGTGGGACGAATAAAGGTGTTCTGATTCGGATAATATATCTGTGACTGTATTTGTGTGCGTGCGCCAGCGATTGAGGACAGTCGTCTCAAAGGAGTTATTGGTTATTGAAGCCTCCCCATGTGGTCCTCAGGAAAAAACACAGTGAAAACACAGCTGTGGATGTCCAATCCCCTGACAGGCCGGACCTCTACCGTGGAGGCAGAGCATCCGTCTGCCTGAGGGGTCCAAACCCCACGCTGCATTCCCACCTCATGCCGTTCACTTTATTTACTCTCTAGTCACATGTTCCCCGCACGGTCGCAGCGGCTCTGGCAGAAGCAGTTAGCATCGCCGAGCCTCCCCTCTGTCTTTCTGCAGATGTTAAGGAGGTTTATTTGTATTTAGAGAGCCTTTGTTTTCCTCAGTTGCATCAGTAAGCTGTTCCTCCTTCGGTGGGGTCACATGTTTTGTGTCAGACTGTTTCTAGCAGTTGAACAGCTGAATCTGCTGGGGCCATCGTGCTCATGTGCTCCAGTCAAACCCCCAGAGGGGTCTTACTGCCCGTGATGCTCAGATTGAAGATCTGATGGTGAACTTGGAGTGAGACATAAAACGTCTCTCCACCTGGGGAATGTGTTTTTTTGTTTTTCATGTCTGCACTTTGAATCGAGAAATGTCCCCATTATAGAAGTGATTTGTCATCTGCTTTATTTTGTTAAAGGAATTAATTAAATACCTGTAGAGTGTAAGTGCTATGGCTTTATGCCATAACTTTCCCAGGCCAGAGGTTAACCAATTATATTACTAATGTGTGATTAGTTTATCCACTTACTCATATTTGGGAATGTAGGCCTATGTTTAAAGCTGCTGGCGTAACACAGGTCCGCACTGTAAGTTTACCGCACCAAATAATTATCATAAATTAAATTACGAGATCCACCAGTTTGGTGATAGTTAGCTAGTTCGCCAGTTTTTGCTAGCTAATTTGTTACAAAGGCTAGCTAACATTTGCTAGCCAACTAGTTAGATAGCTAAGGTTTTGCTAGCTAGATTTTTCCAAAGATAAGTCATGTTCGCCAGCTAGCTTGTTTATTAGACAGCTAACGTAACAGCAAACTGACAGATAAACTGAATTTGGTTAATTTGCCAGAAGACAAATGTCTACAGAGTTTAGATTTATAACAACTGTTGACGTAGCCTTCTCAATGTGCTGGGAAGCAAAGAAGTAACAAATTAGCTGAAGCAATGCCAGAGAACACACTGTCCATGTCCTGTTGCACATTGGTCCGTGATGCAGAAGTCTCTTAGTGCATCCTTCTTGGCAGTCTCTCCTCTGTCTGGTTGTCATGCTTATCCAAGTCTCTTCCAACGGATATAGCCTTATCTCTTATCTTTCCCAGTAGAATTTTAGAAAAAATTGGTATTTTGTAAAATAAATAAATCAGTAGAAGTAGTTGCTAATTTACGGCTCTAGGCTGCACTGTTGAAGTGAAGGGCTCTTAGGGCTCACTTTTGCAGAGTTCAAATTAATCTTGAGTATATTGTTTTCTGTATTATCTCTGGTTCCTTGCACATCGGACAGAAGAAAGGTTATCATCTAGTAGTATATTTGGAACAATCAAGTTTTTCTTTAGATTTGAAAAGCATGCATTGAATACATTTAAGTATTTATAAAAAGGAAGAGGCTAATGTATCTATTTCATAAATTGGTCAAGCTGTGATAATCAAAGTTCGGGGTCCTGCTTTGTACTATCTCAAAAAAGCAGAGACGTCTTGATGAACTATTTTACAAAGTAATGTAGGTAATGGTCTTAATACTGCACTGGCTGTGCTGTAAAACAAAGACAATAAAGCTGAGTCTTCATTGGATGGCCATTGATCTCGTCTGTACATAATCAAAGACAGAGCGGACAGTGTAGGTTGACCAACGAGACTACGGGAGTCATGTTTAACACATCCACATCTCCAAACCCCCCTCCCCGTCCCTCTGTGGGGCATCATGTCACTTCCTCCTGGGAGCTGGAAGTCATAGGATCTTCAGAAGTTTTTCCACCTGCTCCTCTGCCTCTGGTGTGAGGCCTGCTGGAGCCGACTGACAGGAGTCAAAGCCTCCATGTTGATTCAGCTTCCTCTCATCTAAAGCAATCCCTGGGGAACTGATCCTGTGTGTGGGACAGGGGGCGGGCAGGGGGTGGATGTGCCCCGAAGCCATCCATATGACATGTTCTTAAAGAACAGATTAAAGTAATGCTTTTAAGATTTGTTAAATCACAGTGTCGATATGAGGTAAACCTTGCCATCTTGAGTCAAACACAAAGCTGAATCTGTATCAGAAGAAACCAGTATTCCCACTCTGTCCCATAGGACCTTTTCCAACATGCTTGCCACCAAAGGGAAAGGGTTAAGAAAACATACACACTGACTTTGATGTCCACTGTTCACTCACCTATGTATAGCCACAAGAACAGATAAGAAAATATTGATACATCCAAAACAAGACCATTGAAGTCCAAAGCCTGGTGGAAGTCTCATGACATGAAAAGCTTCCTAGTCAATGAAGGAAAGAGAAGTGGCTTGCATCTGGTAACCAAGACTACATGTACCAAATCTGAGGAATTACACTTGTCAGAACTGATAAATACGATGTTTATGTTTTTTTATTGCAGGTCACACGGTTGGCAATCAATTAAACAAAGATTTAAAGAGAGTAGAATCAAATAGACTTAAATACTTAGTGAAATAAAGAAAAAGATGGAAACATTAATAAAGAGCCTCTTTATGGTGTTATTGGCAACTTGTCTCTGATCTGATCCACCTTCTGAACCTGTTCCAGGAAGAGAAAAAACTGCAATGTTCATCCAATCAGCCCATTTCACAGTCTGTTGTCTGTGTTGTTTGAGAATGTGTGTCTTAATGGATCCCTTGTC
Organism: Harpagifer antarcticus; assembly: GCA_902827135.1. Classification (NCBI taxonomy): domain Eukaryota; kingdom Metazoa; phylum Chordata; class Actinopteri; order Perciformes; family Harpagiferidae; genus Harpagifer; species Harpagifer antarcticus. The sequence goes on from CADEHL010001011.1 coordinate 3,567,085, forward strand.
TTTCATCTGCAAACCAAATATACCTAAGGGTCCAATAAAGAACCTGAAGCTCAACTGAACCTGAGCTACTGTGGCTGACCACCTCCACAATAGCCAAGCTGACATCTTCCAAGCTACCCGGAAACCAAGCACTAATTTTGATGTTGGGTCTGCAGAGAGTCGCCATTTACGAGTGGCTGACCAGCAGATACCCTGGTATCATTGTGGTCGAAAAGTTGTAAAATCTTAGTTCGAGTTAATTTCTCCATTTATTTGACAGAGAAAGTGACCCACAATTTCGCAGCGGCGAATGCTGCGGAACACTACATCCCGTTGCAATAATTCCCCTCTACTCTAAAGTCGCATCTAAAAAGAACGCAATCTGAGAAGGACTGTTCTTGCTAGTAACGGTTTACGCAGAGTCCTTGTCATTCCACTGACCTGCACATTTGGACAGCCGAACTAGGTAGCACCGCACGTCATGGTTAGGGGGCGTGCTAAGTGAAGTTTGAGTTTAAATGCCCGCGGAGAATCTCCCCGCTCTAAATCTCCCCGCTCTAAATCCCCCCCTTTGTTTGTTGACATTAGCTGAAATGGAGGATCTAGCTGTGTATAATAATGGATGACAATCCATTCATGCGATTCATTGTGTGAGGCAGTCGCAATTTTTACAGGCTCCCACTACCTGTTAGCATCTGGCATCTGTTAGCATCTAGCTCTCCTGCTTAGAAAACATTTAGCCATCCCTGCTTATTAGGGGTGTAACGGTATCCGTATTCCTCCCGTACCGTCACGGTTCGGCACATGCAGTCACACGGTGAATACGCCTTTTTTGTTACGAGTGGGAAAAAAGTCTGTCATTCAGGGCAGTATCCACTACACTATATATAATCCAGGGGGCGGTATTGCGCCTAAAAGCTACAGAAAACCTAAATAATCCTAGGAAGTTTTGGAAAGCCATAAAATTGATATCCACCGGTGAGATCCGTAATGAGCGTACCTCCGTGCCTTCCCACAGCATCTGGCTCTGTATCGGACAGGGCCACCTTGTTAAATTGCTTTAATAAGCATTTTGTGTCCTGTGGTTCTCGGTTTGATTCTGTTTCTAACTCTGCTTCTATGAACACCCCAATCCGTGACTCTGAACAATGTGGTCTGGAAAACCCTTTCAGTTTTACTCCTTTTACTGTTGATGTTGTTCATGAAGTCTTATCTAAGCTAGATCCTAAGAAACCGGCTGGCCCGGACAACGTAGAACCTTTCTTTTTAAAGATAGCTGCAGATGTTATTGCTCTTCCTCTCACTACTCTTTTTAACCTCTCCCTCAGCACAAATGCAATTCCAAAAGTATGGAAGTGTCACGGTTGAGTGAAGGAAGCAGGACCCAAGCGCAGATAACTTTGATAAACCTTTATTTCAAGGCTAAATGGAACGAATACAGACAAACACAGAACACTCACCGGTGAAGTCCGTCACCAACAAAAGAAGCACCGACACTGAACACAGCACGAGACAAGACTAAATACAGGGAGGGATAATTACAAGACACAGGTGAACACAATCGGCAAACGAGACACAGGTGAGGAGGGAGGAGAAAAACACAAGAGCCACAGGTGAACACAATTAGCTAACGAGACACAGGTGAGGAGGGAGGAGAACACACAGGGACACTAACGACAGGAGGAAAACATGACAGAGAACAGTGAAAACACCCAAACCTAGACAGAACTGTGACAGAACCCCCCCTCAAGGGACGGATTCCAGACGTCCCTAAACCCCAACACAAAAATCCAAAAAAAATCCAGCAGGGTGGGTGGAGGGGGTCCGGAGGAGGGACGTATCCCTAGGCCACCAGGGTGGGTGGAGGGGGTCCGGAGGACGGGACTAAGCTGACCGCCCAGGAGCCCAGTAGGGGACCAGGAAGGGATCTCGGGCGGACGGCCCGGGGGCAAGGCAGAGTCCATGGTGGGGGTCTCGGGCGGACGGGCCCGGGGGCAAGGCAGAGTCCATGGTGGGGCGAAGGCCACAGCGGGCGAACTCAGGGGGCCGAGCATAAGGGCGAAGGCAGCGGCAGGAAGAGTCAGGGGGCCGGGCTCGAGGACGAGGGCAGCGGCAGGAAGAGTCAGGGGGCCGGGCTCGAGGACGAGGGCAGCGGCAGGAAGAGTCAGGGGGGCCGGGCTCGAGGACGAGGGCAGCGGCAGGAAGAGTCAGGGGGGCCGGGCCCGCGGACGAAGACCGCGGCTCACAGAGGGTCGGGATCGAGGGCGAAGACCACGGCAGGAAAAGTCAGGGGGCCGGGCCCGAGGACGAGGGCAGCGGCAGGAAGAGTCAGGAGGCCGGGCCCGCGGACGAAGACCGCGGCTCACAGAGGGTCGGGATCGAGGGTGAAGACCAGACAGCTCCGGAGGCCGGGCAGGACCCGGTGTCGGCCGGACAGGAACCGGAGCCGGCGGGACAGGCTTCGGCAGGATCCCCCACGGAAGAGGACCAGGAGTTGGCAGGACCCCCAGCAGGAGAGTGGTTGGCGGGACCCTCCGACGAGACAGGACAAAAGGTTGGCAGTACCCCCCGGCAGGAGAGTAGACGGCGGGACCCTCCAACGGCACAGGACACAGGGTTGGCAGTACCCCCAGCAGGTGAGTAGACGGCGGGACCTCCAACGGAACAGGACATAGGGTTGGCAGGACCCCCGGCAGGAGAGTAGTCGGCGGGACCTCCAACGGGACAGGACATGGGGTTGGCAGGAACCCCGGCAGGAGAGTAGTCGGCGGGGCCTCCACGGGACAGGACACAGGGTTGGCAGGACCCCCGGCAGGAGAGTAGTCGGCGGGGCCTCCAACGGGACAGGACACAGGGTTGGCAGGACCCCCGGCAGGAGAGTAGTCCGGCGGGGCCTCCAACGGAACAGGACATAGGGTTGGCAGGACCCCCGGCAGGAGAGTAGTCGGCGGGGCCTCCAACGGGACAGGACACAGGGTTGGCAGGACCCCCGGCAGGAGAGTAGTCGGCGGGGCCTCCAACGGGACAAGACATGGGGTTGGCAGGACCCCCGGCAGAGGGCTAGTCTGCGGGACCTCCAACTGGACAGGACATGGGGTTGGCAGGACCCCCGGCAGAGGGCTAGTCTGCGGGACCTCCAACTGGACAAGACATGGGGTTGGCAGGACCCCCGGCAAAGGGCTAGTCTGCGGGACCTCCAACTGGACGGGACATGGGGTTGGCAGGACCCCCGGCAGAAGACTAGTCTGCGGGACCTCCAACTGGACAGGACATGAGGTTGGCAGGACCCCCAGCGGAACCTCCAACGGTACAGGACATGGGGTTGGCAGGACCCCCGGCAGAAGACTAGTCTGCGGGACCTCCAACTGGACATGAGTAGGGGCTTGAGTGGGGACTCGAGAGAGGGCTTGAGAGGGAACTTGAGAGGAAACTGGAGAGTGGACTCGAGAAGGAACTCGAGAGGTAACTCGAGAGGGGACCTGAGAGGGGACTTGAGAGGGGACCTGAGAGGGGACTTGAGAGGGAACTCGAGAGGAGACCTGAGGGGGAAACTTGAGAGGTGACTCGAGAGGGAACTCGAGAGGGGACTAGAGAGGGACTTGAGAGGGAACTCGAGAGGAGACCTGAGGGGAAACTTGAGAGGTGACTCGAGAGGACACTGGAGAGTTGACTTGGGAGGTGACTCGAGAGGACACTGGAGAGTTGACTTGAGAGGGGACTCGAGAAAAGACTCGAGAGGGAACTCGAGAGGGGACCTGAGAGGGGACTTGAGAAAAGACTCGAGAGGGAACTTGAGATGGGATGAGGGAAGGGACTAGAGAAGTGACTCGAGGAGGGACTTGAGAAGTGACTAGAGGTGGGACTGGAGAAGGGACTAGAGAAGGGACTAGGACAGCTGGGGCCAGAGCTAAGGCTGGAACCATGGCTGCTGGGGCCAGAACTGGGGCCGGAATGATGGCTGCTGGGGCCAGAACTGGGGCTGGAACCATGGCTGCTGGGGCCTGTACTGGGGCCGGAACTATGGCTCTTGGGGCTCGGATTGCTAGCCTGGACTTGCGACTCCTTCTCCTAGAAGCCGCCTGAAGGCTCCGTGGACCTCCAAAAGCCAGCCGAGTTCCAGAAAACGCCTCTTGGACAGGAGCAGGAACTGGGGCGGAAGCCTGGTTGACTCCAGACGGAACACACACCGAGACGTTTATAGTCCGCAGGCTGGAAATCACACACCCAGATGAAGTTCAACATCCAGTCAGGTAAGAACTTCACCAAGTCCGGTTTCTCCATAGCCAACCGGTGCGCCTCTACCAGAGCGGCCTCCTTCTGCCGAACACTGGACGCTCCCCTCCACCAATCATAGCAGCAAGCCAAAGCAAATGAAAAATGCTGTAATTCCACCTCAAATGGGTCATCTGCTGGGTCCATCTCTGGTCGGTGCTTTCTGTCACGGTTGAGTGAAGGAAGCAGGACCCAAGCGCAGATAACTTTGATAAACCTTTATTTCAAGGCTAAATGGAACGAATACAGACAAACACAGAACACTCACCGGTGAAGTCCGTCACCAACAAAAGAAGCACCGACACTGAACACAGCACGAGACAAGACTAAATACAGGGAGGGATAATTACAAGACACAGGTGAACACAATCGGCAAACGAGACACAGGTGAGGAGGGAGGAGAAAAACACAAGAGCCACAGGTGAACACAATTAGCTAACGAGACACAGGTGAGGAGGGAGGAGAACACACAGGGACACTAACGACAGGAGGAAAACATGACAGAGAACAGTGAAAACACCCAAACCTAGACAGAACTGTGACAGGAAGTCAGCGTATGTCCTGCCTCTACTAAAAGGAGGGGAGGCAACTATTTTTAAATAACTATAGGCCAATCTCTAAATTGTCAGTTCTGGCAAAGGTGCTCGAACGCCTAGTGAGTGAACAAGTAAAGGAGTTTTTATGTAAAAACGATATCCTGTCTAAACATCAGTCAGGCTTCAGAAAGCAACATAGCACCATCACTGCGACAATGAAAGTGGTGAATGACATTACGAGCAGCTACCCTGCAGTATACAAAGTCATTCAGACTAGCTGCTCCTTTACCAGCTTTGAGAACACTTTCATGATCAATCATTATAAAACATATCATATATATTATTCTGAAATGGACCAACCTGCACAATGACTACTTTTACTGTCGCTACTTTCACTATATTTTGATGATAATACAGAGTATTCCGACACTCTTGTACTTACTCAAGTACAAGATCTGAGTACTTCTACTTTTACTCTCGTACAAGATCTGAGTACTTCTACTTTTATTAAGTACAAGATCTGAGTACTTCCACTTCTACTAAAGTACAAGATCTGAGTACTTCTACTTTTACTCGAGTACAAGATCTGAGTACTTCTACTTTTACTTATCTGAGTACTTCTACTTTTACTCAAGCACAACATCTGAGTACTTCTACTTTAACTCAAGTACAAGATCTGAGTACTTCTACTTTTACTTATCTGAGTACTTCTACTTTTACTCAAGAACAACATCTGAGTACTTCTACTAAAGTACAAGATCTGAGTACTTCTACTTTTACTCTAGCACAATATCTATACCACCTCTGTTTATAGCCTATGAAAAAAACTATTAGAAAACGAAGGCTAAAGCTAACGTTAGCTGATAGTGACAATGCTAGCTAGCTCAACGATTCCTTAAATGATATTGTGACAGAAAGACTTTTCAGTTCACATCGCGCCCTGCCGCTCTGCTCTGAACACCTGCACTGCCCGTTCTAACAGCTGTTCACCAGCGGTGCAGTCTGTGCCACAGTGACTCCGCACAGTTAACGAACGCACCGTAGATAATGTAGCTGACCCTCATCCCGGAGCAGTAGAGTTCAGCCGACAGGCAGGAAGATTCAAGCACACAGCTCGCGGTTCATATATTAAAAAATAACACCATGCGCGTGATGATGGCACATAACAGCTCGCGACCGCAGATTATTTCGGCGATTAGATAAAATGTAAATTATATTTGACGCAACTTTAGTTACATTTCCATGACTTTTCCAAAACTTTGGGAAAAATATTGTTTTCCATAACTTTTCCAGGGCCTGGAATTTTCATTTTGAATTTCCATTACTTTTCCAGGTTTTCAATGACCGTACGAACCCTGGGGTTAGACTAGGTTTATTTTTCAGAAACAAGTCCTGTTTCTCGCTTGAGGCCAGGAAAAGGCTAGTCACTGTGACCTTTTGACCTGTGCTGGACTATGGTGATTTGTTGTATATGAATGCACCTGCCTATTGCCTGAACAAGTTAGATGCTGCCTATCACAGCGCACTGAGATTTGTCACCAATTGTAAAGCACTTACTCATCACTGTACCCTGTATACCAAGGCAGGTTTGCCATCACTTACTGTAAAGAGGCTCAGTCATTGGTTCATGTTTATTTATAAAGCTTTGTTGGGTAAACTCCCGTATTATATCTGCTCTCTGATAACACAGAGAGTTGCAAGCAGCTATTGTCTGAGGTCACATGATGTAGTATTGTTAGATGTGCCAAGAGCAAGGACTGTCTTAGGTACGACAGCTTTTATGTGCGCAGCTCCACTTGCTTGGAACAATCTTCAGCATTAATTGAAACTGAGCAATCTCATTCCTCTGCATGTTTTTAAAGCTAGGCTAAATTAAATGCTCGTTGATACTATGGGCACTTGTAAATGTCTATAACTATGTAAATGTATCCTGTAAATATAATGTATGATGTCCTTTATTGTTTTATGTTTCATGTGGAACATATATGCTGCAGGTCTCCCTTGAAAAAGAGATCTATGATCTCAATGGGACCAATCTGCTTAAATAAAGGTTTGAAATGAAATGAAAAAAGTATATTTTGTTATTTTTCGCAAATTGAGGAGATGATAAGACAATCTCATTAGCTACAGGCTCAGCGACAGAGGCTCATATATTGCATTAGGTAAAATAAAGCAGGCAAACATAACAGGAAGAATATGTACATTTTAATCCAATCAAAGAGGACATTGTCACACCATTCAAATGTATCCAGTGCACATTACAACCGATAAAAAAGCTTTAATGCTGTTAGGCTACATTTGTTTCTTTGTTATGTTCTGTGTAAGCCGTTAACCTAGCTAGATAAACGTAGCTATCACAAACATGTCAAAAGAACCAGCGCATAAGAACATAAAATACAGTCAAACAAAACTGAACTTCAACAACTTCAATGTCACATCCCTGACATCCTCAACTCCGGAGCCTGGCCCTTCAACCCTAGAACCAGCGCAGCCAGATGAACCCCAAAGCAGCAGCTCTGCGACCGCTGAGACTGTCAAAACTGCTGGCATCATTGAACCGAAACAGGCTGGTTCCAACTGCGTGGAGGTTTGTTGTCGGGACATTGAGACGGGTAAAGCTGCACAGCTAATTGTAGAAAAAAAGGAGGCCGCTAGATCATCTGGGCAAACAGAAAGGTACTTCAATGCAGAATGGTACAAAAATGTATTCTGCTTAATTCTTTGCAAAACCACTAAACGAGCCTTCTGTGAAATATGCAGATTTGCTGCTGTCGAACGGCTTGTAACTTTCTCCAAATGTGGAGATGATAGCTTTGTAAATTCCGGAGTTAATAACTGGAAAAAGTGCCCAAGCCTCCGGATAGCCACAAAAAGTCTCATGTTCACAGAATGTATTCAAAAAAAGTGTGCTTACTTCAGTCAAACACAGTGGCGAGCCGTGACTTTTATACCTTAGGCTATGGAAGCAAACAAGAGACAGAAGTATTTGAATTTTATCAGACACCGAATTTATAGCATTGAAAATAATTACTTTGAAAATCATGTATCTGAATTTTTTTTGCTCCGAATTTACCTAAGTGAAATAAAAATGTAAAAATTCAAGTTTAAAAAATTTGAATGTTCAAATTCAAATCGCAAAAATTCAAGTGAAAAAAATTCTACGTCAAATATTTCGGTGTTTAAAATTCGATGTCAAAAATGTCGGTGTATAAAATTCGACGTCAAAAATTGCGATGCAGCATCATCCGGGCTACTACGACAGGATAAGCAATCGAGTCCGAGTGCGGTGAAACCCAATGCTGCAAACTGTAGGCGATGGATGCAGATGGGAGCAATGGATGCAGATGGGAGCAATTCCTGTAGACCCTATGTTAAAATGTCCAACTTAACATCAGAAAATGAACATGTTTCTAGCCTGGATCCACAAAAACATATTCTGTATATAGTTAGATTCCCCCTTCATGACAACGGGACTGCTGCTCCTAGCTCCTCTCTGCTAGCTCTGTTAGCTCCATTGGCTCCGCGATGCTACAGCGGCTCAGCTCATGAGGAGAACACGACTTGAACTCGGCCGTGTTTGTTGTGTTGGTTCCTGGTGGACTATTAGTCATGCAAATATAGGATTTATCTGCGGTTAAAACAGACCGTCCATGAATGCAGTTTCTTCGGTAAGTCAACCCTGCGTACTTTATGTTATGTTACTGGTGTTTTTATTAAGCTAACGTTAATGAATGTTTAGAGTTGGATTAGCATTTGAGCAATCGTAGTGTAAAACATTAAGTGGGATGCTACTGTATACCAAAAGGCTTCTGTGCGAGGTTACTAAAATAAGGTCATCCTTGTACGTTAGATAGTTAGTTTGCTAGTTAGGTTACTGTATGCATTGTTAAGGTTCATTTAAATTCGCTATGCTCTACTATAGCATAAAATAGACTAGCTAACGTCAACGTATTGTTGAAGAGAGGATTAGTGTATATTAAATCAACCTCACAATGAAATGTGTGTATCTTTAAAATATTAACGTCACATTTCAAGATAATAACGCTCCCTTAGATATTGTAATATGGTTTGTTGAACTGGAGTTATTTATTGCAGCTAACCGTCTATCCGACGAACGACCCACACATTGTTGTTTTTAATATTATTACCAATGCCTCTTTTAATTGTATTATCCTCACACTTGAGAAACAGCCTCATCGTGGCTGTAGAACGGAACATGTAACTTAATGCCTGCATTTAAGTCAATGCTTTAGTGACAAGGAAATGATTTGTTTAAATATTAGATACAGTATGACGTTATCTTTGACTTTAGTCAAAATTAAGCTTATCCATTGCATTGCATTTGTTAAATAGGTTTGTGTCTTACCCTTACGTGTGATACATATGAATATGGCATATGAAAACAAATTAATTTGACTGACTCATGAAAACCTCATCCAAAGTAACAGTAAAATAAAAAGGACCTAGCCTACACAATAATACTCAATCAAACTTTTCTTAAGTATAACAATAAGATTATGACCTCTTTTTAAAAGAAGATAAAAAAGTTGTTTGCATGTAAAGAAGTCTGTAAGCCACGCATGTAACTTTACATCTGTTTGTTCAAAGTGTCCTTAAGGTGATCCAGACAGGCTGGACCAGAGGAGGAGAGACAGATCTGGACTCCTAGCAGCAGAGAACTTCAGCACGGATTCCAAGGTACACCTTTTTCATACTTTACAAAGAATGCATAAAGTAATGACTCTAATACACTGATATACATGCCATTAAACATAACTAAATACTTGATCACCTACACATCAGTGATGTTGTGTAAGGTTTCAGCGTTAGAGTCTGTGAGCTTATTGTTTTTGTGTTTATTCTGGTGGCCTTGCATGTTATTTTGATGTTTAATCTGTCCTCTCGTTTCAGGTGTCATCACTTACTGTTGTTGTGGTCACCTGCCAGCTTGATTGGGATCTCCTGCTCTTGATTGTTTTCACCTGTGCCCCATTAAGTGTTGTGTATAAGTAGCCCAGTCCCCCTGTTGTCCTTTGTCGGTTCGTCTTGTCTCCACGTCGAGCCATGTCTGTAAACCTTGTAATCTGTTTAGTAAACCTAGTTGAACCTAGAGATCTGGTTAAGAGTCCTAGTAGAACCTAGCGATCTTTTGTTTTTGAATAGTCTTTTATTAATAAAAGATATTTTTTGAAGTCAACGGGATCGTGCATCTGAGTTCTTGTGAGTCCCTCGTGTCAGAACGAACCGACCTAACAAGATGGACTCAGCCGATTCCACCGTGTTCAAGACGGCTTTGCAAGTGCAAGGAACACGCTTGCGTCAGCAGGAGGAGCAGCTGACAACAATGAAGCAGGGGGTTCAAGACGTAAATGCCCGTCAGCACAACTTCCAGGTAACAGTGACAACAGAATTAAATCACCTGGCAGAGAAAATGCGTGACATACTTACGCACCTCGAGGGACGTCCTGCTATTCCTGCGGCAGAGTTTTCCGGTCCAGCAGAGGTCGGGTTTGCCCCCCCGTTGATCCCCGTGCAAATATCCATGCCATCGTCTTCACTCCGCCTCGCTTCACCGGAGAAGTTCTCCGGGGATTCGGGAAACTGTCGTCCATTCCTGATACAGTGCGATCTCCACTTCAAACATCAGCCCGCAGCATTTCCCACCGATCAAGCTAAGGTAGCTTTCATAATATCTCACTTGGCGGGAAGAGCAGGAGCCTGGGCAACAGCAGAATGGGCCCGAGACTCGCCTGTTTGCCAGTCGTTAAAGTTTTTCATGGACTCAATGAAGAACATTTTTGACCAGACAGCACCTGGGAGAGAGTCAGCGAGAGCCCTGGTAAACATCAAACAACGGCAGAGGAGGGTGGCGGATTACGCGATCGAATTCCGGACCCTGGCAGCGGAGAGCGGATGGAATTCCGCGGCTCTTTTTGATGCGTTTCTGCATGGATTAGCGGATCCCATAAAGGATCAGTTAGCTCCATTAGAGTTGCCTGTAGAGTTGGACTCACTCATCGCCATGGCTATCCGGGTGGACCAACGTCTAGCTGAGAGACGTCGGGAGAGGGGGGAGAAAGCAGCTTCCACTACACTCTTCGGACGGGGGTTACAGAAGGAACACTACGGTTGGCGGAGGAATACCCGGACTTCGTCTCCAGAGCGACCATCGCCCCCTAGCGCCGCGGAGGAACCGATGCAGCTCGGAAGAGCCAAACTCACCCCGGAGGAGCGACAGCGCCGCCTACGGGAGCGGCGGTGTTTCTACTGCGGCCAGCAGGGTCATGTTCTGGCAGCCTGTCCAGCAAAAGATCAGGCTCATCAGTGGGAAGAGGGACGCTGGTGAGCCGAATGACTTCTTTCGACCCTTCCTCGAGAAGACTGACTCAGGTACAAATGAAACTGAAGGATAAAACTGTAACTCAGGATGCATTAATTGACTCTGGGGCTGATGAGAGCTTGTTAGACTGGGAGCTGGCTAAAGAGTTGAACTTAAACATTGTCCTCTTAGATCAGCCATTACAAGCTAGTGCGTTGGATGGCCGCCTTTTATGTACAGTTACTCATCGCACGGAACCCATAGAAATTGTCATAGATCAGGAGCACCGTGAGCATATTAGCTTTCATTTATTTAACTCAGCTCAACAGCCTCTCATTTTGGGTTACCCTTGGCTTGTTAAACATAACCCTCACATGGACTAGCTTACAGGAAAGGTTAAGGGGTGGGGGAGTGAGTGCTCTCGTTCTTGTTTAGCCTCTCATACAGTTTCGAGTAGACCGCACAGATCTGGGAGCTTTAAACAGGCGTCAGATAGGGACAGTGTCACGTCTGCTAAACCATCTGACTTTCCTGACTTATCCAAAGTGCCAGAGTGTTACCTTGACATTAAGGAGGTGTTTAACAAGACACGAGCTACTTCCTTGCCTCCCCATAGACCGTATGATTGCCCTATAGACCTTCTCTCGGGCTCTACTATCCCCAAAGGACGGTTGTATTCTCTTTCTGGTCCTGAAAGGAAGGCCATGGAAGAGTATATCGAGTCCTCACTAACACTAAGAAAGTGGATCACATCACTCCTGTTCTGAAGTCTTTACACTGGCTTCCTGTGTGTCAAAGAATAGATTTCAAAATACTGCTGCTGGTTTATAAAGCTTTGAATGGTTTAGGCCCAAAATACATTTCTGATCTACTGCTAAATTATGAACCATCCAGATCTCTCAGGTCTTCAGGGACTGGTCAGCTTTCTGTCCCCAGAGTCAGAACTAAACATGGTAAAGCAGCATTCAGTTATTATGCTCCAAATATCTGGAACAAACTCCCAGAAACCTGCAGGTCCGCTGCAACTCTGACTACTTTTAAATCCAGGCTGAAGACTTTTCTTTTTGTCGCTGCTTTTAATTGAATTATTCATATCTTAGACTGCACTGTAACTTTTATCCATGTATTTTTTCTTTTAATGTTTATCCATGTATTTCTTCTTTTAATGTTTATTTTATTAGCTTTTCTTTTTAATGACTGATTTTAAATGCCATGTTCTTAATGTCTTTCATTTGTTGTAAAGCACTTTGAATTGCCTTGTGTTGAAAAGTGCTCTATAAATAAACTTGCCTTGCCTTGCCTTATATCGGATCATCACTCAAAGCTGGCTTGATTCGGCCATCATCATCCCCAGCAGCAGCAGGTTTCTTTTTTGTAGGTAAAAAGGACGGTTCATTAAGGCCCTGTATTGATTACAGTCCACTTAATCAGATCACAGTTAAGAACAGATATCCCCTTCCACTCATCTCTACGGCATTCGAACTGTTACAGGGAGCCAAGGTATTTACCAAGCTTGACTTAAGGAATGCATATCACCTTGTGCGCATCCGGGAGGGGGATGAGTGGAAAACAGGTTTCAATACACCTACGGGACATTATGAATATTTGGTGATGCCTTTTGGACTTTGTAATGCACCTGCTGTTTTCCAAGCCCTCATTAATGATGTGTTAAGAGATTTCCTGAATGTTTTCTGTTTTGTGTATCTCGATGATATTCTCATCTTTTCTCCAGATGAGAATACTCATGTTAACCATGTTCACCTTGTTCTTCAGAGACTCCTGGCTAACCATTTGTTTGTGAAAGCCGAAAAATGCAAGTTTCATGTGAACTCTGTGGCATTTTTGGGCTTTGTGATTTCCCCTAACAAGGTGGAAATGGACCCAGCTAAGGTCAGTGACGTGGAGAACTGGCCCACGCCAGACTCGAGAAAGAAAGTTCAGCAATTCTTGGGGTTTGCTAACTTTTACAGACGGTTCATACGCAATTTCAGTGCTATTGCCTCTCCTCTCCATGCCCTTACCTCTCCCCATGTTCAGTTTGTGTGGAATCCACAGGCAGAGAAATCTTTCCTGGAACTGAAGAGGAGGTTCACCACAGCTCCCATCCTGACTGTACCTGATCGCCACCGACAGTTTGTGGTGGAAGTGGACGCCTCCAACGACGGCGTTGGAGCTATACTGTCCCAGAGGTCAGCAGGGGACAACAAGCTTCATCCGTGTGCGTACCTCTCCCGTAAGCTATCGTCTGCTGAGAGGAATTACGACGTGGGAAATCGGGAACTGTTGGCTGTGAAGATTGCTTTGGAGGAGTGGCGGCACTGGCTGGAGGGAGCGGAGCAGGATTTCCTGGTCTGGACGGATCATAAAAACCTGCAATACATCAGGAAGGTTAAACGTCTGAACTCTAGGCAGGCCAGATGGTCATTGTTCTTCAACAGATTTAGGTTCACTCTGTCATATCGACCTGGTTCGCAGAATGGAAAGCCTGATGCACTCTCCAGAATGTATGATCCTGAGCCAGTCCCCAAGAGTCCAGATCCCATTCTGCGGCCAGACCGAGTGATAGGGAGTGTGACCTGGCCCATTGAAGCCAAGGTCAAACAGGCTAACGTTGGGAATCCTGTCCCAAGAGGGTGTCCTCAGAATCGCTTGTTTGTGCCAGAGCAACTTCGAGGGCAAGTTGTTCATTGGGCCCATACGTCGGTACTTACCTGTCATCCTGGAAACAAAAGGACCCTTTTCATGGTGAGACACAGATTCTGGTGGCCGGGGATGTGGAAGGATGTTGCAGAATATGTAGCAGCGTGTCCTGTGTGCGCCAGGAACAAAACTTCTCTGCAAGCTGCGGCAGGTCTTCTCCAACCTCTGCCCATTCCCAACAGACCATGGTCTCACATTGCGTTGGATTTCGTGACAGGATTACCAACATCGGCAGGTAATACCACCATACTCACTGTGGTTGATCGTTTTTCTAAAATGGCACACTTTGTCGCCATGCCCAAGTTACCTAACGCCAAGGAAACAGCAGAGGCCATGTTGTCCCATGTGTTCAGGATCCATGGTTTTCCTAGTGATGTCGTTTCAGACCGAGGCCCACAGTTCGTGTCACGCTTTTGGAAGGAGTTTTGTCGCCTAATCCAAGCCACTGTTAGTCTGACCTCCGGATACCACCCACAGTCAAATGGACAAGCGGAGAGGATGAATCAGGATTTGGAGACCTGTTTGAGATGCCTAGCGTCCGAGAAACCCACCACCTGGAGTAAGAGTCTGATTTGGGTGGAGTATGCACACAACACCTTACCCACATCAGCCACTGGTATCTCCCCGTTTCAATGTGTCCATGGGTACCAACCTCCTTTGTTTCCGGAGCTCGAGAAGGAGGTCACGGTACCATCAGCCCATGCTCTGGTTCGACGCTGCCGTCGGGTCTGGGCGGGAGTTCGCCATATGTTGCAGAGGAGTGCCGTTCGCATGAAGGCATTGGCCGACCGGAAACGACGTCCAGCCCCCAAGTACCAGGCCGGACAACGAGTGTGGCTATCCACCAAGGATCTTCCTCTCCATGTCGCCTCCAGGAAGCTGGCTCCCCGGTTCGTTGGTCCCTTTCCCATAGCCAAAGTGATTAACCCTGTTGCTGTCCGTTTATGTCTTCCGAAATCCATCAAGGTCCACCCCACGTTCCATGTCAGCAAGTTAAAACCAGCCAAAGAGAGCAGACTGGTCCCCGCCTCCACGTCCCCTCCACCTCCCCGGGTTGTCGACGGGGGTCAAGTATACACGGTGGACAAAATACTGTCGGAAAGGAAGAGGGGCAGAGGTAGACAGTTCCTGGTCGACTGGGTGGGGTATGGATTAGAGGAGAGGTGTTGGATCCCAGGCAGCTTTATTGTGGACAAGACCCTTATATCGGACTTCGATAGAGGTCAGTCTCAGCTTTCAGGGACGTCTGGAGCCGTCCGTAAGAGGGGGGGGTACTGTAAGGTTTCAGCGTTAGAGTCTGTGAGCTTATTGTTTTTGTGTTTATTCTGGTGGCCTTGCATGTTATTTTGATGTTTAATCTGTCCTCTCGTTTCAGGTGTCATCACTTACTGTTGTTGTGGTCACCTGCCAGCTTGATTGGGATCTCCTGCTCTTGATTGTTTTCACCTGTGCCCCATTAAGTGTTGTGTATAAGTAGCCCAGTCCCCCTGTTGTCCTTTGTCGGTTCGTCTTGTCTCCACGTCGAGCCATGTCTGTAAACCTTGTAATCTGTTTAGTAAACCTAGTTGAACCTAGAGATCTGGTTAAGAGTCCTAGTAGAACCTAGCGATCTTTTGTTTTTGAATAGTCTTTTATTAATAAAAGATATTTTTTGAAGTCAACGGAATCGTGCATCTGAGTTCTTGTGAGTCCCTCGTGTCATGTTGAGTGTACTTTCTTAGCAAAAGGTTACATTTACATTTTACCAAGCAACATCACTTTTTTGTTCAACTTTCACATTTCAATGTATTTAAGGCAAATATGATTGAACATAGTGAGAACTACGACCCTTTGTCTCTGCATATTTACTGTAAAGAAACATGTTAAAGTGATTCTTTCAGTGAGACAACCGAACAGAGCAAGCTTCTACAGTTGCACTAAGTTTTGATAACAGATAAATATCATTTTAATAATATATTTATTTCAATGTTGATGAATTTAGAACGGTTTATTCATAATCTGATTATCTTTATATGTCACAATCTGCTTTCTCACTCACCTATTTTCTGCATTAACATTCCTTAGTCACCTGGTAGTCACACCCTGTCTCTCTCTCACTCTGTTACACCCATCAGCTCCATTAGTTTTTAGGCCCACTTCACTTTCACCTCAGTGCCAGATCGTACTTTGCAGCATGCCAGTCTTTCCCGCATTACTCTTCAGATTGCTCTCCCGGTTTCGACCCTGCCTGTTCCTGACCAGCCTGCCTCGCCTGCTCCCTGACCCGTTCTGTACCTGCGACTCCCGTCCTGCTGTCTCCTGGAACCCTCGCCTGTCCCCGACCAGCCCTTTGCCTACTATCTGCCGTGTTGTCTCCTACCAGCCTATTGCCTTCAATAAAGCTGGTTACCGACTATCTCTGGTTTCCCGTGTTCTGCATTTTGGTCCTCAGCTCGTCTGTGACATTATAGTACACTGTTGTATTTAAAAAACACATTCAAATAAAAAAAATCATTACAAAAATTATATTTATGAACAAACAAACACACCTCTTTCTTAAATAACACACTTGCTCTTCAATAATGTTTTTTGATATTTCTGTTAGGAAAGGACACGCCTGAGAGACAGGACTGCTTCACCATGTTCTCTTTCTCTGAGGGTCCAGAAGAACATCCAAGAGGGAAAGGAGAAGCTGATGTGATGAGATTTAAGAGCAGTACAGAACATTCACTAAGAGACACTTATATTGTAACACAAAGACCTGCACACTGACTAGTTTTGTAGTCTAACAGGAACTTCATTTGTGTTGTTTTGTGTTTTACGTTGCACCTCAGAGACAGTGTGATTATTGTCAGGCCTATAAAGTTTTGCAAAAAAAAAAAGTCAGCTGATCAAATGCATTTGCCTAACTTTATGAGCTTCACAATACTTGTGCCTTGTACCGCCAAGTTTGCAACGTCACAAATAAATGGTGCCAATCTTCAGTCAGATGTGAATGTGTAACTTAACATTTTCAGTAAGAATAACGGACAAAAGGAGTGCAAATACAATTTATTGAAATGTGAACTAAAAGTTATCAAGCATGAACCGTCACCATTTTTTTTTTAAATAAAAACGAAATAATATACATAAGTTACACTAAATGTTAATCTGTTGATTAAGTAAACACATGTTGCTCAGTTTTTTAGATTGACAGGGTTTAATAATACAAACAAAAGGAGAGGCACCGTAAAATAAAGATTGGTCTTTCAATAAATTGTGTTGTTTTTGTCGTTTGAATTGTTTGTCTAAAGTCAAGTAGCTAGAACTGTTACTTATAGTTTGAATGATACAGTCTGGTTATAATGTTTGGAGGAGGCATCACAGGTAAGAGCACCATTTGTTGTGTTCCATCCACAACAAATGCACACAGATTGATGTGTATTTATTTATCTACTATTTCTTGAATCATTACTGTCAGTCCAAAACAAGAGATTTTGTTTTAGTAACATTTAAAAAGAAAAACATTATCTCTTTTCCACTACCCTATCTTGAATACTTTAGTTTTTACGTCACTACATTTATCTAACAGCTTTAACATTGTAAAGGTGTCACTTCGGACTCAGGGTAATTATGCCAGCATGTCCTACTATTTTGAGAGTTATAACAAACCAGACCTTCATCTATTAATGTAGAAAATAGTCAGCACATTAAACCATTATGAAAGTAATAATTAGTTAGCTCATTGTTCAAAATGAGCTCCAACTACAACAGTTAAGTCAACTCGTGTATCGGTAATAACAATAAATCAAATTATATAATATAATAGTATAACTTGTGTCTACTTTAAATACTTTAACAACACTTTCCTAATTATACTAGCATACTTTTACTAAAGTAACATTAACATGTTTAAATGCAGGGCTTTTGTAAGAGAGTATTTCGTATAGTGTAGCATGGTCTACTTGACTTATCTAACCGAAGTGATCGTTACGTTACTTTGCAAACCGTCACCCAAACCCCCCCCCCCCCCCAACCACACACACACACACAAAAGGACACGGTAACGTTGTGATTCACTTCAATTAATGATAACTACGGAGCTTGCTAACAGCAAGACACAAGGCTACTTCACTCATTTAGCTAATGTAAGATACAAACGCTGTCGAGCCCTCACTGCTTGTAAAGAGAGCACAAACTGACTACATACCCGAGCGGCGAGCCCCGCTGTTCTCTGTCATTTTTCTCCTGGGTTGTTGTGATCACATGACTGACAAATCCGTGCTGTGCTTATCCTGTCTGAGTAGCCCGGATGATGCTGCATCGCAATTTTGGACATCGAATTTTATACACCGAATTTTTTGACATCGAATTTTTTTCACTTGAATTTTTGGGATCTGAATTTGAACATTCCAATTTTTTTCACTTGAATTTTTACATTTTTATTTCACATAGGTAAATTCGGAGCAAAAACATTCAGATACATGATTTTCAAAGTAATTATTTTCAATGCTATAAATTCGGTGTCTAATAAAATTAAAATACTTCTGTCTCTTGTTTGCTTCCATACTAGGCCCTCTGCGATAATATAGCCCACCCATTTAAAGGGAAGATATGATTGGTCAATTGTACTGTCATTTGACAGTACAATTTGTTATTTTCACATTTTCCCCATCAGAGTAGAAAGACTTAAGAGCTTTTGTGAGTGTGTTGGCCAGGAGTACCATAACATCTTAAGACACTGCAATGTTCGCTGGTTGTCCATGCTCCCAGCTCTAGAGAGAGTGCTGAAAATGTATTTGCCCTTGAACTTATTCAATTGCTGTCCTGCAAAAGAATATTCCAAGATCCTCTGACTGAACTTTGGCTGGCCTTTGTTCATGAAAACCTGTCCATATTCAGTGACACAATCAAAATGCTTGAAGGCCAGGGGCCTCATCAACCCAGTCTCACGGCATGTCGTGTTACAGTCACAACATTTAATCTATTGATTTGTGTTCACCAACACAATTTTCCCCTTTTTTTTAAAAGCAATGTATTTCTATTGGTAGTATGTTTCGTGCCTGCACCATGTATTTTTGTCTTGCCGGGTCTTGGAAGACACATATGATGTTTGTCAATTTAAAAGATAATTTTGTAAGTCAAAAAAAAAAACAATTGTCGTAAAACTGTGAAGTAACACATTTTTTGTGTGAAACCGCTCAATGAACTACATCTGTCTCGTACCACACACTAAGACAGCCGTCACGTTGGCACATTTCACTTCTTTCTTTCAGAATGAGGCGAAAAGTATTAAAAGTCTGGGCATGTTGAGAGCTGTACATACACACAAGGGGAGTTAGTCGGTTCCGTAAGAGCCAGCATGCGGGACCGGGATTCTGGGATTTCTAGTCTTTCTAGTTGCGTATTTTTCATAGTCTTATATTTCAACAGTTTTACGACAAACTGTGACTTTTTGACATGGAAATTATTTTTTAAGATTGACAAACATCATATATGTAATTCATGGCACAATTTAAAACGGGATCGAAAGATAAGTTCTCTCTCCCCATTGACTTCAATTCATAATTTTTCCGAAATAAGGTCCCATGGGTCGGAAGTAGATCTATTTACTCAATAACACACAATTATCCTTGTTTTTATTTATTTATTTAATTCTATAATCTCTGGCTTTTTTGCCGTCCGTCAGGAACTGAATTTTAAAATAAAGTCATTAATAATATTATGTATGACATTATTTAGTTTATTAACTAGGGCGCCGGGTCATGTTATGACCGTCTTTTCTATGTTGCTGTTGGATTTTTTCATCGGTTTGGGCTTTAAAATATAAAAACAGTAATAAGTAATAAGCCAATAAGTGCGCAGCTGCACGACCACGATTATTGTTAAGAGGATTTTTATTTATGGCCAGTTTTTATGTTACCTGTTTGTTTGGTTGACAGATGAAAAATGCATTTACTGGCCAGATGCATTACTCTGTTCTTTTGTTGGTGCCATTTATAAGCCTTATTTCCAATTTCACCTTGCTCAAGTTTATTTAGAGCAAAGGACTTTACAGACCCATGTCTTTATTACAAATTGTATGGGATGTAAAATAGGCCATCACACAATTTCGTCTGAAAGTGTTACGTTTAGTGTTGAAATTGAGTCACGTTCAGTGATAAAATATTGTTATGCTTTGACTGAAGAGACATGTTAGTAATTTTACTTATGTAGGGTTTGAGCTACATGCAGTAACTTGACAACATTTTCCCTCAAGGCAGACTGGTTCACAGACTCTCCTGTTTTGTTATTGCATTTGGATACTTTACACACGGTTGGGTTATGCGCAGAATTCTTTGAGGTGGAGATTTAAAATTCGGAAATTAAAGTGGTCATTGTGAGTTTCAATATGACTATAGACAGTTATATCTCTCACAGGCTCCGCCCTCTACTGGACTATGGGTCCCAAGCGGCAAACTGTGGGGTAGAGCCATGAAGCCAATACGGAAGTGCCACACACTGCAGTTCATATATTGGCCGATAGGCGATGGCTGCAGAAAGGAGCAATTTCCATAGACCCCCATGTTAAAATGCCCAAATTTACAGCAGAAGAAAACATGTTTCTACCCCTGGCTCCATACATTTTTATTATCGATATAGTTAGATTCCACCTTCATGATTATGGATCTGTGAGTGAATTGTTTTCTAACGCGACCCTTTTATTTATATTAGGTCTTAAAGTTTGTGCACACATTAGGGCGTGGTCACGTTGATTGACAGATACGTGCCTCACTGTCAGCTAACAGCAACTTGTCCACTCTGCTAGGCTACAACCATAGAGGCTACAACGTTAGTTAGTTGTAGTTACTGTACTTGACCCTTTAGCTGTGTTCGTGGTGATCGTGCCTGTTAGGGAATATTTTTACAAATACCAGATAATTAAAATGTCGTGCTGTGCGCTTGAATGTACTAACAGAACTTCCAAGAAGTCTACTTTCAGCTTTTTTCGGTGAGTAAAATGATAATATTATACATGTTAACCCCGTTAGCAGGTGTTTGTGTGCTTGTTAGCTTAGCTTGTTATGTAGCTTATTAGTCAGCTAAGGACGTAACCCTTTATACATATATACAGTTTAGTTTATGATTCTTGGGTAAGACTTTTATACTATATGGCTATGACGCCCATAATGCTAAACGGGAGCAAATGTGAAAAGGGGACCCAATTATCCCAGTGGGGCCGCCGGAGTCCACGCCGCCGAAGCTAACGGGGCTGCAGGGGGCTAGCGCGTCCCGGCCATAGGTCCCGGCGGCCGTAGCTAGCCCCCTGGGGCTCCGTTAGCTTCGGCCAGCGGCGGAGTCCGGCGTTATAACTGGAGATCAAGGAATGCAGCGAAACGCGGACTTGGTTCGCCTGTAGCCCGCTGTAGTATTAGCTAAATAAATGATGTTGAGCAAGGTTTATTAAGCTGAACACCGCCACAATTATTCTGCTATGTATCGGTACTTATTTTATTTTATTAACGTGTGAATGACAAGCATTAAGAATAATACCAAATAGCTAATTATCTTGCAGATTGTCGCGTTTGATTAAGAATGTAACGTTTATATAGTGGAACTACACTGTTTTATCAAAAACCAAGTGCCACGCAGTGACTTGGTATGCATGTATTACATTATTATTTAGCTTAATACTGAGAGCATGTTAGCTTAGCTTCTTAGCCTGAGCTAGGTCTGGAACGTCACGCTCGTTGGCAGCAGGTCCCGCCCTGTCCCGCCTCGGCTCTGCCTCTTTGCCCTTATTTGAAGCAGGCTGGAGAAGGCGGGAGTTAGACTCTGACGTCACAGTCGAGCCGTTAGTAGCCGACTCCGCCTACTAAGGGCTTCACGGCAACTCTGCAGAATCCTATGGGTGACGTCACGGATCCTACGTCCATTTATATATACAGTCTATGGTACTACCTTATCATGCAAGCATTCCTCTACTGAGATTTCGGGAACAGCCGAACCGGCCCTGGAACCGCGTTGGTGTGAAAGGGGCATAACACAACGTCCATTTATATATACAGTTTATGGGAGAAACCTGTTTAGGGCTACACCAGATATCCCAACTCATTTTATGGGCCAATCAATTCAGATAGCACAATCTAGGTTTAGATCCAGATCCAGTTGCTGCTGTTGTGTTACCATTAAAGGTGTCCTATCATGCAAAATACATACATGTGTCCCCGGTGTGTCAGGGAACTCACAAAGTGTCAGAAAATAAAACCTTCTCTCGTTTCCTCCGTACCCACATCTCTAAAAACGGGGGTACAACTAGGGTTGCCAACCGTCCCGTATTAGCCGGGACGTCCCGTATTTGAGCCAAAAGGGGCGTGTCCCGTACGGGACATTGTTTGTCCCGGATTCCCGTGTAAAGGGGAAAATAAAATAAAAAATTATGTTTGCGCGCAATGCAGTGTGTCTGGCCGCGACGGGCGCTAGGACCGCTCAGTTGACAGGGCAGGCACAATGCTCGCACGTGTATGTGAGATTTTCACGGGCGCGGCATCATTGTTTGTGTGGCATGTCAGCCTGTTCAGTAGTGGAAAATGAGCGCTGCCGGTGGAGGTGGCGATGAAAGAGGAGAAGAGAGAGAGGATGTGGTTCTGGGCCCTGGCCCTTCTAAAAAGAAAAGACTTGTGTCTTTCAACACACAGTGGAAAGGAAAATACAGTTGGGTAAAGCCCGTGAGTGGAGATCTGTCTCGGGTCTTCTGCACCTTGTGTCGGAGGGAGTTTTCAATAGGTCACGGTGGAGAAAACGACCTGAAACAGCATGCTGGCACAGCACAAGCGAGCAATACAAAATAAAGGTGCATCAAATATTACAAAATTCTTCGGCAGTTCAACTGCAGAACAAGACAAAGTTGCTGCATGTGAGGTAACATCAGTGTATCACACAGTTAAGCATGGTTTGAGTTACAACAGCATGGACTGCAGTAATAAGCGGGCAAGTGCCATGTTTAGTGATTCGAACACTGCAAAGAAAATGCAATGTGGAAGAATAAAGGCTGAGATGATAACAGTCAATGTGCTTGGCCCCAAAACTATGAGGGATATTCTAAAAGAGCTGTGTCCTCCTCCCACCGAGGTTGCAGCAGGTGAGGAAGTTACTGATACTGATCAATCTCTCTGGAAAAGCCAACTATTGTTCTATTTTGTTAACGTGTGGTTTTGAGAGAGAGAGAGAGAGAGAGAGAGAGAGAGGAGAGAGAGAGAGAGAGAGAGAGAGAGAGAGAGAGAGAGAGAAGGCGCTGTCGTGGTGCTGTTTTTGTGTGTGAGAGTCAGTCAGCCGATTGATGGGAAAATGGTTGGTTGAAGGATAACATTAAGTCTAATAATGATGTACCGTGCATGTTCACATCATGTATACTTTTCATTACTTAATACCATTTTTCAAATATTTTATTTTTTAACATTTTGGACAAAATTTACAAAATGTCCCCCGCGCGCGCGAGGGACACATGCATGTGTCCCGTTTTTCCATGTCTGGAAGTTGGCAACCCTAGGTACAACGGAGCTGATCAAGATTTGTGGCCGATATGACGTAATATCGGAAATGTGGGCTGGCTTTACACCCACGGCCCAATCAGAAACGTCGCTATCAGAAACAATGCACAACGTGTTTTGGACGTAATATGGTCTTTGTTTACATTAGCAAGTATTGCTAACACTCAGAGCTAACATGTACTGAAGAGCCTATGTGTAAAAAAGCAGGAAATAAAAAGAAGAGCTCCATACTGTTTCAGAAATAATTCTTGAAGTGATTTGGAACATGATATGGCATGTAATCACGGCAGCATTTAGCTGTAGAAATCTCTCTCTACCCTCTGCAGCTCACAGCTTGCCTGCTCAAAAGAGGGCGGGGCCAGTAGCTACACTCACAGAATCGGCCATTCTCTAACAGGCCTGAAATAGAGGGGTATGAGAGATGTCTAAAATGCATGATCTGTTTGGTATTTTGAGCATAAAACATCATATACATGTTTATTATATATTTGTATATATCTGAGACCCAGAATATATGCCTAAAAATAGCACGATAGGAGATATTTAATGTTAGTTGAATAATGTTCCTAAGCCAGGTTGTGTTGCCTTTGACATGAAGATGTTAACATACCAGCGGAAGATTTGGACAGTGATGACGGTATGGCGAAACTATTAGCAAAACTGGACGAGGTGTTCTTAAAGGAGGAAAAAGACAGAGCGTATGAAGCCTACTCCTATTTTGATGGCGTTTCAAAGGTCAGTGCTGTGTCCATGGCAGACTACATTATTGACTTTGAACAGAGATAAAACCGGATGAAAAAGTATAACATGGTGTTGCCTGATGCTGTGTTAGCATTTAAGCTGCTAGATAGACATGGCTTGTTTAGACGAGAAGAGCAGGCAACTGGCATTGACAGCGTGCACGGAATTGACGTTCGCCTCCATGAAATCGGCGCTAATGAGCTGGGTAATGCAACCTTTCCTGTTTGGGGAAAAAGTGTTATTGACTCACCGCCAGGCTATCAATATCTCCCATGACCTGCTCACAGAGAGCGAGCGCTTCCTTCTAACACCCTTCTGGCGCAGATCCATCGGTCCAGTCGGCCAGCACATTCTTCAGAGAAGTGTTAGGTGTATATATGGTTTGGTTTGAAGAAAACCGCCCATTGTGTCCTAAAATGTCTTGCATCTGTCATAGGTGACGGTCTATATAAGGTTACCTAAAGAAATCAAAATTGATTTAGACTTTGTAGAATAGTGTACATCAGTGCTTTTCATTTGCAGCTGTGCATGTGTTGTCCAGTTGGTGAAGATGTTTCCTCATTCTGTTTTTGAATTTGCATTGTTCATGGAAGTGCAGTGTATTTTCCTAATGGAAATGTTTTAGGCCGTTGTAACGTGCACGTATCGGTGACCTTAAGAAATCCCCATTCAGCTCATACACGTCATGTTCATTTGAAACCAATGTGATAGTGGAGTGTTTACAGTGAAGGGAACCCGTCTGTTCCATTGGTGTGTTATCAATAACTTAGCTGCAAACCTGTTGAATGTTTGGAATAAAGTGCAACTGTAAACTGACAGGTGTAACATGAGGTCATGTTGACAAGTTAAATCTGCAGGTGTTATTCTAACACTGAGCTCATGTAATGTGCATATTCTGCAAAGCAAACATAAATGGTCACATCAATATAACTAGCTATTCGCTACTCTTTTCCCACAGCTAATTGTCGGGTTTGTTGTTATGACACTTTAGAACTGCTACTAATTCTTTCAAAGATACATTCAGTAAAGTTTTTACTGGCCCACAGTGCTAAATGAGCATCATATATCTGTCCAGGTTGATAGGGCTGTTAATCAAAAGCAATGACTCATTGATTTCTTGGCCAGGCGCTGAAACTCCCCACAGGAATTTCAATTCCCAATTCCCTAAGACGTCTTGGTATTTTCAGCTGCGCGGC
This sequence comes from Harpagifer antarcticus, assembly GCA_902827135.1. NCBI lineage: Eukaryota > Metazoa > Chordata > Actinopteri > Perciformes > Harpagiferidae > Harpagifer > Harpagifer antarcticus. Next base: position 3,592,316 of record CADEHL010001011.1, read on the forward strand.
CATGGAGGACAGTGTAATGAGTGAGGGAGTTGCAAAACCTTTCAGGCTAAAAAAAGCCTGATCCTCCAGCCTGGGGAGCAACACATAGCCTTAGCCAACCCTCTGGGTTGCTATGTGGCGAATGACTACGGGTTGCTTGAGGTCATTTTAGTAAAGCCTCGTTCATATAATAATCACATATGCCTGTTGACATATTTTTTGTTTAGAAGTCTCCAATGAGAATCAGACCTTTGATCCCTAAGCTGCTGCGGTGGCGTGGGTTTGCAGCAATGTTGAACATGATCCATGAAATGACATTTCAGAGGGGAATAGGTTTCACAGAACTCTTAAACATTAATCTGGGCTGGGTGAATTTCAGTATCTTTTCAAATGTGATATAAACAACACATTGCTCAAACCCTGATCGGGAGAAATCACATTTGACTAGAAAACCTCTTCAGATTGTAAAAGAAAGATTTATTTTTATACTACTCTTGAACAAATTTAGAATACATTTCCTTGTTATTTTGTCATGTTTAACAACTGCTGTTTCCAAGATCACAAATTCACATGATCCTTGAAATGCTCCCAAAAAAGGATAGTTCTACAATACCATACATTGTCGAGAACAGCAACAGATGGTCGAAACAGTTCCGTTTTTATTTATGACAGACACATACGTGATATATTTCTAAGGATTTCTATCACTTTATTTAAGTAATATTGGTCTTCAAGGCAAGTGTTCAAAATGTGTCCAAATTCTACAGAGAAAACAATTCTAAGTTAAGTACGGAGCCCTGGACGGTTCATAAAGAGAAACATAAATAGAACGAGGCCACGCTTTATTAATTAGTGCGCACGATGAGAAAGTTACCGGTGCGCCAAGTAGGAAGTGGAGCGCACAGGAGACAACCGTTTCATTGCAGACTGTTATGTGTATGTGGGGAAATGACAGTGCATACATTATTTGAGATATATTTCAAACTCTGACTTCATTTTAGGGACATTTCGTCAAGAGGTGTAGAGCTATTTGTTTAAGTACCGGATTCACAAAACAGGAGAGTCTGTGAACCAGTCTGCCTTGATCTATGAATGAATGTCCGTGACTCTCACAGTGTCTGCTATCTGTGCACAGAGAGCTGTGTCTTTTACGCAGCACCTTCACTGTGTTTACCTTCAGAACAGCTGAATAGAGATCGAGGCTGCTACGTTTTAGCCACACACGCACACACACAACTCTACACACATCGAACTGCCCGATTATTCCCCTTATTACTCGTTTTATGAAGGAGATGTCCGGTCACCAGGGCGCATGATGTGTAAATAACCCAATTTGTGTTCTGTTATGATCACTGTTACGAATCGCGGAAAAAGGTAGGACCTAAATGCAGACTACAAAAAAGGTAAAAAGGTCTATAAACAAAAAGCGAGCTTTATTCAAAAGCCGATGACAAAAAACATGACATAAACATAACTGTAGCGAGATTATTTTGACCGGACATTATGACCGGAGAGATTTAGATTCAGCATATTTTACCAGCTAACGGGAACTCTGAGTAACAGACTGGAACAAGAACAAACCAGTGTTTTTTTACGTACTATAACAAAGTAGGCATTTTCTTTGTGCAAATAAACAAGGAAATTCAATAATCAGACCCTGCCATAACATTTAAATAAATGTCAAGTAACTCAAACTCACTAACTCACTCACTCATCAGACAGGTTTTTTTTCAGGAAGATGAGCATGTCCACATTTCCAGGTAAAAGCTAGGATCTTTGGGTGTTTACAATATCCCCTGCTGTGGAAAAAACTCTCTCTCTTGGTACTGATGTGGCTGGGACAGAGAGATATGTTTTGGCCATGGGTGACGGCAGTGGGTAAGACTTTGCACTGTCTCTCCACTAGGGCTGCGCATCTTCACTGGTCTCACGATTCGATTCGATTACGATTATCCTGTCAACGATTCGATTCAATTCGATATCCCGATGCATCCCGATGCATCACGATTCATACCAATGCATTGCATCCTCAATTTTCTATATTACTGCACATGGCTTATTTTTCATCAATGCATACATGCAGTAAATACATATGAACTCTCTTTTTATTATTTAGAAAGTGCTTCAGAAATCAATAACATAAATGTCTTGACATTAATTTATAAACCAAAATAAATGAATTGTATAGGTCTAGCCTCCCTATATATGTGTGTGATACTGTGTGGACTTGAGTCTGAACACAGCAGACAACAGGAGTATTTACAATAGCTATACAAACTAAAATACTGCATGTGGGTGCACACTTACATTCTCTGTCTTACTGTTACATAAATCCCATGAATGTATGAGATTAAATTAGCTTCATTATATCTCAGTGATTAAGTGAATAATAAAGTTGCTATCGGGTCACTATCAGCCTGTCACTCATTATTTTCAGGGAGGGGGCGGGGTTTGGAGGAACGGAGAGGAGACGGTGATCGCGAAAGCTTTTTTCCTCCTGCCTTCACAAACTTTACACACGTATATATCATCTGAAAATTGCTAGAGGACATTCATATTTTGTAATCCAAGACTTAATTAAATCCACCAAAAACCTGACATAATTGTAACGCGATTATTTTTGAAAAACATAAATCCCTGTGCCGCAGCGACACGGAGTGATTCAGAGCGGGTCCTTCTGCTGTTGGTTCTGGACTGGTGGTGTTGTGTTGGTGGATAAAGCAGACAGCTCCGTGTTTGGTGTTGCTGTGCCGCTGTCACGTCTGTTGCCTGATCTCTGCTTCACTGACCGATTTGATATTAAAGTGACAGAAAAAAAAAACGTTATAGTAAAGCCGCGGCCGGAAAATCAGGAAGCAACGTTACTACGCTATAACCGATTATCTTCCGTCACTGCATCGGTACCGAATCGTCCACGTCCGCATCGCAATGCATTGTAGAAACGATTATTTTCAACACCCCTACTCTCCACCCAACCCACTCTCTTCAGTCCACGTACAAATGACACGACTTTACACATTGGAAATGCGTGCAATACTGTAGATACGCAGAAGTCCGATTTTGCGTGCATATGATACGCTAACCATTCCCATTGAGATCTGAGGCCGATTTTCACGTGCATACGATATGCCACGTTTCGTGCCTGCACCATTTATTTTTGTCCGGTCGGGTCTTGGTAGACCGGAAGCTGTGTGGTTCATAAAAACAAGTTCTTACTCAATATCAAGCCACGATTATTGTTTTTATTTTAAATCGTATAATGTCTGACTTTTTTTGCAGTCTGTGAGGAAAAAAAATGGGGCTCAGAGCCTCAGAATACTGAAAATCTGTATTTTTTTAAATCATTTTTTCCTTTTAATTTGTTATTCTTTTCTAAATAACACACTGTTATCCTTGTTTTTATTTATTCGTTTAATTCTATAATCTTGGGCTTTTTAGCCATAAATAAAGTCACCGGAAACAGACGTAGGCCTATAAGGGACATTTCGAGCATCATTGCGATACACACCACACACCCACTGAACTGATTACCCAAGATCCTCAGCTTGAAGCTTGTTAGAAATTAAAATCAATGTTTGATAGCATAATGTAGCATAAACATACCATCAGTTTAAATGCTATTTTATTCTGGAAAAAAACAGAAGTTCTCAATACCAAGATTTTATTCTGAAAATCCTTCATCTCCGGTTAGCATTTACTTACTTACATGTCACTTGTTAGACGCTTTTATCCAAAGCGACTTACATACTCAATAGTGTGGACAATCCCCACAGGAGCAATGACATGCTGACTGCAGTGGGGTTTGAACCTGTGACCATCTGATCCGAACACCTACGCTCTATCCACTGCGCCACACGCCCCCACAGCATGTGGCTAATATACCATTTCCTATAGATGTGAATTTAGCAGCGAAATGACATGGAGTGATGCACACCGAAACCTACTGATTTAACACTACAACTAATTGAACCAAGAGATTATTATTGCTGAATATTAAATGAAGGTACAGTTTATTTGAATATGTTATTGTTTACAGACGTGGGTAGCATGTGACAACATCCGGAACTACCGGAAACCAAATTGCTGTGAAGTATTTCCTGTATTTTCTAGAGTGTTGATTTCAGCGTTTGAAATGTATTTAGATGAAAAGTCATGAAAGAGATTAGGAGGAGAAGAGGCGTGTCTAGTTATACAATGAATGTAAAATGTAGAAATCCTCTGTTTAACGCAATATTGGACACAGAAGAACGAGGGGGAAGTCTCCTACGTCACCACAGCCCCTAGATAGGAGGAGCAAACAGCCAGCAAGCGGGAAGGACGAATGCTTGTGAGGTCTCTTCTGCACGGCCGCCACTGGGAGAGGAAGCTGCAGCCTTTCTCTCCTCGTTAGTAATCTGAACCATCTTCTGCTTGTAACATTACCGCGCCATTTAATTAAAGTACCATTTGAACCGTCTCAGAGACTCCATTTAGTCTCCTTTTAAAGCTTCTCTCCTGGACGCGAGAATAACGAACACAGCATAACAAGCTCGGTGATTGAATGTTTTACCCGCAATGCCCGTTGGGATATGGTGTTAATGCGATATGATATCCGAAAAACATTCTTTTTATTATATGATTATAGAATTAAACGAATAAATAAAAACAAGGATAATTGTGTGTTATGGTGAGTAAATAACAGTGTGTTATTTAGAAAAGAATAACAAATTAGAAGGAAAAAAAGGTTTAAAAAAATACAGATTTCAGTATTCTGAGGCTCTGAGCTCCATTTATTTTCCTCACAGATGGCAAAAAAAGTCAGACATTATACGATTTAAAATAAAAACAATAATCGTGGCTTGGTATTGAGTAAGAACATGTTTTTATGAACCACACAGCTTCCGGTCTACTAAGACCCGACCTGACAAAACGTGGCGTATCATATGCACGCAAAACTCGGCCTGTCTTTTTGGAAGGAGGAGATTGTTCCTTATCAGCGTCATGTGCTGTGTGTGGCACAGCTGCTCTTTCCCCTTCTGTTTCACTAGGGTTCTCTGCAAGCAAGCAGAGGTAGAAAAAAAACGTCCTAAATGTCTTTCTTTTCACAAAAACAACAGAGGAATACACACAATTTATACGTTATCTGAACAAGTTACACAGTCACACAAAGAATATTTAAATATGTACCTGGTTCTGCATCTGTGTGGCTTTCAACTTCAGCCTGTCAAAAACTTCCTCCCTCTGTCTGTCATGTAGCTGGTGCAAGCTCCGGAACCGGGGGTCCAATGCAGTGCTTTCTTGAAGAAACTTGTTTTGCTCCCCTTGGTATCTGTCTGTGAAGTCCTTCAGTATGGCTCTCTTCATTTGGGCGATGGTGGAGGAGTCCTCATCGCACTGTGCCATGCTTTTTTCTATCATGTGCTTGAGGGGCACAATGAGAGAGACTGTAGGTTGAGACTCATCGCACAGAACGGTGGTTGCTTTTTTCAGCGATGAGAGAAGCCGAACCATGTCCTCGGCGTCCGTGATGTCAACTGGTTCCAGTGTCTATCTTGCGTGTGTTGTGCCTGACTTCAGCACTCAGTAGCGTTGCAGCGATTGCTTGTTGTTGCTCCAGGTAGCGCTCAAGCATGTCAAGCGAGCTGTTCCATCTTATGATCACATTCATGATCAGTTTATGCGCTGGCAGGTTTAACATTCCCTGTTTGGTGGCCAGCACAGCTGTGGCAGTTGAACTGCGGTGAAAAAACGCAGCTACACGCCTCACTCTACCAAGCAGACGGCTTGCCCGGTTTACGTTCAAACCAAGCGGCAAACTCTGGGGAACAGCCGGGACGCTAATACGGAAGTGCTACATACTGCAGTTCATACATGGGCCGCTAGGGACTGGCTGCAGAAAAGAGCAATTTCCATAGACCCCCCATGTTAAAATGCCCAACTTTACAGCAGAAAAAAACATGTTTCTACCCATGGATGCAATAAATATTATTATCGATATAGTTACGATTCCACCTTCATGATTATGAATCTGTGAGTGAATTGTTTTCTGACACGACCCTTTTATTTATATTAGGTCTTAAAGTTTTTGCATAAATTAGGGCGTGGTCACTTTGATGGACACGTACATGCCTCACTGTCAGCTAACAGCAACTTGTCCACTCTGCTAGGCTACAACGTTAGTTAGTCATAGTACTGTACTTGACCCTTTAGCTTTAGCCGTGTTCGTGGTGATTGTGCCTTTTAGGGAATATTGTTACAAATACCAGACAATTAAAATGTCGTGCTGTGCGCTTGAATGTACTAACAGAACTTCCAAGAAGTCTAAAATGATAATATTATACATGTTAACCCCGTTCGCAGGTGTTTGTGTGCTTGGTAGCTTAGCTTGTTACTTATTAGCCAGCTAAGGACGTAACCCTTTGTGCATACATATACATTTTAGTTTATGATTCAGCCTTGGGTAAGACTTTTATAGTCTATGGCTATGACGCCCATAATGCTAAACGGGAGCAAATGTTAATAGTGGACAAAATTATCCCAGTGGTGGCCGCCGGAGCTAACGGAGCCGCAGGGGGCTAGCTCCAGCCGGCGTCCCGGAGCTAGCCCACTGCGGCTCCGTTAGGTCCGAGCGGTGGAGTCTGTCGTTATAACTGGAGATCAAGGAATGCAGCGAAACGCAGACTTGGTTCGCCTGCTGTATTATTAGCTAAATAAATTATGTTGAACAAGGCTTATTAAGCTGAACATCGCCACAATTGTTCTGCTATGTATCGGTACTTATTTTCTTAACGTGTGAATGACAAGCATTAAGAATAACAAAATATAGCTAATTCTCTTGCAGATTGTCTCATTTGATTATGAATGTAACGTTTATATAGGGGAACTACACTGTTAGCAGTAACTTGGTATGCATGTATTTCATGTTAGCTTAGCTTCTTAGCCTGAGCTAGCTCTGTTTACTTCCAGTTCGGAGGCAGCAGGTCCCGCCTCGGCTCCGCCTCTTTGCCCTTATTTGGAGCAGGCGGGATTAGACTCTGACGTTGCTGTCAAGCCGTTAGTGGCCGACTCCGCCTACTAAGGGCTTCTCGGCAACTCTGCAGAATCCTATGGGTGACGTCACGGACACTACGTCCATTTATATATACAGTCTATGGTTCAAACCCGCTTTTGACGCGAGGTTTAAAGTGTGTGCAAAACCCTTAATGTGTTGTCATTTATTGAAACGGGAAAACCGAAATGCTGCCACACATCAGCTTTAAAAGTCGATGGAGCATCCTCAATTTCACATTCTTTATTTAGTTGTTGGTCAGCACATTGGTCTACTACTTCGTTTGCCATTTTCTTGTTGGGTCTGAGCGAGCGCTTGCTTGCACGCAAAGGATGATGGAAGTCTGTCTTCTTGACTAGTATTATGGCGCCCTCTGCTGTTCAAACAAAAACAATACAGTTTTTGCCAAGAAGGTGAGGAATACATTACTGTAACTCCGTTACTTTTGTAACGCTGACTACTACAAGGAAGTAAGGCTACTTTGTACAGACAAAGTTAATAATAATTGTAATAGTGCAGTTATAAACGACTTTAATCAAAGATGTATTTTAGTGGTAAAAAAATGCATTCATCATAATTAGGGCCTGAGCATGAGTGTGCGAAGACCTATTGTTATTCGTAGAATTATTATTATTCTATATATTACATTACATTTCATTTAGCTGGCGCTTTTATCCAATAGGTGCATTCGACCAAGAAGATACAAATTTGAAGAAAACAGAATCATAAGTACATCAGGTTTCATAGAGCCAAACCATTACAAGTAATACTCGACAGGCTTTAGATAAGCCAGTCCTTTGTTAGTATATAAGTGCTTTGTTAGTATGTAAGTGCTTAGTTAGTATATCAGTGTTTAGTTAGTATCTAAGTTTTATTTATTTGTATTGCTCGAACTGGAGTCGAAAGAGATGAGTTTTAAGTCTGCGCCGGAACATGTGTAAACTATCTGCTGTCCTGATGTCAATGGGGAGCTCATTCCACCATTTTGGAGCCAGGATAGCAAACCGACGTGTTTTTGCTCATGGGAACTTGGGTCCTCTTCGCAGCGAGGGTGCAGTGAGCCGTTTGGCTAATGAAGAGCGGAGTGCACGTGCTGGGGTGTACAGTTTAACCATGTCCTGGATGTAGGAAGGGCCAGATCCATTCACAGCATGGTATGCAAGTACCATTGTCTTCAAGTGGATTCAAGCAGTTACTGGAAGCCAGTGGAGGGAGCGGAGGAGCGGCGTGGTGTGGGAACATTTAGGAAGGTTGAAGACCAGATGAGCCGCTGCATTCTGGATGAGCTGCAGAGGTCAGATGGCACATGCAGGTAGGCCAGCCAGGAGGGAGTTGCAGTAGTCTAGGCGTGAGATGACGAGAGCCTGGGCCAGAAGCTGCGTCGCTTTCTGTGTCAGGAGGGGACGTTTCCTCCTGATGTTGTAAAGAGTGTATCTGCAACGGCGGGTTGTTGCAGCGATGTTTGCATTGAAGGACAAGTTGTTATCTAGGGTTACACCCAGATTCCTTGCAGTCTGAGTCGGGGAAACAACATCGAGGCCGATGTTGATTGTTAGGTCAAGAGTGGGACAATCTTTTCCCGGAAGGAAAAGCAGTTCAGTCTTGTCAAGGTTGAGCTTGAGGTGGTGAGCAGACATCCACTGAGAGATGTCTGCTAGACAAGCAGAGATGCATGCGACGACCTGGGTCTCTGAGCGGGGAAAGGACAGAATTAATTGGGTGTCGTCAGCGTAGCAGTGGTATGAAAAACCATGTGGGCTAATGACTGATCCGAGCGAGTTTGTGTACAGAGAGAAGAGGAGGGGACCGAGGACAGAGCCCTGAGGGACCCCTGTAGATAATTGACAAAGGTCGTACTCTGACCTTCTCTAAGTTACCCTGTAGGTACGGTCTTTGAGGTATGAGGTGAGGAGGGAAAGTGCAGAGCCTGAAACTCCAAGTTCTTGGAGAGTGCAAAGGAGGATCTGATGATTCACTGTGTCGAATGCAGCAGGCAGGTCCAGAAGGATGATGACAGAGGAGAGGGAGGCTGCTTTGGCAGTGTGCAGTTCCTCAGTGACAGCAATGAGAGCAGTTTCTGTGGAGTGACCTGCCTTGAAACCAGACTGGTGCGGATCAAGAAGGTTGTTCTGATGGTGATAACAGGAGAGTTGTTTAAAGGCAGCAAGTTTTTTGGGATTGGAATAGGAAGAATGGATCATATTTTGAAAGAAAGTGCTTTTTGTCTGAGAGATTGAAGAAGAGAAAAAGGAGAGGAGAGCCTGATAGGTTAGGAGGTTATCAGGGTGTTTGGATTTCCACCATTTGTGCTCAGCTGCCCGACGGATGGTTCTATTGGCACGCAGTGCGTCATTTAGCCAGGGAGCAGGAGGGGACTGACGAGCCTGCCCAGATGTGAGAGGACAGAGAGAGTCCAGAGAGGATGAGAGAGTAGAGAGGAGAGTTTCTGCAGCAGAGTTTAGAGGCAGGAGTTGGAACGAGTCAGAGGAAGGGAGGGCTGAGAGCACCGATGAGGCAAGGGTAGAGGGGGAGAGGGAACGAAGGTTACGGCGGACAGGTGCAGGATGAGAAGAGATTTGTTATGTTTGGAAAGGGGTAGAGAGAATTAAATGAAGAAGTGATCCGAGGTGTGGAGCGGGTTTACAGAGAGGTTAGAAGTAGAGCAGTTCCTTGAGAATATGAGATCAAGGACATTGCCAGCTTTATGAGTTGGTGGGGATGGAGACAGTGTGAAAGCAAAAAGGCGGTTAAAATAAATATTAATTCAGATATCTTCCCTGTCTGGAGGTTGAAGTCTCCGAGAAGTACAGCGGGAAGGCCAGTTTCAGGGATGTGTGAGAGGAGATGATCTAATTCCTCCAAGAAGTCCCCCAAGGCGCCTGGTGGACGGTAGAGAACAACAATGGTTAATTGTATAGGATGGGTTACTGTGACGGCATGGAATTCAAAGGTGGAAGGAGTGAAGTTAGGTAGCTTGAAGAGGGAAAAGCTCCATTTGGGAGAGAGCAGGAGACCAGTGCCACCTCCTCTGCCAGTGGGTCTGGGTGTATGGGAGAAGGAATATGCTGTGGAGAGAGCTGCTGGGGTGGATGTGTTGGATGGAGTAATCCAGGTCTCAGTGAGAGCATAATTTACACAGTGCCTGTAAACCGGAGGAGAACGCTGGCATTTCTTCTCCTACTTGAAAGACTACGGAGGGATGAGGGAGTCTCCAAAATTAGCTGATTTTGGGAATTGACCGGATGCTCTGGCCGTTCCACTTCCTGCCCGGCGCTATGCAATGCCTCGCGTCTCAGTCAAAAACAGACCAGCCGCATATCTTTTTGCGGAGCCCAGCGCCGAGATGCTTCTGAGCCAAGACGCAGCGCCCCTGGTGGACACACATGCATTGACTAGAGTGGCCGCGATCGCTGTGCACGGCGCGGCACAGAGGGACCCGGTGGAATTCAGGCGTTAAGGTCACGTTCACACCAGCCTTGTTTAGTCCGGTTGAATCGAACTCTGGTGCGGTTTGTTTGGGTTGGTGTGAACACAGTCCGAGACCTCTGATGTGAACTAAACAACCGGACTCTGGTCCGACTAAAAGAGGTGGTCTCGGGCCACTAGCTAGTGAACTCTGGAGCGGTTCATCGCTGGTGTGACGCAGTCCAACCAAAATACAGGAAGTGCAGTAGGGGACAAACGTGGAGCTACTTTTGGTAACATACAGTAGCCTATATAGTCATGCTTTCATTCATTCTGAAATCATTTATTAATTCACGGAGATATAAACAACTATAATCATAAATTAAGCTATATTTGCTTCTGTGACAGCTTACTTCACTGGTCCCCTGTGTACAGCAGAGCCACCTACCGTCTGTGAAACCTCCTCCTGACTGCAGAACGTCTCTCATTATATGTGTTATTATGTTTTTTAACGCACGTTATCTGATTATCTAATCATATGCACCGTCCGCTAGAGTCTGTTGATATGCTCTCCAGATTAACAGAAGCATGAAAATAGCCTGCTGATGCTCCATGGTGTGGGCTACGGTAGAAATGGCCGGGATTTCCGTTTTTACCCGCTTAATGTCTGACCAATTGTTGAACAGCACTTCCGTGCACATGACTTTTGTTTAGTTTACAGTCCGTTTGAGTTTTGTCCCTGTGAACCCAAACCAAACCTTCTGAAAAATGAATCAATGTAACAAACTGTCGTCTGGTGCGAAACAAAGAAACTAATATGTGTGAATGCGACCTACATTTTATTTCTACCGCCATTACAAGCCTCTTGCATACTGGAAAAAGTTTACGAAATAATTCACAGAGTACTATGTTTGGTATAAAATGCCAGATAAGTGTAATATTATTCATTAAGATTTTGTGTGTAAGCTAAAAATAATTTCAAAAAACAGCTAGTGAGCATAATTCACATTGTCAGATGCTAGCGTTAGCTGTAGCTTCTAGCTAACTAACATTACAGCCTGTCTCTTTGAGCCTTCCTCCCAAAAAAGTGTTTGGTATCTCTGCCATGTCATGTCAAGGAATGACTAATGGTGAACTGTATGGGTCACGGAGACTACGTCCGTGTTTTATAAAATGTTAACAATACTTTTTTTAATCACACAAATCGCACCAAAAGACAACTCTTGTCTTTGAAATAAATTGCTCAAGTGACATATTTATCTTCAGTCTTGTAATGAGGTAGAAGTGTGATAGCAACCTGATGGTTACAATTTCTGTTGCTCCAGGTGGGGACATTTTGACAGCAACACAGTGCAGCGATTATAAAACAGTTTAAAATGGATTCAGTGATCTCCAGAGAGGACATTTAGAAATTATAATTCATTTCTTGTAAGCCACTGGCTGTGCCAAAACAACCAAACTTTGAAAGGCTATAAACAGAGCCGGGCAGCGCAGCACCGAGGGAGTGGAGAAAAAGTTCAGCGGGCCCAGCCAGCATCCCAATATTTCACTGTTTTATCTAACCACAGAGCTGTGAATCATGATGAAATCTTCTCGCCAAGTGACCGGATAGACCTCCATGAACTACGCCAAAGACTCCCACAACCAAAGGCGTTCCTTCCTTTCCCACTTCTCTCCTTGGCGTGTACAGCTAATTATCATCAGGCCCAATGGTGGTCATGAGGGGGAAAGTGTTCGTGCAGAAAATGGCTACCACACTTTTCAGTGGGTCGCGCTTTCCACGCTTTGTGCTCAATGAACGAGAGTGTGGGAGATCGCAGGGTCCACTGGAGGGAAGGAAGGCTTCGTGCATTGCATGAAAGTCACTGAAGCATAATCAGTCATCCCGCAAAGTACAGGAACATGCCCACTGTTAAGTTGTTTACATATCCTGATAATGACTCCAGAGTAGGTAGTAAGAGCAAATCAATGCACGGAGAGGGAGAGATTTAGGTTGCTGCAGCCTCTGATGTAGCCCAGGCTGACAGAACATACCCGTATGATGGATTAGTGCAGCTGGCAAATTACATCTCTCTAATTATGCTTTTCAAAGTGCGTTACGATGTATCACTGTTTGCTTTAATCTCGGCTAAACACAGGGCTGATGCTTTATCGAGAAAAAAAGAAAAGTGCTTCAGCTCAATTCTTGGGAATTCATTTTTAATTTGTAGAATTAGAGGTATTTGAAGATTATTTTATTTTATCAGAAGCTTTTTGGTACATCTGGACTTCGTAACATTGTTTTTCGCTGGCCCGTACAAACCAAACAAAACAGTAATTATTACGTAATCTCTATGTTGTTAACATCCATCACCGTTGAGGGATTTTGGGTCAAAGTTGAAACAGGAAGTGGTTCCTGCTTCAGCTTGACACGCTGTACTGGTTAGACTTCAGTATGACTCAAACTAATTTATATTAACACAATGTCATCCAAACACTTCAACTGTGTTTATAACTAAAGACCTGCTCATAAGCGGGACTAAAACCTGCCATCACAGTTGATGATTTTGAATTGTACATTCGGGGATACAGCACACACTTTCAGTCGCTCCTTGATGGCATTCATGGTGTTGCACTTGGTTGTTCACAAGAAAACTGACGGAATGGGGTTGTTTTGAGAATGAAAAAACAGCCGCACCCCAATATCTGATAGACTAGATTGGTCCATTTCAGAATAATATGATATGTTTTGATGATAATTATTGTTGCATTAAGTGTTATCAAAGCTAGTAAAGGTGCAGCTAGTTGTAATGCCTTTATTTACTGCTGTGTCATTTTGGAATATAATCCAGATTCAACTAAAGTTTTATATAAGTGTTGATTATGATGAACACATGAATCCAAATCTGAAAATTATCTAAAGAAATGAAATAAATGTAGTGGAGTAAAAGTACAATATTTAACTCTGAATTATACAGGAGTAGAAGTACAAAGTAGCATACAATGGAAATACTCATGTAAAGTACGTCAACATTGTAATTAAGTACACTACTTGAGTCAATGCACTTAGTTACTTTACACCACTGTATACACCTAATCCACACTGTAACTGGTTAGATTCTGGCTTTTGTTGGGTGTCATATACAACTCCTTCTATACTGCGCAATAAATTCAATTATGTAGCACTTTTCCAGTCTTTGCACGTACTCAATGTGCTTCAACATCAGCAGTCACACAGTGACAGATGCTCAAGGAGATACTTCATTTACATACTGTTGGCCATCTTGTCCAAGGATATCGACTTGTTGACTGAATGGGCTAGGAATCAAACTATTTAATTATTTAACAACTTCTTAGTGTCACAATCTTATGAAGGACCCAAATGCAGCACTAGAGAAACCAAGGAGTATTGGTAATGAACTTTATTGGTAATAATACCAGAGCAGAGGGATACCAGCAGAACAGTAACAGCCGGATGATGTACAGGCAAACGAACCAGAGGACAGCGGGCAGAAGGTGAGTCAGGGCCGGGCAGAGGGTCAGGGAGCAGGCGAGGCGGTCAACGTAGGTACAGGCAGGGTCAGACAGCAGGCAAGGCAGGATAGTCCAAGGACAGGCAGGATCAGGGAACAGGCAGAGCAGGCAGGTCAGGGACAGGCAGGGTCGGAACCGGGTAGGCAATCTGATAACAAACGCGTGAAAGACTAGCATGAAGGCAAAGTACGATCTGGCAACGGGTGTGTGTCTGGTGAGGGTTTAAATACTGGCAGTATGACTAATGGGTGCAGTAGAGAAAGAGAGTGAGCAACAACGTGTGTGTGGTTAACAGGTGAGACAGGTGAATGGAAAACTACTGGTGAATGATGGAGCGGACTGTGACACTTAGCCCCACAGCCACAGCTTGACAGAGAAATCTAAACCCTGAAGACCTTCTCACAGCCATACAGCTGACTTGAACCCTAGGATAACAGCTTCAAGATGAAGAAAACCTACAGATTACAACTTTTTATATACTTATGTGTGGTCCTCAGTACAACATCTGGCCACTTGTTAAAAAATCAGGCAAAGGCCCTTTCAGAGAAATCGTGACAACAGCAGCAGCTCTGAATCCCATTATTTTAAACGGCATTGTTTCTTGTGTCTGAAAGGGCTTTAACAGGGCAACAAGTTAAGGGGTCTGACAATCACACAGGTTGTAACCCAAATTGAGTGCAAACCCTCTCCGACATAGGTAGTTTAATTGTAGAAAAGAGTAACAAGTAAGTTGTTATTTTTGCAGCAATATTTAATTCAAATGTGCCTATATTAGCTTTAGCAACTATTAGCTCTCGAGTGATTCAGTGACGAAGTATTTCCGTAGGCCAACCTACAAAAATACTGTTTAAAGGTCACCTATTGTGCAAAATCCACCAAGGAAATCGATCCAAAGAGCCCCTCCGTAGACACGGGGGCTCCCAGGAGATCATCACGGTCTTTTTGGAAAGTGCAATGCGGCGTGATCCCCCAGGGACATCACACGGCAAGCAGCGGCGGCCACACCGTAGACCAAGCTATTAATTCGGCAGATGCTGCGGCCAAATAATCACTCCGATCCGGTGAGGTGGGGGCATCTTGCGGAAAAGCAATGAGCGAGACGCCCAACACACCCGTGTTTATTTGCAGCCTCCTGGCCCTGTCACGTGGCAGCGGGGCAGAGGCTCTTTGCCCAGCCTGCTGCCTGCTGGGAGCAGATGGGCTGCCACGCTCCGCCGCCATGGTCATCACCAGGGGGAAGTACAGACCTGGGCGGTGGACTTCCATTGACGCCGGACCCGGAAGTGCCCAACAACAAGAAG
This sequence comes from Harpagifer antarcticus, assembly GCA_902827135.1. NCBI lineage: Eukaryota > Metazoa > Chordata > Actinopteri > Perciformes > Harpagiferidae > Harpagifer > Harpagifer antarcticus. Next base: position 3,607,541 of record CADEHL010001011.1, read on the forward strand.
TTCTCGTCATCCTCCTCCCCGGCAAACGGAGCCATCCGCCCCGCTGGAATAGCGAACGTGAATGGCACCGCCACGGCCATATCCTGGTCCCCCAAACACTCAAAGCAGAGGTGGTGGGGATCGGCGCCCGCTATTAAGCCAGGGCACGAAGGACAGGCCCGGGTCTCTAGAAATGGCGACTCCATGAAGGTATGATAACTCTTTCTTCTTCTTTCAAACGTTTTACTTTCTCTGCTTCAGTTGTTGCTCGCTCGCTGAAGAGAAAAGGATGACAGTCAGGAGGCGTGGCCGCGTTATATACGATGGGCTTGCACGTGCATTCAGGTAGGCCCCCCCGAGGGGCCGGCTACGTTTATAGATATCTCAGTAGGTGAATGCTCGCATAGCATGATTGAGGGTAGTACCCATAGAGTCCAGTAGAGGGCGTAGCCTGTGTAAGATATAACCAACCAAGGTAACCCCCCCCCACCTTATCACCTGAATCTCCTCCTAGAGCACCATTGTGTTTTTATAAACCAAATATCTCTCAGAGGGGCGTGGGGAGGGGCTCCTTATTTTCATCTAAAGTAACAGACAGAGAATCAGCACTTTTGAAACAGGGCTGAAACAGAGTGGATTATGGGATGCTGCAATGATGTGTTTGGTGTTTGGAGCCAAAAACAGAGACATGTTTTGTATATATCTCAGACCTATATATTGATGAAAAACAGTATAATAGGGGACCTTTTAGATTCGTGTATGTTTTGTTAATTCGGATAATCTTCACATATTAACAGCGCTTTATGATTCTTAAAACGTAAATGCAATCCCTCGAAGTAAAAAACTAACGTTAGCCACAGCTAAGTTCAACGTTGACTCATGGTCGGTGTCATGATGTTTAGTATTCTCCTTTATTCAGTTGTTAGCAACCACTGTTTATATGACACATTGAAGCTTCAGACATTGACCAGTGGGGTATTTACTGACATATTTGAGTCATAGAACAAAGACACAGACACTTTTTCTGTGTAAATCCACCACACCCAGTGTGCTCTCAGGTTTCCAGAGCCTCCTCCTACTGGATGGTAATCACAGCCAGGGTCAGCCGAGGTCAGGCCTGTCAGTGTGGCTCCCAGGAGAAGCTCTGAAGACCAAAAATCCAAACTATTGAGAATTATGCTGGGGCTGAGACCAATTTGAGAATGACTATAGCACAGGAAACTAATCAGCCAAGCGCATTAGGAGGAGTTTGTGCTTTCTCAGAGCTTGGTTAAAGTGCTTCACATCAAGAGCTATGCCTGACATTAAAGAGCAGCTTACCTCACTATAGATACATTTAAAGCAGTGAACGCAATTTGTGGGGGATGGGGGGGATTTGGGTGTGTATTAGGGTGTTGGAACTTGCGGTGCCTTCAAAAGGTCATGGGTTGGAGAATCATTGTTTAGGAGAGAAAATAACCCTAAAGGGCTTGGAATATGAAGGTAGATATGGTGCAAAATGCGAGAGCGTGTAAATCCTGATGTGAGCACTTGCTCACACCACCACACAAGAAATCTGAGTTTGTGTGCATACATTTACACTTGTATAAAATATCCACGTAACTGTGAACCAAATTTACACTTGTATAAAATATCCATGTAACTGTGAACCAAATTTGAAGTCACAGAAGAAAAAAAAAAGTGTTGTAACTTAAGAAAAATACATATTTTTTAAATACATTTTCCATTACAACTGCAACTTGGTTATTACAACCTCTCAAATCAGTCATTACAACTTGACGAATCTGCTCTGTGGCAGTATAAATCGACGAATCTGCGGTCTTGACTTTTGCTACACTTCTTGCGATAAATGTGTCGCAAAAGTAATTTTCACCTGTAGATGTGGGGGAGGGAGGGGGGTTGGAGCGAAGGGGCGGAGCTATCAGAACGACGAGGCTCGCTCGGGTGACTGTAGACTGCGGGTTAGGGTTACCTAACCTAACCCTTACAAAAGTAGTGTTAATTTCGTCAGCTATTTTTTATTTTAGTTTTAGTCTTAGTCCTGTATTAAATTTCCTTTTTAGTTTTAGTCATATTTAGTCAACTTCATCCTGTTTTTATTTAGTCAAGTTTTAGTCGACTAAAAGTCTGAGCATTTTAGTCTTATTTTAGTCGACTAAAACAGTAAACATTTTAGTCAAGTTTTAGTCGACTAAAAGTCTGAGCATTTTAGTCTTATTTTAGTCAAAGAAAACTAATTATTTTAGTCTACTTTTTGTCACTGAAAACTGTTGTTTTTTACTGTTTAGATTTCAGATTATATAGAACATTTCAGTCAAACTAGTCTAGCCAAAACTCATAATTTGTCATTTTAGTATATATAAATAAATAAGATTATATCTTGTCCTTATTTGATGAAAAACACAGGTTGAAAGATTAAGAAGCTTTGCAGAGAGTATCTGCTCAGGTTTGTGGTGTTTTTACCAGCTGTGTTATGGCCACATTGCTTCCCTTCTGATAAAACAATGCATTCGCTTTTTTTCTCCACCTCATTGTAGCGAAAATATAACAAGACAAATACATCCGACTGACAGAGAGCTGTGACACTGGAACTTGGTAAACTTTTCAAGTAAAGGCGTGGACTGGCCGTCCAAACGAAGGGTCGATGTCGGTCTTTGCAGCTTGGTGGAAGTTAGTAAGCACAATATGAAACAAATATGAACCAAAAGAGAATAATGCACTTCGTTGTTGTTGTTTCACTGCAGGTTGTGGATTTCTTTCTCCCAAGCAGTGGTGGCTTTAGACTTTTTCGTTGTCAGTCATTTTGACAGACAGGATTGTAACATTTCCGTCATAATCCATTATTACCCGTCGAGTGCACAATTTATCAATCACTCGCGCTGACGGGGGGGTATTTGGTTAACGCGAGTGCGACCACGGCTCCCAAGCCCTGTTGTTGCCATTTTATTTTCTGTTAAATAAGGTTAGTTAGACCACAAGTTAGACCCGAGTCTTCCTGACAGTTCACAGTGTGCCGCTGCCCGGTGTAATTCAAATCTACCGCCGCGTGCAGCACAGACACACAGCTGCTGCCCTGCCGCAGCACCGGAAATGGAACTGCTGGGAGAAAAACTGACTATCAGAGATGTAACGTTATCTTTGATAATATTTCGTCTCCTCATTTTTCGTCAACAAAAGTAAAGAGAGATTTTGGCATAGTTTTTATTTAGTAAACTACATTTTCGTCTCATCACTTTTTGTCAACGATATTGCATGATGATTTCGTTACAGTTATTGTTTACTGCCGTCGGTGCCGTCTCTCATCGTCTCGTTTTCGTCATGGAAAAAAAAGTCGTTGACGAACATATTTCGTCATAGTTTTAGTCAACGAAATTAACACTATACAAAAGTGCTCACTATCACAGATTTGCTCAGATTTGTGAACAATATTTGAGAGAAATGGTTATTTTGTGTATATAGAAAATGTTTTAGATCGTTGAGTTCATATGGGCATAGATATGTCTCATAATTATTTGTGTGAACATAAAAATAATTTGTGTGTAAATATGTGATTTGTAAATGTAAAACACCACAAATGCATTTAAAAGATTTGCAAACTCACAAATAAATGTGCAAGTGTAAAACGGATCTGCAAATACGCAAAATATTTTCACAAATAAAAAAAAGATCTGTGATTATCTCTTTAACATTTACAACTTTCGATCAGGCATTTGTGAATCCATTTTGTATTTGCCGACCAAAAATGCGCTTGCGGATCTCAAATCTCTGTTGTGGATCGTCTTTTTACCATAGACTGTATATATAAATGGACGTAGTGTCCGTGACGTCACCCATAGAATTCTGCAGAGCTGCCGTGAAGCCATTACGGCCCGTCTACACTACAGGCATCAAAAAATCTTGAAGCTGGGCGTGTCTGAAGCTTGGCGATTTTTTGCGAGCAGCGCGACCAACAACCAATCACATGAATCTCCCCCCCCCCGACATACAAAGCAATAGCAATGTTAAAACGAAGTAAACTGGATATAAACTCCCCAAACAGGCGAAAACCTACCAGTTTCATCCACTGTCTCTGCCACCACCCTCCATGCCTGGTTCCTCCGGTTTGTATCCCTGTAAATAGTCTGGTCGTAAAATACCGGGTGATTTGCTACCGTAATTTCTCGTTTGGAATATGAGGAAATGAACTGCGGTCTGGCTCTCCCAGCTTGCACGCGGTTTGATTGGCTAGCGCTTGTACTGGCGGGAATTGCATAAACGGGATTTGCTAACAGTGTAGTTCCCCTATATAAACGTTACATTCATAATCAAATGAGACAATCTGCAAGAGAATTAGCTATATTTTGTTATTCTTAATGCTTGTCATTCACACGTTGAGAAAAGACGGATTCCACCGCACGGACCTAACGGAGCCGCAGTGGGTTAGCTCCGGGACGCCGGCTGGAGCTAGCCCCCTGTGGCTCCGTTAGCTCCGGCGGCCACCACTGGGATAATTGGGTCCCCTATTAACATTTGCTCCCGTTTAGCATTATAGCATAGCCATAGACTATAAAAGTCTTACCCAAGGCTGAATCACAAACTAAAATGTATATGTATGTATAAAGGGTTACGTCCTTAGCTGGCTAATAAGTAGCAAGCTAAGCTACCAAGCACACAAACACCTGCGAACGGGGTTAACATGTATAATATTATAATTGTAGACTTCTTGGAAGTTCTGTTAGTACATTCAAGCGCACAGCACAACATTTTAATTGTCTGGTATTTGTAACAATATTCCCTAAAAGGCACGATCACCACGAACACGGCTAAAGCTAAAGGGTCAAGTACAGTACTATGACTAACTAACGTTGTAGCCTCTATGGTTGTAGCCTAGCAGAGTGGACAAGTTGCTGTTAGCTGACAGTGAGGCACGTGCCTGTCCATCAAAGTGAACACGCCCTAATTTATGCAAAAACTTTAAGACCTAATATAAATAAAAAGGTCGTGTTAGAAAACAATTCACTCACAGATTCATAATCATGAAGGTGGAATCTAACTAGCTCAGAGACCCAGGTCGTCGCACGCATCTCTGCTTGTCGAGCTGACATCTCTCAGTGGATGTCTGCTCATCACCTCAAGCTCAACCTTGACAAGACTAAACTGCTTTTCCTTCCGCGAAAAGATTGTCCCACTCTTGACCCGACGATCAACATCGGCACCTCTGTTGTTTCCCCGACTCAGACTGCAAGGAATCTGGGTGTGACCCTAGATAACAACCTGTCCTTCACTGCAAACATCGCTGCTACAACCCGTTGCTGCAGATACACGCTTTACAACATCAGCAAGATTCGTCCCCAGCTGACCCAGAAAGCCACGCAAGTTCTGGTCCAGGCTCTCGTCACCTCACGCCTAGACTACTGCAACTCCCTCCTGGCTGGTCTACCTGCATGTGCCATCCGACCTCTGCAGCTCATCCAGAATGCAGCAGCTCGTCTGGTCTTCAACCTTCCTAAATGTTCCCACACCACTCCGCTCCTCCGCTCCCTTCACTGGCTCCCGGTAACTGCTAGAATCCACTTCAAGACAATGGTACTTGCGTACCATGCTGCGAATGGATCTGGCCCTTCCTACATCCAGGACATGGTTAAACTGTACACCCCAGCGCGTGCACCCCGCTCTGCATCAGCCAAACGACTCGCTGCACCCTCGCTGCGAGGGGGACCCAAGTTCCCATCAGCAAAAACACGTGGGTTTGCTATCCTGGCTCCAAAATGGTGGAATGAGCTCCCCATTGACATCAGGACAGCAGATAGCTTACACACCTTCCGGCGCAGACTGAAAACTCATCTCTTTCGACTCCACTTCGAGCGATAGAATTACTAACAAGGCACTTATATACTAATAAACGACTAGCTTATCTATAGCCAGTTGAGTAGCACTTGAAATGTTTGGCTCTATGATACCTGATGTACTTATATGATTCTGTTTTCTTCAAGGTTGTGTCTTCCTGGTCGATTGTACTTATTGTAAGTCGCTTTGGATAAAAGCGTCAGCTAAATGCAATGTAACTATATCGATAATAATATGTATTGCATCCAGGGGTAGAAACATGTTTTTTTCTGCTGTAAAGTTGGGCATGTTAACATGGGGGTCTATGGAAATTGCTCCTTTCTGCAGTCAGTCCCTAGCGGCCCATATATGAACTGCAGTGTGTGGCACTTCCGTATTGGCGTCCCGGCTGTTCCCCAGAGTTTGCCGCTTGCTTTTTACACACACGGAATTTTGAGACATATTTGCCACCGGTTTCGGCTAAAATCTATTCGTGTCACTCTGTGATTTTCCGAAACCACGTGATAGCCTGCTGATGACGACATTTCCGCATTATTTCAAAGTAAGAGCATGATGGTTTGTTTAATGCTCTGTTTTTTTATTATAATGAACAGCGGAAAGTTAGATGCATTCTTTATCACCATCATCATCATGTTATAGTGATACAGTTAGTTTGTGTTAGTATATTGGATCAATATAGCATATATCGAGCACATGCATTGATGTTGAAGCACAACACGGGACCACTTTCAGGTCCCGGGGGAGCAGCTGGCAGCGAAGCAACACACTTTGTTCGTCTCTGACAAACCCCACGTTTCTCTAACGTTATCAGAATTTGATCCGTCCACCATTCAAGTTCGCGGAGCGCTAAACAGGAAGCAAACATGAAACGAAAACAGACGACAATATTTCAATGTTTTCTAAAGTTTTCCCCTATTACCACTACAGAAGAAGAGCCAGGTCAGGCGGCTGTCCTAAAGGTGACAGAGAACGAGGCCGGCGCTACCGCAAATGTACCCGGTAAGTGAAATTAGCATGGATATCATTAACGTAACTGTAGCTAACTTGCTAACTTGCTAGCTAACTTGATCAACGTTAGTGTGGCGGATCAATGGAAGAGAAAGGGAGCGAGAGACTTATCCACGTCTCAGATGTCATGGCCCTCCCGCTGCACGTCATGTGCGGAATCGGTGGATTCGCCCTGTTTTTCCGGAGCTGCGGACTCTGCTGGGCCCGCTGGCAGCTCCTCCTGCCCGACTGACTGCTCCCGGCCCGCGCGGCGTTCAACACGCACATCTTCGTCAGCTGAGACGCACTCCACCGTCGGCAAGCCCGGAGCAAAAACTTTGTATGGCTTTGCTAAATGCTAGGTCGATAGCAAACAAAACGTTCCTGCTAAACGACTTCTTCACCTCCCGTGAACTGGATTTTATGTTCCTGACGGAGACCTGGGTCCACGCTGGCGAGTATACACCGTTCTCTGAACTTCTTCCTCCTGACTGTACATTCTTCAGCTCCCCCCGTGCCACCGGCCTTGGTGGGGGCATAGCATCAGTGTTTAGAGCTAGCCTCCAATGCCGATTGCTTCACCCTGTAACTACCTATGCTAGCTTTGAGTTGCAGCTTTTTGAACTGAATCCGGCCTCGCCTATACTCTGCGCAGTCGTGTATCGTCCGCCAAAGTGCAATAAGGATTTCATAAATGACTTTTCTGACTTTCTGTCCGGGATCATGGTGAAATATGATCGGGTTTTGATCTCCGGAGACTTCAATGTCCATGTGTGTTGCGAGTCCAAACCTCTGGTTAGGGACTTTTTAAATCTCCTTGATTCTTTTGGTCTCGTTCAGTCCGTGGCTGGCCCAACACACGAAAAAGGACACACTTTGGACTTAGTATTATCGTTTGGACTGTCTGTATCTGTGGATGAAATATGTGCAGCAACGCGTATCTCAGACCATTTACCGGTTCTGTTTACAACCTCCATCCCTTCCGCAGGAGTCGAATCACGTGCCCCTGCGCGTCGTGTGCGTTCGATTAACCCCTTGACTGCCTCACAGTTCTCTGATGTTTTTAATGCTTCTCCGATCTGTAAATTAGATGTGAACTGTGCTTTTAATGCTGATGAGCTTATCTCCATGTTTGACTCTACATGCACACTAACACTGGATTCTGTTGCTCCTTTTACACTTAGACGCACAAAAGTGCTCTCAGAGCCGTGGCTCAATGACTGTACTCGTGCTCTCAGACGCGCTTGCAGGCGTGCAGAGAGAAAATGGAAAAAGGATAAACTCCATGTCTCCCTAGAAATCCTTCGTGCTTCCCTGTCTGACTACCAGACGGCAGTCAAAGCAGCCAAAACAGAGCACATCTCTCTGTTAATCTCCAAAAACAGCCATAAACCTCAGGTTCTTTTTAATGTCCTCAACTCGATCATTAATCCCTGTGATGTTTCTTCTATTGTGCCATCGACTACTCTCTGTGATAAGTTTCTTACATTTTTTATTGAAAAGGTATCTGCTCTTAGGCTAGCTCACACTAGTGCTACCCCAGATCCTGCTCCCTTTCTGTGCCCTGCTGTCCTCGACCACTTTGAGCCTGTATCCTTCTCTTCTCTCTCGGATGTGGTCAAGCACCTGCGGCCGACAAACTGCACCTCAGATAGCATTCCCTCTCGCCTTCTCAGAGACGTTTTAGATTCAGTTGGAGCAAGTATTTTATTAATTGTAAACACCTCCCTTAGCTCAGGATGTGTCCCTGCTGCCTTCAAACATGCCGTGGTTAAGCCATTACTTAAAAAGAAACATCTCGACCCCTCCTTTCTCGAAAATTTTAGGCCCATTTCCCAGCTACCTTTTTTATCAAAAGCCCTGGAGAGAGTAGTCTACGCCCAGCTGCAGTCTTTTTTAACCACGCATGGAATCCACGAAAAGTTTCAGTCTGGCTTCAAACCCATGCACAGCACTGAAACAGCCCTTTTAAGAGTTTTTAATGATCTGCTCCTAGCCGCCGACTCAGGTAGCCCAGCTGTCTTGGTGCTGTTAGACCTGACAGCTGCTTTTGACACTGTGGACCATAGCATCCTGTTGTCACGGCTTGAACAGTCCGCTGGCATCACAGGCTCTGCCCTTGCATGGTTCAGGTCCTACCTGACAGACCGTAGCTTTGCTGTGCAGCTAGGTGCCTTCTCCTCTGCAAAAGCCCCTCTTACCTGTGGGGTTCCCCAAGGCTCGATTCTGGGCCCCATCCTTTTCCTACTGTACTTACTGCCCCTAGGCTCAATTCTCACAAAACATAATATTCCCTTCCACTGCTACGCCGACGATGTACAGATATATCTCCCTCTCGAAGCAAGTGTCACACACTCATTACAACAGTTGATGGACTGCTTAACTGAGATAAAATCCTGGCTGAGCAAAAACTTTCTAAACCTCAACGAAAGCAAGACTGAGGTCATCTTTTTTGGACCCCAACCTCCAGCCTCCCAGGTTGATATTCTGGGCTCCCTCCAACAAAACATACTCCCCTCGGTCACGAACCTTGGGGTGACCTTCTCCAGTACTTTTAAATTCGACAAGCAGGTCAGCAGCGTAGTCAAATCCTGCTTTTTTAAAATAAGACTTTTGGCCAAAACCAAGTCGTATTTATCTTTTAAAGACCTGGAAAGGGTTATTAACGCCTTTGTGACCTCGAGACTGGACTACTGCAACGCTCTGTATATGGGTATGGACCAGGCATCAATTAAACGCCTGCAGCTAGTCCAGAACGCAGCTGCACGTTTGCTGACTGGCCATAAAAAGCGTGACCACATCACCCCAATTCTGGCCTCACTGCACTGGCTTCCAGTTCAGTACAGAATTGATTTTAAAATCCTTTTATTTGTTTTTAAAGCACTAAATGGGCTGGCTCCGGCCTATATAGCTGAACTCCTCCAGCGCTACACCCCAGCCAGAGCTTTAAGGTCTGCTGACCATCTGCTGCTGGTAGTGCCCAAGACCAGGCTCAAAACCCGAGGGCACCGAGCCTTCGCAGCAGCTGGCCCCAGGCTCTGGAACACTCTGCCCCTCCATGTGAGGTCGGCCCAGACCCTAGGGGTTTTTAAATCCACACTTAAGACCCACTTCTTCTCTCAGGCCTTCTAGTTAGAGCGGAGCACGACTCCTGACTTTTCCGTGTGTTTTGTTTTTATATTTGCTGTTGCAATGACTGTCTTTTGTTGTTATTGTACTGTCGTAAATTGTTTTTATTACTTGTACAGCACTTTGGCTCGACCAAACATCGTTTTTAAATGTGCTATATAAATAAAACTTGATTTGATTTGATTTGATACTGCGTGTGTGTGTGTGCGTGTGTGTGTGTGTGTGTGTGTGTGTGTGTGTGTGTGTGTGTGTGTGTGTGTGTGTGTGTGTGTGTGTGTGTGTGTGTGTGTGTGTGTGTGTGTGTGTGTGCTCCTGGCCAGCCTTGTGGACTGATAGTCAGTCTATGGAATTTAAGAACAGGCATCCTTGGTTAGAGTGGAGGGACAGACAGTTAGGTAAATGTCAGCACACATGCAAAGGAAAGCTGATCTAAACAACAGAAATTCATAAAGTCAATGACTATGCAAATGAGAGTTAATTCATGGTCATGTTAAAAGTGCATTTAAAACATTTGCCCCATTACATTACTATGTTTGTTATCAGTAGTTGTCAAATAATTAGCTATTGAAAAGTGGAACATTTTTCTCCTTTTATCTCATTTTCATGCATTTGTTAGCCATGATCTAAATATTGTAAGCAGTTTATTAAATACTTTTGAGTAAATCTTGTCTCTTTTCTGCAGATGTTATTGGTAAAAACGTGTATATGCTAATTAGTCATGGTTTTGTTTATTTCCAGGTTGTGCTCTTTGCAGCGCGACAAAATCAACCGGTGTCCTCACAGAAGAACGAGTGTCTATGTCTGAGGAGTATGTCACTGTATGTCTATGTCACTTTAAGATCCAGTCCTCAGATTCAAGCAGATCAACATCTCTGGCCTCTTTGAGAAACAAGATTAGACGACATGAGACGTCCAGAGCACACAGAATAGCCCAGGAGCTCACGGAGAAGGGTGGACAGGATTTAGTTGGACATTTGGTGAGAGCTGTGTCAGAGACTGTGTTTGCAGAGACAGATTCTGTATTCAGAACAGCATACTATCTTGCAAAGATTAACCAACCTTTTACTGACCATGATAGTCTCATTGAGCTTCAGGAAAAAAATGGTGCCAACATGGGCACTAGTCTGCACTCAAGGTACAGTTCCACAAACATTGTTCAACACATAGCAAAAGAGATGCAGAAAAAAATAGTTCACAGTATTGTGACGTCTTCAAGCAAGTTGTCTGTTCTCATTGACGAGGCTACATCTGCAGGGCTTGTGGACTAACACAGTGAACCCAGGATGCTTTTTCAACCCTCATTTATTGAGGTGAAGCTTATTTGTTCATTTGTTTCTTGTTTGAAGCTAATTTGTCTTGTAGCACTTCAAGGATGTTTGCTTGTTCATTTAAGCTGATACAGTACATAGTTTGACAATGATTTATAGAAGATAATAGGGCTGAACAAGTTTGAATAAATATCTAATGCATTGAAAAATATGTTTAAAATGATTATTGTGTGATATTTGTGCAGATCTATGCGAAACAAAGATGTTTTTTTAAGTGTAGAATATGATGTGTGGGCCAGGACATCTGTAGCATGACTATATTTATTGTATATTACTTGAAAATTGCAGTAGGCCATATTGAGGTTTTGATAAAAATGTGGATTAATTGTTCAACCCTAGAAGATAAGTGGGCTTTTTCCATCATTGTTCATTCTTTTATTTTTTTATTGTTAATGTCACTGGCAGTTAAAAGTCACATACAAATGCTTATAATAAATTGACATGTTGATAACACATAACCAGTCTCAAGACTAGTTATGCATTAGTGAGTGTGATGGTGTTGATGAGGTGTTGCTTCGATACAGGTGTCGCTCCGCGATGCGTCGCTCTAGGATGGATGAATACAATTATTACAGTATACCCACTACAAAAAAGTAGACTACACCACTGCTTCATAGTAAGGCTACATTAAATGTTATACTATTCATCGTGTCCTTTCTACTATATATGCATATATTCCTGTCTATTGCTTTCATTTGTATTTAATGTTATTGTGTTTATACTTGTTTCCACACATTTCACAATTTGGGATGAATGAAGTATCTATATATGATATCCATCTATCTATCTGTCTGTCTATCTACCTATCCATCTATCTACCTGTCTATCTGTCTGTCTGCCTGTCTGCCTACCTACCTACCTACCTATACCTGCCTGCCTACCTACCTACTAGTTGTTTTGTTTGGAAAGGTTTTGTCATTGTATTGCTCTTTACCGGCACCTGCAGAGTACAGGACTTTACATTGTACTTCAAATTTTACTTTGTAACTTTGACCCGCTTGACTGAATACACAACAAACAATGAAGAAATAGTTTTATCTGGGCTGCTTCGCTGCCAGCTGCTCCCCCCGGGACCCGAAAGTAGCGTATAGCCTGTACTTCAACATCAACGAAAGTGCTCGATATATGCTGTATTGAACCAATAAACTAACACAAACTAACTGTATCACTATAACATGATGATGATGGTGATAAAGAATGCATCTAACGTTCCGCAGTTCATTATAATATAAAAACAGAGCATTAAACAAACCATCATGCTCTTACTTTGAAATCATGCGGAAATGTCGTCATCAGCAGGCCATCACGTGGTTTCCGAAAATCACCGAGTGACACGAGTAGATTTTAGCCGAGACCGGTGGAAAATATGTCTCAAAATTCCGTGTGTGTAAAAAGACGATCCATAAGCAGAGATTTGAGATCCACGAGCAGAGATTTGAGATCCGCAAGCGCATTTTTGGTCGACAAATACAAAATGGATTCACAAATGCCTGATTGAAAGTTGTAAATGTTAAAGAGATAATCACAGATCATTTTTTTATTTGTGAAAATATTTAGCGTATTTGCAGATCCGTTTTACACTTGCACATTTATTTGTGAGTTTGCAAATCTTTTAAATGCATTTGTGGTGTTTTACATTTACAAATCACATATTTACACACAAATTATTTTTATGTTCACACAAATAATTATGAGACATATCTATGCCCATGAGTTCATCTCATGAAAAATGGGAGCAAAAACAAAAGTGTTGCATTTATATTTTTGTTCAGTGTAGCTACGATCACATGTACCTTAGCTTGACTTAAATGTATTAAACGTAGAATTAAGTGATGGCAAAATATAAATAACTAATGTCATGCAAACATATTAATATTTGCTTGATTCCAGAGTTGAATTTAGCACAATTGCATACAAACGTCAAGGGATTTTAAGATTCTGAAGTCTTCGTTCTAAATAGAAAATAGCATGGATAATTTACAAAGGCTTTAAAAACACAGCAGGAGCACAAGACAATTATAAAACTTGTCATTATTTCAGTACAGTTCAATTGGTTTTATTTTCATAAACGGTTATCAACCACTACTTGTTTAGCTAGCATAAACTCAACAAAGCTAGCGTTAGCTGGCTAACTGACGTTATTTTGCCACTAAACTGCACGATACAAAAACGGTGGTCTTCAAAGCGGATTTAATCCTCAATCACAATAATAATATTCAAAGTAATACTGGGCAAGTAATGGGCAAAACTTACCGTTGATTGACGCGCCATGTCAGGGGACTGGTAGCGACACGAACCGTTAGCCCCTCAGTCATCCGGTACGACCTGACTGTGGCTGTGACTGTGTGACTGACCCGAGCCTCGTCGTTCTGATAGCTCCGCCCCTTCGCTCCAACCCCCCTCCCTCCCCCCACATCTACAGGTGAAAATTACTTTGGCGACACATTTATCGCAAGAAGTGTAGCAAAAGTCAAGACCGCAGATTCGTCGATTTATACTGCCACAGAGCAGATTCGTCAAGTTGGGTACAGTGACGTAGTTTGATGAGAAACTTAAAGGTGGGGAAGGTAATTTTGGAGAAACCAGCTCGAGTGCGTTAGAATTTGAGAATACACAACCGTAACAAATCTGACACTTCCTTATAGAGCCCCTCCTCCAACACACATGAACGCGCACATGACCAATGAGGGCACGAGATAAGTTTGTGCTCAGATGGAAGGCTGACCAGCCGGCTAAAATGATTGGTCGTGCTTTTTACAGCACTACGGCTTCTACAGATGACTTTTTTTAATGTTTTTTTTGTCAAAGCACTTCAGATATTCATTGCTATCGGGATGTTAAGAGCATTCCATGGAATATAACAAAAAGTGTATCTCGAGCCGGTTTCTCAAATGTACCTACCCCACCTTTAAATGATGAGATTAATTTAGTTACAGTTTTGTCAAAACTTGGTTGTCAAAACAAAGCGGTTGTACATGCAAGGTGATTAAGACTGTATACGCAGGTAGATCAGATTGCGACAAAAATCTATATAAAGATGGCAATTATTAGGGGGCCCTATTCTGCTTTTTGGGGTTGTCCATTTCCTGTATTGTGTTATATAGATGTGTGTGGCAATCATGGTGGCAATAGTCACCACAACTATTTCTTTAAAATCTTTTTCCACATGGCCTTTACTCAAAACATTCAGTAACTTCTACGAATAAATCACAGGTTAGTTTCACCAATAAAATATCAATGTTTAACTGTTCAAATGTTAGCTATTTATAAGTATATTTTAGTTCAGCTCCTTGCAGTCACATTTCATGCTTTTCGTATTAGTTCCTAATAAACACATTTCATCAAAGCAAAGTAGGTCAAATGTTGGCTTACATCCTTCCACAGAGATTACAATAGAAATACCGTGACTGATTTCTACACCATAAACTCACCTCTGCTGCAATCCTTTTATGGTCCTCAGGGCCGCCTTAATGCACGGGCTGACCTGGGGGCCTACGGAGATCGGGGGCCTATCATGAGCTGCAAAAAAAAAAAATTCCAATTTTTATTTTTTTTTATTTCGGATGTTTTTAAAAAACATTAAATAAACAAAGTCTTGGCTTTCAGAATATGAAACTTTTATTTCCAAAATCACACGATAAATACATGTTTGAAGCTTGTAAAGGGAAGATGACAGCTCTCACTCGCCACTCTGCTGACATTATGAATGTAAGGCGTATAGTAATCATAGATAACACGGCAGGGTCCGTTACAGTTTGTTTTCATCTGATTTCAATTAAACAAAGTCTTGACTTTCAGAATATTAAACTTGTTTCGGCAAATTCAGATGATAAATACAACTTTGAAGCTTCGGCATAATGACAAGCGGAGAACGGAGTAACTTGACGTTACAGCAGGCAGAACAACAGCCGGTGTTTCTCGTGAGGGTTTTCCCCGGGAAACAAACACAATACACACAAACGCAAAAATACACACACACACACACACACACACACACACACACACACACACACACTCGTGAGCTTCCCCCAGACCAGTAATCCAAATGAAAATATCTTCTAATTTGCTCCGCTAATCAATCAGATCGATGGATTCCAGAGATGTTTCTCAGAAATGATGACTCCGAAACAGACAGTGGGCACCACTTAACAGCCAATCAGAATGAGAATATGTTTCACATGTGACAAATAGCGAGTGATTGAGTGACAGATGAAGGTTGTTTAGGAGAAAATGTCGGGGAAGAAAAAGTTTGAGAGTGGCGCTCGGAAAAGGAAATTGTTGAGGGAAAAGGAGTTTCGAGACAAGCAGCTATTACAAAACATGCCGAAGCTTAGAGATTATTTTAAACCTGTAGGCCAGGATGAGGAGGAAGGACAGATGAGTTCTGTACCGAGCAGCAGCGGTGCCGGCCGCGGGGCCTCGGAGCCAAGTAGGCCGTCTGGTTCTGATAGCGATGGAGTAGCTGGAGAGGACGACGAGGACTTGCTACGTGAGGGAGCCAACGGCAACCGGACAAATACATGAGGGAGGCCCGATACGTCACTCATCTGGAGGAGAGGACCAGGCGCGTAGAGCAGAGTGGAGAAGTGCGATCACACAGCCTGCCGAGGAAATGACTTTGTTGTTTAAATCATCATATTAACAACAGGAATACAGCTACTACCTGATCTTTTGTATGTCCTGTTGGAACTGCTGGATGCAACCATGTATATGGGCCGGATCTATGTTCTTCTTCTGGAGCTCGGGATAGAGGAAGTCCACATGTGGCATTATGTGGTGAAACAGTTGCAGAAGGACCTTGACATCCTGATCTTCCAGTAGCCCTAATTAAGGCTCCTGCTTCTCTGACGGTACTGGGGTCAAAGTTACCAGAGTAATTTATGCTCTCAAAACAGTGAATGAGGTCTCATCCAGAAAACTAATGGCGGGTGTGAACATAAAGGACAGCATCATGGTCCAATCACATCAGGTCAAAGATCATGAAAACAATACCGATTCGCTGCCGATACAAGTGTTAGCGTCCGTGGGAACATCTGAAGCCGCCTATGGAATTCAGACTCCCATGTGGAACAGCCTCCCAGCACATACCGGACTGCTGAGGCTATTGCACCTTTTCAATCTCAGCTCAAAACTCACCTCTTTGCACTGGCTTTTAATACTTTAGAACATTACATTTTTATATTTGTATGTGTTTTTATTTATTTTTTATATGTTTCTAGTTATTGTGCTTTTTATTATGTTTTTAATTATTGTTTTATTATTGTACTCCCATTGGGTTATTTAATATTGTAGTTACTGCCTGTACAGCACTTTGGTCAACTGAAGGTTGTTTTAAATGTGCTATATAAATAATTGAGATGCAGGCGCATCGTACAAGGAAACACGTTTATTTCAAAATATTTTATATATATATATCACGTTTAAGTAGACTTTCTTCTCGAGATATTATGAGAGCGGGCGGCCCCCTCTCGTAATAGCGGGGCCCATTGATAGAGAGGATCCTGACTTTCTACAGGTGCACCATAGAGAGGATCCTGACCTTCTACAGGTGCACCATAGAGAGCATCCTGACCTTCTACAGGTGCACCATAGAGAGCATCCTGACCTTCTACAGGTGCACCATAGAGAGGATCCTGACCTTCTACAGGTGCACCAAAGAGAGGATCCTGACCTTCTACAGGTGCTCCATAGAGAGCATCCTGACCTTCTACAGGTGCACCATAGAGAGGATCCTGACCTTCTACAGGTGCACCATAGAGAGGATCCTGACCTTCTACAGGTGCACCATAGAGAGCATCCTGACCTTCTACAGGTGCACCATAGAGAGCATCCTGACCTTCTACAGGTGCACCATAGAGAGCATCCTGACCTTCTACAGGTGCACCATAGAGAGGATCCTGACCTTCTACAGGTGCACCATAGAGAGGATCCTGACCTTCTACAGGTGCACCATAGAGAGGATCCTGACCTTCTACAGGTGCACCATAGAGGGGGCGGCCCCATCTCATAAGGCGCATTCACACCGCAGTACTTTTCCCACAAAGGTTCATATGAACTTAGTTCATGCGAACTCTTTAGTTCTCATGAACTCGCGTTCACACCGGAAAAAGTCCCTGGGGGTGGATTAGGCAAATGAAGCGCTGACGTCACTTCTTCTTCTTCTTCTTCTGCTTTGGGTTTACTGGCAGGCTACAAACAACTTCACGGCGTATACTGCCGCCCAAAGTCCCCGGAGTTGTAAGAGGACTTCAGTAGAAGCTGCTGGGACTCCCAGCAGCTTCTACTGAAGCCTTCCGAGTAAATCACCAGAACGCCGACACCTCCTCTTCTCCACCGCTCCCATGTTTTATTTTGTGTTGCCATAAGTTAGTCTCTCTGCGTTTCTGCGCTGGGCTAATGCTAATGCTAATAATGCTAATGCGAGGATAATAAAATGGCGGTTTCACAAAACCTTTTGGGAGTTTTACGGGGCGTGGTTTGCAATCCGCCCAGCCAATCAGAAATATAGCTCTTTTCTCACAAAAGAGCCGCTCGAAAGTCCCTGCTCTCTAGCAGGGACTTACGAGCGGGTAAAAAGGTTCTCATGAACTACTTTTAGTACCGGCTCTTTTTGGTGTGAACGCGATAAAAGAGTTCTCATGAACTAAGTTCGCATGAACCTTTGTGGGAAAAGTACCGCAGTGTGAATGCGCCTATAATAGCGGGGCCCACTGATAGAGAGGATCCTGACCTTCTACAGGTGCACCATAGAGAGCATCCTGACCTTCTACAGGTGCTCCATAGAGAGGATCCTGACCTTCTACAGGTGCTCCATAGAGAGCATCCTGACCTTCTACAGGTGCTCCATAGAGAGGATCCTGACCTTCTACAGGTGCACCATAGAGAGCATCCTGACCTTCTACAGGTGCTCCATAGAGAGCATCCTGACCTTCTACAGGTGCACCATAGAGAGGATACTGACCTTCTACAGGTGCACCATAGAGAGCATCCTGACCTTCTACAGGTGCACCATAGAGAGGATACTGACCTTCTACAGGTGCTCCATAGAGAGGATCCTGACCTTCTACAGGTGCTCCATAGAGAGCATCCTGACCTTCTACAGGTGCACCATAGAGAGGATCCTGACCTTCTACAGGTGCTCCATAGAGAGGATCCTGACTGCATCACGGCCTGGTACGGCAGCTGCACCGCCCTCAATCGTAAGGCTTTACAGAGGGTGGTGAAAACTGCACAGAACATCACCAGGACGGAGCTGCCATCCATGGAGGACCTTTACTCCCAGCGGCTCAGGAAGAAAGCCCTCAGGATTATCAAAGACCCCATCACCCCAGCCACACACTGTTCTGTCTGCTGCCGTCTGGCAGGCGGTACCGCAGCATCCGGACTAAAACCACCAGACTCAGGGACAGTTTCATCCCACAGGCCATAAGACTACTAAACCCCTGAACTGTGGGAAGAACATCCAGTACATAACATTCACCTGTTTGCAACTCATATATCAATATTCCAATTACTGCATAGACTATTCTGCACTGTGTCTATTATATTCTGTTTCTATTTGATTTGATTTGATTTACTTGCACTATTTTATCTGTGTTGTTGTGTTGCACTGTTGGAGGAGCCTGTGAGCTAAGATTTTCATTGTCATAAATACACTGTAGCTATAAAATAAAATAAATAAATAATAAAATAATAATAAAAATAAAAGCCTTGAAACTTGAAACACTATAGCTCCTGATGATCAGTACATGCAATTCAATAATACATTATATTAATGATCTAGTATCTTCATTCGGTACAATACTCAGTCATCACGGTGTGTTTTGAGAGGAAGAGGAGGAGGAGGAGTAAACGGAGGAAACTACAGTGTGTGTTTGCAATGCAGGAGAAACGACATGCAGGCGCTTCAAATGTCACGGAGGATCTGGAAACACGTACAAGACGAAGCCACGTGTGGAACAGGAGAACTAGTTGTTATGAGTGTTAGTGGAAACAGAGGCCATGTTTGCATGCACACAACTTGACCGGCACAATGTTATCACCTAAGCATGCTTCTTAGAAACTACTACT
This sequence comes from Harpagifer antarcticus, assembly GCA_902827135.1. NCBI lineage: Eukaryota > Metazoa > Chordata > Actinopteri > Perciformes > Harpagiferidae > Harpagifer > Harpagifer antarcticus. Next base: position 3,626,860 of record CADEHL010001011.1, read on the forward strand.
TTTTGCAATATCTGTAGTAAATCTATTTATGACTTTGGTGAAAAAAGTGCTAATTAACGCTGGTTGCATTTACTCAGTCTGTATACTGCTAAGATCCCAGCCTACAAGGAACACAAGGATGAATGGAGATAAGGACATTTACCTTTCAAAATAAAAGCATGATAGGAGCTACAAACATGAACATTTTCATGCATGATGTCCATTATCTCAATGACTTAAATAGACCTCAGATAGATACATAAAAAGGGGAAGCCCCTTTATTTTGAATAGGCAACATGGGACTTTATTTTGAAAAATATAAGTTAAATCGTCTCTTTATCCGGTTCGAATCGTTCGAGGAATGTTATATGTTTAAAAGATAATTTAGCAAGTGTTGAAGTATGAAGCTACACTAGAGTATATTTAGTAACTTAATTACTATTTAAAGGATGAACACATCAATAAATGTAATACACTAATTCAATAGTATGATATATATTTTATGAAATGGGCTGTGGACTTGTATTCGTCATTAATGCTAATAATTGAATGCTTTTATCTTGAACAGAGTATTTCTACACTGTGGTGTTACAGCGTTTATCTAAGTCAGTGCTTCTCAAAGTGTGGTCCGCGGACCACTGGTGGTCCGTGAGCGCCCCCTAGTGGTCCGTGAGTATATTGGTAACATTTCACATTTTAAATAAACAAATACATTTCAGTTTTCCGCACTCTCGCGGGAATATCTCCGCAATGGAGCGAGGTTAAGTTTCACTTTCAATTGCATGATATAGCCCAGCGCAACACCTTCATCACACATGTTGCCACTTGTTTGTACCATTTTCAGGCGATTTGTAATCTGTTCTAGAAAAACGATGTGTTTTTTGATATTTGTGGAGTTAGGTGGTCCGCGAGTGTTTTTTGATTGGTTAAGTGGTCCTTGGTATGAAAAGGTTTGAGAAACACTGATCTCAGTTAAAGATATGACTCCTTATTTGTGGCATCACCACAGCTAATACCTACTTGAAACTAAAGGTAACGTTAACCTGGAGTTCGGCTCATGTTCAGGTGACTGTGCATGTAAACGTTCCACTGACCAGGCTGGAAGTAGCAGGAGTAGAGAGGGTTATTGACAGGGAATAAGAACAACAACACTGTCTGTCCATTAACCAGACTCGGGGACAGTTTCATTCCACAGGCCATAAGACTGTTAAACACCTGAACCTTTGAAAGAACATCCTTAACATTCATCTGTTTGCAATTGACTAATTATTGATCTAATATATCATATTCCAATTACTTGTATATAGACTCTCCTTGCACTATTTATATTCTATTTTATTTGTCTTACTTTTACTATTTCAACTATTTTGTCTGTGTTATTGTGTTGCACTGTTGGAGGAGCCTGTGACCTAAGATTTGCATTGACATATCTACACTGTAGCTATGCACACATGACAATAAAAGGCTTGAAACTTGGTTGAGATGAAATGCTTAATATCCAACGGTATTAGCTGGAAACTTGGAAATCAGTGAACAGTTCAAAGATCACCAGACAGAGACAGTTACCATACCATATATCTTACTTATGTTCTTGTTTAAATATAAAACATTGCAGCTGTGAGACTGCTGAACACCCAGCAGCAGTGAAAGCTGAAGGCCAAGGTGAGAGCTACCTCTTACTCAAACCTCATGCGGCGTGTAGCCTGAGGCCCGGGCCGTCGCAGAGGGCGTGATGGGTCACAGCGGTCGGGGGTTGGTGGAGAAGGACATGTGTCCTGGGAGTGCTCAGCTACGAGTGTTGAGCTCCACAGTCTAGGCAGACCGATCCCTATTTCTTCACTTCCAAAACCAGTGCGGCTTCCATTTATCAAAACGGAGTCCTGGCCTGGGCTAGTGACACACTGGGACTGTGGTTGTCATCTAGGCCATACATTATGTCAGTTAAAGCTGTTTTTTATTAGCTGGATGATAGATAGTTCTTTAATTGTTTTGTTATTTTTGTTCTCCTCATGTGAGAAAGCTTGGGCTCGGACGTGGGAATGCATGGACTCCGCTGTTGCTATGTTTGGATAGAAAAATGGGAAAACCTTACAGAATGCATGTGATAGGATTTCTAAAGTGGTGATATACAGAAAGCTGATAGCGCAGTGACGCGGGACATGGTTTTGGTTTAACATGTAACATAAATAAAGAACTTAATCAGCGTGTGGAGTTGAATCCTTCAGGTCACGGTTGCTGAGGCTCGGGTGCTGTATGTTCTGACACAAGTCACAAGGTTTATTCCTAGTGCAAGACCCCAGCTTATCACCACGATGTTGGGAAACACTTCATTCTCATGTGACACTGCCTAATCTTATTGGTTTGGGACCTTGGAGAATGGATTCATGCCTCGTTGTGACCTGACATCATCAGTATCACATGTCTTTGGGTTATGATCCAGTTACCCAAAGGGCAGGGCTGAAACGTTTGGACAGAGTTCGACAGAAAATTAACTGGCAACCGTTTTGATAATGGATGAATTTGATTAGTCTGGGTCATTTATGGAGGAAACATTCCGGCGTGTAGTATTTAAGGAAATGTGTTTGTCTCAAAAAGCGGAGCAGGGTAGATACAAAAGCAGGAGACTTGTACTTTTAACAGAAACTACCTTTTCTTGAAGGTACATGCTAAGAAAGGCAGGGCAGAACGGAACAGAAAGGAATGGAACCAAACGGATGGAACGATTTATGACCGACAAGAATCCAACAAAAGATGTACAGATGTACAGATGTGGAACTTTGAAGCCCAGGACAGATAATCAACACAGGCGGGAAGACACACAAAGACAGGAATTGAAAGCAGACACAGCGAGATAAAACTTTCAAAATAAAACAGGAAACAGATGAACCAAAAACGGAATATAATGGTCAGAACTACAGTATGTTTTCATATGTGTATACCTACTATTGTAGCAGTTGGATGCTAACTTGGTGTCTGTGTTGTCTTTTTATGAGCTGATTTTCAAATCTAGGTACAAAAAGTAATATCAGGTTGCACGAAGTGATGGAGGGTTTTGACAGCCGTAAAGGATCCAGGCAAATTGTCTTCCATTGCTCAAATGCTATGGTGTGAGGTCCGAACATCCCCCCTTATTTGTCATAATGTCTGGTTTCCTGCCACAGACCTTAGGGGAAAACATAGGACGAACAGTTCACAGGTCCTTTACAATAACTGGTAAGTTGTACAGCTCATTGTTCTTTGGAAACAACTTTTTACAGTCCATTGTTCAAAGAAAAACATAATTTATCTGGGCAGTTTACTAATTGATTGACACAATTAATGTTGCCCAAACAAGGTCTGTTTTAAAGTTACAAGAACAAAAACCAGGTGAATAATAATGGCAAAAAACATAATACATAGTACATATCAAATACATAAATAGTGTTTCAGTTATTTGTCAGAATTAGTCCGAACAGGAGTTGTATAATTTAGTTAAAGTGAGACGCAGAAAGAGTGTGACTGTCGGTGTAAGGTCATCATGAAGAGTCCTGTGCTAGTGTTTGCACAAGATACTACAAAGGACTTGACACTTTAGCATGTGATGCACACATACATGCTTACGCTAGCTTAATCTCGCCTTCACCTGTAACCCACCAACAGCTTTGGTACTGCAATGCTTGAGTTTATAGCTTAAGTCCTCCCTGGTAGAGAGGTAGGGGCTGAGCAGCTGTCATCACTCTCCTGGGAGGAGAGGCAGGAGGCTGAGCAGGCCTGGAAGGTTCTAGACCCGTTTTTAGAGAACATGTGTCCAACTCAAGACCAAGTGGCCAAATCCGACCCCACACTTTTTATTCTGTTATTTTTGCTTAACTGTGCTGTGATAAATGTGTTCATATTCTGGTAATAGTTTGTTTAAGGGGATAGCAGTTTTTATTTTCCTCCGTAGGCTGCTACTCGTGTGATGGGAATCTGAGGCATATCAGCGGCTGGACTCAGGATTATTTGTCTGTTACAAGCTCCGCTCTCACTTTGATGTTTCACAGATGTTACAGATGTTATTACCACATTAGTGCTGCTGGTAGAGCCCAGGGCTCTCGACTAACTTTTTTCCCCATCCTCCCGGAACCGTCCCGAAATACAATCTAAGCCGTCCCGAAATTAATGTGGACCGTCCCGAATTTAAAATGTTAGTTTTTCTACATTATCATTAGTTAAAATCATTCAAAGTGACCTTTAACATAAATAAAACATCATACAAATCATTAGATGATAATTCATCAACCTTTTTATTTGAGTAAATCAGTAATGACATAAACAAAGGCCAAATATATTTAAACAAACACAGAAACGAGAAAATTACTCTAATATTGAATCTAATCAAGTCCCATCCAATTAACAAACAAATCCAACACTCCTGAAGACAGAACCCAGAGTAACCACTAACCAGGATGACAGTCTGTAACACAGTCAGGAGACCTTTACAAACTGCCCCGCCCCCTCGCACACAGACGGGAGAGAGAGATCTCGTCTGGATTGGAAAGCTCGAAAATACATCATAGACGCATGTTGTAGTCTTATTGCATATTAGAAACGGAGTTGGTGAAAGTAAAACTGCGATATAATGTGTATGTAGCAATAATACATATGACATATATTTTTTAAATGTCTCCAGAAGGCGATAAAAAGTCCGATAACGTCGGAGCTTAACGTTACCACTGTCTTTAATAATTCCATTCCTACATGGGGAGAGGCGCAGCATATTGCTAAGGACTAACTACAATGGAGAGTTCTCATCTCAGCCTTATTACCCATAGGCATAGGGGATGAAGAGGAGTAAGTAAATACAGAGGCTGGCGCTCCAGGGTCTGGTTCTGCTGTGCGTTTTTGTGATGTAACGGTAAAACATTTCAGAATTCCTCCACGGGATGCCATTGTACATCACTCAACCCGCGAAATACACACACTCAGTACATAGCTAGACCCGCGAATTTGCGGGCCAGGAATTGGCGGGCACAGCTGTAGCTACGTGTGTGTATTTCGCGGGTTGCTAAATGTTTTGTGCGTGTGTGTTTATGTTGACAAGGAGGTTTAATAACTGTGTGCTACACAAAACGTGCAGTCGGTTTCATTTTAATCGCCGTTTGTAGTAGAGTTAGCAGGGTTTTTTATTTTATCTCTCTTCCCAAATTCGTTCCAAAATAATTTGTTATCCTCCCCGACACTATTTTTTTGGGCCCCGGGACGACGGGAGGTCCTTAAGCTGGAGCCCTGGTAGAGCCCCAACTGTGAAACCAACCACAGCAGTCCCAGCCTCAGCAGCGCTGGTGGAAGTGGAAGGGTTCCACTCTCTGCTGTTTCTCTTGGCTTCAGGCCACCGGGGCCTCGAAAGGCTTTGACCAATTGATTTAGGAAATCTGAGACTAAAGCAAAGACATGAGGTTTTACAGTAGCATGTTGAAGGTTTAGAGACTCTGATACTCGAGCTACAGTATTACCGCAGGGTCTGTATAATAATGGTATATCTATGGTTTGATTTACATCTGCTAACTGAATGCTTATCGTCAACACATCCCTCTTCTGGAAGCTGTTGAGTAGTTTTTCTTTGTTCATGGTTCTGGTTTACCTTTTTCTAAGCTTTACTGAAAGACAAACGTAACAACATAACACAAAAGCATCATTAGATTACATTCCTGCATGCTGTTCTTATTAAACTTAAATTAAGCTATACATTTAAAAGAGATGTTCTTTTTTATGAAGCTTTCAGCCACATGCCACCTAGATGGAATAGTTTGGATTTGATCAAATATTGAGTTTTGTTGAAATAGTAAGAACTGTGGGTACCACTTTACAATAAGACTACCCTTACGAATAGTTTGTTATTCATTTATTAATTAGGTTGTGAACACTTTATAAATCATTAATAAGCTTTTATAAGACATGAGATAAGCAGGGCAACTGGGACCGGTTGCTTGCCAAATAGTGAGCCCACATTTATCTGTACTGCTAAGTCTTATATTGGCTACCTAGCTTACTTCGTCTTCTTCGTCAGCCAGCATCCTTGGTATCTGTTGTTCACTGAGTTGATTCTCGCTAAGTAGCCAATATAAGGCTTAGTCATCTTGCCAAATAGTGAGCCTGTGTTGATGTATAAAAACTATGTTAGAACTGGTGAAGAAATGGTTCTTAATGATTAATAAAGTGTTTACAACCTAATTCTAAACCCTTTATGAATCCTTTATAAGGGTAGTCTTATTGTAAAGTGGTACCGATGGATTCTATGGAGTTTCCACCACATGATATGAGTTGGTAAAGTTCAATGCTAGACGATCCGTCGCCATGGAACACGATGATGTAGTCTTAATGTGATCTCAATGTTTTATTTAGCGTCATGTTTCTTTTTTTTATAGCTAAAACCATCTTTTTAAAAAAATAATGTCATGTAAGATAGATGCATTTTGTTTTTTTATGCGTTTTGTCTCGTCACAAACGGCTGCCCTCAAACGCTTTCTATAATAAACTAAAAAAGGTCGATTTGAAAAAGAACAATGCTTTTCCTGCTGAAGATGCGTGTGAATGCTGTAAGCTATGCACATTTGTTGCAACATTTTAGAAAAAGTTGGTGAATTGGTGAATGCAGAGCGCTGTTGAATGCAGAGCGCTGGTGAATGCAGAGCGCTGGTGAATGCAGAGCGCTGGTGAATGCAGAGCGCTGTTGAATGCAGAGCGCTGGTGAATGCAGAGCGCTGGTGAATGCAGAGCGCTGTTGAATGCCGAGCGCTGGTGAATGCAGAGCGCTGGTGAATGCAGAGCGCTGGTGAATGCAGAGCGCTGGTGAATGCAGAGCGCTGGTGAATGCAGAGCGCTGGTGAATGCAGAGCGCTGGTGAATGCAGAGCGCTGGTGAATGCAGAGCGCTGGTGAATGCAGAGCGCTGGTGAATGCAGAGCGCTGGTGAATGCAGAGCGCTGGTGAATGCAGAGCGCTGGTGAATGCAGAGCGCTGGTGAATGCAGAGCGCTGGTGAATGCAGAGCGCTGGTGAATGCAGAGCGCTGGTGAATGCAGAGCGCTGGTGAATGCAGAGCGCTGGTGAATGCAGAGCGCTGGTGAATGCAGAGCGCTGGTGAATGCAGAGCGCTGGTGAATGCAGAGCGCTGGTGAATGCAGAGCGCTGGTGAATGCAGAGCGCTGGTGAATGCAGAGCGCTGGTGAATGCAGAGCGCTGGTGAATGCAGAGCGCTGGTGAATGCAGAGCGCTGTTGAATGCAGAGCGCTGGTGAATGCAGAGCGCTGGTGAATGCAGAGCGCTGGTGAATGCAGAGCGCTGGTGAATGCAGAGCGCTGGTGAATGCAGAGCGCTGGTGAATGCAGAGCGCTGGTGAATGCAGAGCGCTGGTGAATGCAGAGCGCTGGTGAATGCAGAGCGCTGGTGAATGCCGAGCGCTGGTGAATGCCGAGCGCTGGTGAATGCAGAGCGCTGGTGAATGCCGAGCGCTGGTGAATGCAGCGCGCTGGTGAATGCCGAGCGCTGTTGTTTCGGTGGGTACCATAGACTGTTTATAAAGAGGTTGGAACGTGCCGCTCGGATATGCAGAGCAGAGCTCAGTCGGAGCAACAGAGCAGATTCTGGGCACTCCGCCTGAGGACCAGATGTGCAGTGAATGTGTCAACGTTACTTTTGCAATATTATTTAATAAATCGTTAAGCTATAGCTAAGAATACATCGTCACCAACTCCAAACGTTAGCTTTAGCCAGTCTTTTATTTATATTTTTTCATGGGCATGTTACAGACTGTCACGTTATCATATATTTTAAGTTCAACATATAAATAATAAATGAACTTGCCTTCCCGTTACGTTAGCATCACAGACTAGTACATGCACAAAAGTTGTAAGAAGCTTGTTAAGCGTGGATGTGCAGTCTTCCTTCTCTGCGTTATGGAGATTAAGCAAAGCGTCACTCATCCTTTAGTCTTTAGCCTTTATCTGGCATATGTATTTAAGTAACAGGATGCTATCAATGTTATATGCAGTTTTAGATGCTTCTTCACCTTTTTCAGGCAAAACAAGTATGGTCTGTCATGTACATGCCAAAGAAACCAGCAGGGAATCGAACCCCATCCCGGTAAACTGGGAGTACCAATTACCAGTGCCTTTTGCTTTTCTAGGCTACATTGAAGGCAAAGCAAAACCTGCATTAACATTATATGAGTGACATCAGTTAACACACACATATTACGAATACCACACCCTCTGTCCGCGGACCCTCACATCAGACAAGGAAAAACTTCCAACAAAACCCCACATTTGATGGGGAAAAAACGGAAGAAACCTTGGGGAGAGCTACAGAGGAGGGAACCCTCTCCCAGGATTGGACAGACGTGCAATGGATGTCGTATGTAAATTGAAAAGATAATAAATGTACAACATAGGTAGGCCAAACGCTAGAAAACATTATGTGTCTATTTAGAAGAAGATGAACAATCCTCTGGCTGCCATCAAAGAAGCAGTAAGGTGAGTGTCAGGCAGGACCACAGCAACAGGGACAGCCACGACTCAAGATGCAGGCGACGCCTCAATGCCGACAACTGCCAAGTGACAGACACAAAAAAAAGATCCAAGCAAGCTGGGCTAGTATCATACATATTTGGGACATAAGTATAGAAGAAGTAAGATTACCAATATGATACCCTCTGTCCTTGGACCCTCACATTGTTGAAGGAAAGACCTCCAACAGGTACAGAGAAAGAGAAGAAAGAAGTAAGATTACGTATAGAGAGGCGAAGTCACGCCCAACTACATCTACTTCCGGTCCATGGGACCTTATTTAGGAAAAATGATGTATTGAAGTCAATGGAGAGAGAAAGATTATCTTTCGATCCCGTTTGAATTGTGCCCTGAATTACACATATGATGTTTGTCAATCTTAAAAAATCATTTCCATGTCAAAAAAGTCACAGTTTGTCGTAAAACTGTTGAAATATAAGACTAAGAAAAATATGCAACTAGAAAGACTACAAATCCCAGAGTCGCGTAAGTGATGTCACAATTGTTTTCCTCCACTAAGAGATAGCTAAGATCAGCACCATATAGATATAATCTATCTATATGGCGCTGGCTAAGATAAGATAACTTTAACAAGATGCCTGTGTTCTTAGTACCAGGTTGTTATCATACCAGCAATGGGTCTTGCTCGTTCTTTCGCTCCCCGTTTAATGAAAGGACCAGGAGTGGCTGGATCAAGTTAGCTACCTAGCTAGTAGCAAGCCTGTTATGGCGCGTTTCCACTACAGGCCTCGCTCGGCCTCGCTCGGCCTCGCTCGGTTTGGTTAGGCCTTATTAGGCCCGGCTCACTTTAATGCTGCGCTTCCATTACAGTTTAGGAACTGGGGTAGTTACTATAGTAACGCAGTGTAGGCGGAGCTGTGACGTCATCTTCAATGAGAGCCCCAGAAAAACAACACAGCCGTTAGCTGTTAGCCCTCAGAGCTCACAGCTCCTCATATCTGTTCAGAAACTAGACAAAAGTTAAACAAGTACAAACCACAGACTGTCTGTGTCATGGTGAATACTGTCGCTGGTTTATTTATGTCTGTATAGGCCGTTGTTGTGAGTGTGGACGGTCGGAGCATATATAACATTAGCTTAGCCAAGCTCCATTTAGAAAACACGCATTTGAAAAGGTTTTTCGCCTGCCGTCTGTCTGCAGACTTGTCAAAGCGTTAATTCATGGTTTTTACTAACCGGTATCAGTATGTTGTTACTTCGGCATCATTTAGAAACGTGTATTACAATTAAATCACGGTCAACTATGTTCATCTTGTTGTAGTTGTAGCCCCCATGCCAGCGATTCTCTCTCTAGTTTAGCATACTCAGCCCGACTCAGCCTGGTTGTTCCTGGCCCTAGAACCACGATTTAGTCGGGCCAGAAAAAAGGTGAAAAAGTAGACCCGGGCCAAAATCAGGCTGGGAATTATACACCCAGCCAGGCCACTACCAGTTTTTATTGCCATTTTCCTGGATTTATTTGTCAATATTTACAGCGTTGCTGCCTGTAGTGATAGCCCTCTAAATCTACTACCCAAAAATAAACATATGAGATGGGTTACTATTTTAAAAAAAAGTGCAAATCTATTTAGGAACCTATGTGAACATATTTTAAGTGGACGTGGACCTCAAATCCTATAGGGGGGTCCGGGGGCTTGCCCCCCGGGTACGATTTTTTTTTTAAATGTTGGACTTAAATGCATCAATCTGGTGCATTTTGAGGGGGAAATAAAGAGACTACACCCATATGAAACAGAACTGTATACATTTAAATAATCATAAAATCATAAAAACATGGCCATAACCAATAACATACCATATCCAATATGAAAAAACATTGAAACTTGTTTATTTATTTGTTTTTGGTTCATTTATAGTTGTGAGTGTGTCTGTGCTCCTGAACCAGCCTCACCTGTCTCCCTCCTCTCCCTCCTGCTCCTCTTTGAGGCAGCAGCAAAGTCTAGTGTTAGCTCTCAACAAGTTTTAAAAGTTACCTTTTTTCACGTAGTTAACGTTTTTTTATTATTATTCATGCATATTTTACTAATCACTCCCCCCTCAAATGGAAATATGTGTTTACATAAATGGTGACCAAACCGTTTGAGACCCACAGAGAACTTAGACTAAGTTAACTATCTAAACACTCAGAGTCCTTTACCTCACCTGAGCTGTAGTTATCAGTCTCTCAGTCTGACTGGAGAGGACTCTACTCAACCTTGTTGTTGAAAAAGCTCCTTATATCCGTTAGCGCAGCTAGCTAGCACCAGATGCTAACAACAACAATACACGTAACCGGTGCACGCGCTTTCTCTCTCTCTCGCGCCACACACACACACCCTCCCGAGCTTGAATGACACACAGAGACCAATCGAGGGCATTAGTATGATCTGTATGAAAGTGGCCATGTCGGCAGGCCACATCATGTAGACAGCCAGTCACCCTCTGTGAGGCTGAGTCAGACCCACATTTGCGCAGCGTTGCGTTCTCAATACATAAAAAATAAATCCTCAGGCCAGCAGGCCACTTAACAGGCCAGGCCATTGGGAAACCTCCCGGTCCTCCCGATGGCCAGTCCGGGCCTGCACCGGTGTGATCATTCTATAATACACCATTTCAGCCCGGGGGAGAAATGCTAACGCTAGCATCGCCGATCGCCGATCTTTTCTACTTCATGCTATCTGCACAAATGGTTGACATTAAACATTAAAAAGACCAGGCAGTTCAGAGAGAATCAAAGGAAGGCAGGCAGGCAGCTTTGCATGACATTCTTCTGGACGTGTTTCATTGTGGTGATAGTGAGGGTAGTCAATCCCTTTTTTGGCAAGACAGTAGTGACGGCCATCTTGGTGACGTGTGTCGTTGTGCAAGAGATGTAGATCATTGAGAGTTTCACAACAAAAAAACGTGTCCTCGGGGAGAGCAACAGAGGAGGGATCCCTCTCCCAGGACGGACAGACACTCAATAGATGTTGAGGGATTTTATGTATGGATTGAAATAGTAAAAACTATTCACAGACTGTGTGAGCTAAAACAGATAAAAAGCCTAATTTTGTTTTACAATAATCCACTACATGTTTCCAATTGGGTTTTATTAAAACAATACAATTATTAAGAATAAGGTAAATGATTGAATAGTAGCATTGTACTTCAGAACAATGTTGAGGCACTTCACTTGACCTGAGTATTTCCATAACATGCTAATTTATACGTATACTCAGTCGCGTTTTTATATGTACAAAAGTGGTGGGGCACAAAAAACGTAGATGTCTATAAGCTTCTGCAGAGAGGTTCATGGCTGGTGAGGCACTGGCACTGACTCTTCAGGTTTACAAATATTATATTTTGACCTAAATCAAAATATAATATTATTTTCAAAAACTTTTTTTGTCTGATGCTTCAATTAATTTTAACAGACAGTTCAACAGAAGGATACCCAAAAAATGTAATTTTATCATTTAAATATTGAATTGTTCTCTCTTAGTAAGATCCCATTTTCAATAAAATTGCAGTCTTACCTTGACTTGAAGATGAAGTCCATTTGCCTATCCTTCTGGACAAAAATCTCTATTACTTTTTTGTAAAAGTCCTCCTTATTTTCTTGTAGTTTCAAAAGTCCAATCATAAATCTAATCGATAGATTTATGATTCGAAAATTATAAAAGTAGGGTAGACATTATCCGGCTGAACAAAACGTGCACGTTTCCCACAGATCTTATTTGGAGCTATTTTCTAAAATCCTATGGAGAAATCTCATTGCTTTTTTGTGGAGGGAAGCCATGCGCAGCTTACTTCCTGGTTTTAGGACACGTCACTGCAGCTCTCTCGTCTCCTCTTCACACACCACACTTTTCGCGGCACACGTACTTACAGCCAATCAGCTCTGAATGATGTGAGATGACGTATGGTGGGGATGGCAGCTCAGTGCCCCATGGTCATTATTTTTTGCCACACACATTAAATAGGAAAATACTCTGGGCATGCGCAGTGTAGTTTTTACAGTCAACATTCATTTAGAGCAGCGATACTCAACCCGCGGCTCGCGAGCCGCATGCGGCTCCTTTAAGACTAGTTGCGGCTCTTTTAAGTCCTACTTAAAAAAAAAATAATCTAAAACAATCTTTAAAAAACGAAAAACAAAAACATTGTCAGCAGAATTCATCAACATTTCATTATCACTCACAAGTCACACATCAGTCATCACACACATCAGTCTATTAAGCCGTCCCCCAATCCCTCTGAACAACCAATCACAAATTGTTTCAGGTTTCGCGCTCTGGTTTCAGGTTTCGCGCTCTGGTTTCAGGTTTCGCGCTCTGGTTTCAGGTTTCGCGCTCTGGTTGCAGGTTTCGCGCTCTGGTTGCAGGTGCGCGAGATAATTGCTCCGTCACACTGGGAAAACTAGCTTACAGCACTATGCAAAAATGACAAAGGAATATAGAAACGAAAATATGAAGAGGAATATCGAACATTTAAAGAGGACTGGGAACTCGAGTTTTTCTTCGTCTCCACCGGTTCGGGAAAATGCATCTGCCTGCTTTGTGACAACGTCATTTCACAATTTAAAAGGTCCAATTTGCAGCGCCATCACGACACAAAACACCCGAAGTTCAGTACCGACTTTCCGACAGGTGGAGAGCTGAGGGTGGAAAAGCTGGCGAGACTCAAACAGAACCGAACTGCTCAAAAAAACTTATTCCACACTAATACGAGTGAAAGAGCGACAGAGGCATCCTACAAAATCACACATGAACTGATGAAAAAGATGAAGCCATATACTGATGGAGAAATGGTGAAGGATTGCATACTGCTGGCTTGTTCAACGTTGTTTCCTGAGAAAAAAGACCTGGAACGAGAGGTAAAAAAAATGCAACTGTCGGATTCTACTGTAGCTAGGAGGGCATCAGACATTTCAGAGAACATTGCACATACTCTTAAGGACAAACTGTCATCCGCTGAGTTTGTCAGCCTTGCAATGGACGAAAGCTTGGATATCAATGACACGCCACAATTACTCATCTTTATCCGAGCGATCAACAGTAAGTTTGACATTACAGAAGAACTGCTTGACATGGTTTCACTGAAAAATGGAACAACGGGCATTGAAATAAAAAACGCTGTGCTGGAAACATTAGAAAAGTTTAACATTGGACCAGAAAAAATCACAGCATTCACAACAGATGGCGCACCGGCGATGCTTGGTAAGAGGAACGGAGCCGTGGCTTTGCTGAAAGAAACGCTGAGAAACGGCGGGGTTGCTGCGGAGGGTATTTTCTCATACCATTGTATTGTGCATCAACAAGCCTTGTTTGCTAAGTTCAAATGTCTGAATGAAGTGATGGCAAATGTAATCGAAGTGGTTAATTATATCAGGGCCCGTGCAAGAAACCACTTACATTTTAAACTGCTGTGTGAGGAGTTTGACACTCACTATGGAGATTTGGTGTTCCACACCGAGATCAGATGGCTGTCTAAAGGACGTATGCTTGCACATTTCATGGACCTGCTTGAACCCCTGAAATCCTTCATTGTCGGCCAAGGGGAGACTTCCCGATTTTCCTTTTTGGATGATAAAGAGTGGGTGCTGTCTGTTGCGTTCCTGTGTGACATTACGCAGCACTTGAACGAACTTAATCTCAAGATGCAGGGAAGAAACAAGACCGTGTATGAGCTCTACACGGCTGTCAGAGTATTTTCTGACAAACTGGATGTACTCGAACAAAGTGTCCGTGGTTCTGATTACCGTTTCTTCCCCACCGTGCAGAAAGTGATGGCGATGGATGCAGACGCTCTCCTGCCCTGTCAATCACAATTCTGTGACGTGCTAACTGAGCTCAAGCAAAACTACACATCAAGATTCCACGACTTCAAGGACCATAGCAATATTTTTCTACTTGTGAAAAACCCATTCCTGATTGAGGTCAATGAAATGAAGCAAATAAGCGACCAGCTCGGACTTGTGCAGCTTCAAATGGAGTTCGTGGAGTTAAAGAGCTCAGATGAACTTCAGCGTCAGTTTCGGATTACAGATGTCGTGGACTTTTGGAAACTGGTGGGGCATCTACCAAATATCTCCAGACTGGCAAGACGCATCATCTCAATGTTTCCGTCCACATACCGGTGTGAAGCAGCATTCTCTGCGCTCTCAAAAATAAAATGTCGCAACCGAAACAGATTGAGTCTGCAGCACACAACAGAGGCCCTTCGGATCGCCGTTTCCAGCGCAGAGCCCGACTTCAAATCACTTGTGCGGCAGAAGGAGTGTCAGAAATCACATTGAGTGTGAAGTAAGTACAACATTACTCTTCTGACAACCCCTGCTGTCTATAATCTGCTGTTATATGGACTGTGATTATCAGTAAACATGCTGTCTGTTATCTGTTGTTATGGGCAGTGATTATCAGTAAACATGCTGTCTGTTATCTGCTGTTATATGGGCTGTGATGATCAGTAAACATGCTGTCTGTTATCTGTTGTTATGGGCAGTGATTATCAGTAAACATGCTGTCTGTTATCTGTTGTTATGGGCAGTGATTATCAGTAAACATGCTGTCTGTTATCTGCTGTTATATGGGCTGTGATGATCAGTAAACATGCTGTCTGTTATCTGTTGTTATGGGCAGTGATTATCAGTAAACATGCTGTCTGTTATCTGCTGTTATATGGGCTGTGATGATCAGTAAACATGCCGTCTGTTATCTGCTGTTATATGGGCTGTGATGATCAGTAAACATGCTGTCTGTTATCTGTTGTTATGGGCAGTGATTATCAGTAAACATGCTGTCTGTTATCTGCTGTTATATGGGCTGTGATGATCAGTAAACATGCCGTCTGTTATCTGCTGTTATGGGCAGTGATGATCAGCAATGTGTGTTTTGTGGTTGCAGTGAAAATAATAAATCACAGTTATTGCACTGTACATTATGCGTTTCATTCCTTAGTAACATATTACTATTATCCATATTCTCAAATGCATAATGGTTTCAGGGAGGAAAGGAGCGCTTTTGGATTGTGGCTCTTGCAAAAATATTTTTTCGTCAATGTGGCTCCTGATTAGGACAAGGTTGAGTACCGCTGATTTAGAGAGTGAGAGGGTATGATGGGTTTTGTCCCACATGGCTCTAAACAGCTCAATAGGCACACACTGTAGACACTAATTAGAAGAACACAGTCTAAAACAGCAATGTACAGACGAATCAGATGATTAAACATGATCTTAAAATATATTTTATATATTTTTTTGCATTTTTTTGTAATCATTATTTTTAATAGGCCTACTTTCTGCTGACACTAGGTAGGGCTGTGCCCTAATGGCCACTGCTTCTACTCACATTTTAAAAGCAAAGATGTTACTTTTTACTTTAATGTGAAAGGAGCAATTTAGTATTGCTACTTTCACCTAACTATACATTATGAGTACTTCTTCCACTGACAATGTTAAAACAAAGGATAATGCAACCGAATCCCAGTCAATTAATTGAATAGCCACTTTTACCAGGTACCATGAAGGCAACTGTTGCCCGTTATGAATTGTGGGTAGTAAACACGAGTTGTTGTTGTTAGGAACTGAACATCCGCACTATTTGAAGCATACTACTTCATCGAGTGGCGCCGAATCACTGTTTAAATGCCCAGCATATATTTGCTACCAAGCAAGCCTCCTCGACATTGAAGACATGGCTAATCACGCGACATGATGAACGGAAAGACCGTGATAGTGACCGGTGCTAACAGCGGGATAGGGAGAGCCACGGCAGCGGGCATTGTGAGGCTCAAGGGCCGTGTCATAATGGCCTGTCGGGACCGGAGCAGTGCTGAGGAGGCAGCCCGGGAGATCCAGCAGGAGACCGGGGCAGACAGCTCGCTGCTCTCCGTCAGACAGCTGGACCTCGCCTCGCTCACTTCCGTACACACTTTCTGTCAGGACATAATGAAGGTAGATTCCCAGACGGAGCTGGTACACAATAAGGTCAAGCCAAACGTCATTCAAAAAACGTACATTTGTATGAATTACGTGGCTAATCTTAAAAATTATAGATATCCAACACAATTCAACATTTTGTCCCTTGTTGAAAAAAACACTATTAATTCGGCATACATTATATTTGCAAATATCACATATTTAAATACGTTTTCAACTATATAAGCCAGTCTCTAGACTTATACAACTAATGAAAAACAGGGAATTATGTTATTATTTTTTTATTAAAAATAGGTGCCGATAGACCATCCTACATTGGTTAGGAAAGTACATTTTCAGTATATTTGAATTTGCTATTAGTGTGTCTTTATTGACAAATCTACAGTCATATTTTTTATACAGTTTTTATAGTTTACGAATAATTTTACAGTCGCCACTTCCAATAGTCAGTCATTTATTGATTCATCACTGAATGGATTCAGATTCAGTTATTTCCTGGACAGCAGCTCAGCCTGTAGGCACTTTTCTAGGGAACTGGAGGGTTGCTGGTTCAAGTCCCTATCCAACCAATTACCAATGTACCCATATAATTGCTGCCCACTGCTCCTAATACTACGATTAGTTAAATGCAGAGACAAAATACGATTGATTATTTTATCCGTTGTATTACCAAGTAGGTTTACAGATAAGGAATTTGCTTACAATGGTGCATACAGAGACATAGAAAGAAGAACACTTTTTTATTTTAAAGAAAGGAGCAGAAAAAAGACCAATATATTTACATATATGTTTCTGCTACAATGTATTGGTCTTTTATAGAACAGTCTAACTTATCGTGAACATTCTATATTATTAGTGGTTCATGTCCTTTTTACTGTAGATATGCATACTTGCTGCTGTTGATGGTTTTTATCTTTTATATATTTTGTTTTATTTATTTTTCACCTTAAACTATTACAAAATATTGTAATGCCTGGACACATTGCTGCTGTTACAAAATAATTTCCCAACAATAAATGATCCATCTATCTATTTTGAACTGAGACGATTTGCTGGGGAATGTTCTAAATGTCTGAAGCCGTCTTTACCTTCGACACAGAACATGATAACCTCCTTTATTGTGATCCACTGAACAGGAGGAGCCTCGGTTAGACGTCCTCATCAACAACGCCGGCATCTACCAGTGTCCTTACACCAAGACAAAGGACGGCTTCGAGATGCAGTTCGGGGTGAACCACCTGGGCCACTTCCTGCTCACCCACCTGCTGCTGGACCTCCTGAAACGCTCAACCCCCAGCCGCATCGTGATGGTCTCTTCCAAACTCTACAAGCACGGCCACATCGACTTCGAGGACCTGAACAGCGAGCAAAGCTACAACAAGGCCTTCGCTTACAGCCGCAGCAAACTGGCAAACCTGCTGTTCACCCTCGAGCTGAGTCACCGCCTGGAGGGCAGCGGGGTGACTGTGAACGCTCTGACCCCAGGCATGGTGAGGACCAACCTGGGGAGGCACGTCCACATCCCGCTGTTGGCGAAGCCGCTGTTTAACCTGCTCTCCCGGAGTCTGTTTAAAAGCCCTGAAGAAGGAGCGGCCACCTCAGTGTTTCTGGCCTGCAGCCCAGATGTGGACGGTGTTCAGGGGAAGTGCTTTGCTGACTGTCAGCCTCAGGTTCTGCTGGACAAGGCCACAGACCGGGAGGTGGCCAGTAAACTGTGGGACATTAGTGAGGTCATGGTGGGCATCACCACGTGAGAGCCTCTGAAATCCTAACAATGTGTGAATATTCAGTGCCTTTCAGTGTTGAAATGAGTTTTAGGGTTGCACAATGAATACATTGTATTGAAATCACATTATGGACTGGTGCAATATTTAAATTGCAGGAAGCACAATGTTGTTAAAGGCTAAATATGTGATACCTACATTCAGGTGTAATACATTTTGAGCAGATTTTCCTGGTTCATTTCAAATGTTTAATCATTAAGTTCATTTTATTTAAATTATGAAGAAACATTATTTGTTATGCTTGGTTGTTAATGAAGAATAGAGAAGTACATCCTTAATGGTTATGCCATGATAGTAAATAATGGAAAAATGATGAGTCTGTAGAACTTCTCTTCAATGCGTGATTTAAATAAATGTTTTATCGCAGTCTGATTCTCTGCAAATGGTCTGCAAAGGCTAACATCCCAAACTCCTCCATTGGACTCCTCCGTTTACTTCTATAACATAGAACATCACTATTTAACACTCACGATTATATTGGCTAACGCTCCAACAAATTGTTTGTGATCCCAACAGAGCCGGCCAGCTGACCAATCAGAGCAGACTGGGCTCTGGTTTCAGACAGAGGGTGAAAAGAGGTGCTGCAACACAGGCAGTACGAGACAAATAAAGAGCTTTTTGAACATTAAAGCATGGAAACATGTAGAGACACTACATACTGATATACACCTGAACATCAGCAGGAGAGGACTCTTTAAAGTAGAGACACTACATACTGATATACACCTGAACATCAGCAGGAGAGGACTCTTTAAAGTAGAGACACTACATACTGATATACACCTGAACATCAGCAGGAGAGGACTCTTTAAAGTAGAGACACTACATACTGATATACACCTGAACATCAGCAGGAGAGGACTCTTTAAAGTAGAGACACTACATACTCATATGAACCTACACAAATGGAAGAATAGGGCCCCATTAAACACAAGGAAGCTGTTCCTGTTTTGACCAAAGTAGTGCAGGAATGAGTCCTAAAACCATGAAATGGGTCAGCACATTATCACTTCCCGTTCCCTTGCTTGAATTCAAAGTTTTTTCTAACATGTTTCGTATGGAGCTAATTTCCTGCCATAACTCCACAAACAAACTAAACAGGTTTTACAAATGCCTCATTATTCACAAACACAATGTGGTTTGCAAATACAAAACACCATCTACAAACTAATGCATTTAGTTTTGCAAAGAAAAAACGTATATCAAATAAACACATACCATTTTTCTAATAAATCCTGTTTCAGAGACAAGTTCAGCTTAGGTTTTACAAGTACACTAATTTACTACAACACTTGTTTTTACAAGTACAAAACTTGTTTTTACAAGTACAAAACTTTTTCTTCTCATGGCGGAATATTATTGCCAAAAGTCACGTGAGTGAGTCACGTGACTTTTGGCAGTAATATTCCGCCGTGGCTGGCACATGCTCCACGGCAGCAGGGGGCGCTACTGAGTCCATTGGGGAAGGCGGGAGCCTCCCGCCGGGAGGTTAAGCAGAGCATGGAACAGCCCTTGCCAGCCTGATGACTGGTGTTTCTAGCGATCCAGCGATCTGGGGGGTATACTCAGGGTTGCTAACTCTCACGCATCTGGCGTGGGACAAACGCTTTCACTCTCAATCTCACGCTCTCACGCTGCCCAAACTATTCTCACGCCAAAAACAAGAATACCGAAGACTAGAAACGGTTTTGAAAACTTTTGTCACGTAGTGATCGTCTTCTCAATAGAACATCTTTGATAATGTCTTCTGGCCAATCAGAATCACAATAACGGCGTGGTGTTGTTGCAGGAAGTCCCCACGGAGAATACTTTTGCTGTAGTACATCTCTATACGTCGATACAACATTACGTGTTGATAGAAATCAACACGTAATGAAATAAGACCCCACGGTTTGATGATTGATATGTGTGTGGGCTGTCTTTCATTTTGACACACAGAACAATGGGGGCTATCCACCCTTATCCACAATGTAAAGTAACTCACAGCCTCTCCTCTTGTCTCTGTGAGGAGCAGCAGGTTCAGCTTTCAGAACAAAGTAACAACAAACTAAAATGGCATTAATTTTTTTAATATGTCGTGTAGTAATAGATGTATTTATTTTTCTTCTCAAGAGAGTACCAGAATGTGTATTTTATGTTAGTAGCCTATTGGGAGAATCCCCCAGACCCCCCTGCAGGGGTTGGGCTTTCAGCAGGTCAACTCTTTCACTTGTGGGGAAGTTGCAGGATTGGCTCCAGGTCGCCCTTTTTATTTACTACAAGACAAATGTGCCTTTTTATTTCATACAGTTCAATTTGGATTGAGACAGGGAAATAATCTAAACCTCACGCGTGGCGTTTCACTGTCAAGGGGAGCGTGTATGTAATTACATTGCAAATACTGATTTGAGCCCCACCACTGTATGGGTTAAACCTACCAGAGATTACCCAACAAAAATTCTCTCTCGCAACTGCCGACCCGTATTGTGCATGCGCAGATCTAAGATCCAGTAGAAATGATAACAAAGTAAAAGTCTGCTGCTTATTGTTCTACTAGGCCAAAATAGAGTCAAAGAGTATATGAGAGTGAGAGTGTGTTAATTAATATATGTGGCAGTTTGGAGTAAGTCTGTAGATTTGTTTGTGTGTGTGTTTCATGTATAGCTCTCACGATAATTTATTTTGTTGGATACATTTTCCCGGAAATGATTGCGATAAACGATAATATTGTCGGCACCGTTGTATGACCATTTTAGACCACTGACATAATGATAATATATAATAATAATTCAAGTACATCCTTTCAAACTGCTCGTCACATCCTCATGTAAATGGCAATTTATCGAGTTCATTTTCATTTATCGTACGATAAGTCAATTAATTGCTTATCGTGACAGGCACACAATAAAACAGTGGAAACAAACATGTGTTTGACTTTCATTAGTGAATGAAACTTTGTGTCCTTTATAGTCTGTGTCCAATATTGTGTATTTGTATATATTATGTATATATATCATATATATATATATATATATATATATATATATGCTAAGGTCCCGCTGCTGACACGATAGCAGTCATTTCGTGCGCATATGTAATTAAACCCATGATATCAAAATCTCACTCCAGCCAGGTACCCAAAGTTGGCAACCCTGGTATACTACGAAGCAGGATTTTCGCTTAGCCGGCTAACTTCAGGGAAAACTCCGGCTTTCCGGTCCTACGACGCTGGTTCTCTTTTTAGCGGGCTAGATCTCCATGGTAACTTATGCTGTGCGGCTAACCTGCTCCGGAGCAGGTTAGGTTGCAGGCATAGACTGTATATATAAATGGACGTAGTGTCCGTGACGTCACCCATAGGATTCTGCAGAGTTGCCGAGAAGCCCTTAGTAGGCGGAGTCGGCCACTAACGGCTCGACTGTGACGTCAGAGTCTAATCCCACCTGCTCCAAATAAGGGCAAAGAGGCGGAGCCGAGGCGGGACCTGCTGCCTCCGAACTGGAAGTAAACAGAGCTAGCTCAGGCTAAGAAGCTAAGCTAACATGAAATACATGCATACCAAGTTACTGCTAACAGTGTAATTCCCCTATATAAACGTTACATTCATAATCAAATGAGACAATCTGCAAGAGAATTAGCTATATTTTGTTATTCTTAATGCTTGTCATTCACACGTTGAGAAAAGACGGACTCCACCGCCCGGACCTAACGGAGCCGCAGTGGGCTAGCTCCGGGACGCCGGCTGGAGCTAGCCCCCTGCGGCTCCATTAGCTCGGGATAATTGGGTCCCCTATTAACATTTGCTCCCGTTTAGCATTATGGGTGTCATAGCCATAGACTATAAAAGTCTTACCCAAGGCTGAATCATAAACTAAAATGTATATGTATCAGGGCTGCAAAAAAAATGAACGCCACTAATTATTTTAACGCGATTAACGCATGTGTATTTTTTGTCCTCGGCCGCCCCGTAGTTTCAGAGCGCATCTAGTTTAAAATACCATCTACAAGCTGATGCTGACAGCCCCGCTCCTGCCGCCCGCTTGTGGCAGACCACACTTCCACGCTCACCGGCAGGCACCGACTGGCCATCGGGAGGACGGGGAGGGTGTGTGTATGTGTGGCCCGAGCGAGCGAGAGAGAGACCTTACGTGCATTGTTGTTGTTAGCATCTGGTGCTAGCTAGCTGCGCTAACGGATATAAGGAGCTGTTTCAATGAAAACAGAGGAGCGACATTTCGCCGACAACTGCGCCGAGCACTTGACTTTATGCAGGAAGCCAGACAGCGGGACATGGCACGAACAGTCAGCACACTCAGCACGGATAGTGCGCAACATGATTGCAGCGTCCAGGCAGCTCCCGTTCGAGCATATGCCTTGAGTTGCACATAGCTCCAACAATCCATCACACACACACACACACACATACACACACACACACACACACACACACACGCACACACTTTCTATTGTATTATTGAATGAGAGAGGTTCCAGTTTTAATTGAGGCGAATATTTGTAATGTTCAGAGGTTGTTGTGTTTAATATTCATTAGAATATTTCTCATTGTTCAAATGATAATAAACATTTGCATAAAGCATATTTGTCCACTCATATGTTGATAAGAGTATTAAAAACTTGGAAAATATTCCTCTAAGGTACATTTAGAACGGATACAAAATGTGCGATTAATCGCGATTAAATATTTTAATCGACTGGCAGCCCTAATATGTATGTATAAAGGGTTACGTCCTTAGCTGGCTAATAAGTAGCAAGCTAAGCTACCAAGCACACAAACACCTGTGAACGGGGTTAACATGTATAATATTATAATGTTAGACTTCTTGGAAGTTCTGTTAGTACATTCAAGCGCACAGCACAACATTTTAATTGTCTGGTATTTGTAACAATATTCCCTAAAAGGCACAATCACCACGAACACGGCTAAAGGGTCAAGTACAGTACTACGACCAACTAACGTTGTAGCCTCTATGGTTGTAGCCTAGCAGAGTGGACAAGTTGCTGTTAGCTGACAGTGAGGCATGTACATGTCCATCAAAGTGACCACGCCCTAATTTATGCATAACTTTAAAGCTTAATATTAATTAAACAGATGAGTTGAGAACAAATTCACCCCCCACACAGTAGTCATGAAGGGGGAATCTAACTATACAGAGAATATGGTTTTTTGAACCACGATGTAAACATGTTTATTTCTGCTGTAAAGTTGGGCATTTTAACATGGGGGTCTATGGAAATTGCTCCCTTCTGCAGCCTGCTCCTACTGGCCACTAGATGAACTGCAGTGTGTGGCACTTCCGTATTGGCGTCCCGGCTCTTCCCCAGAGTTTGCCGCTTGGTTGCAGGCTAAGAGATCTCAGTGAAAGCACCGCCTGCTGACCAATCAGAGCTCAGTGTGCGGAGTTTAAAGCGATCAAGTCGGCCGGCAAAAATCACAGACTGTGTGAACGTGAACATTAATAGAACATCACCTCCCATCTTCAGAGCAATCTGACTATTATAACATTAGCGTTAAGAAAGCTTACTTAAATATCTGCCACAACATAAGTAACCGGATCAAAGTAACATTAAGTAGGCTACAGTCCATGGCATATCACATCATAATGTATCATATATTTCCTTATCTGAGTCAGCTGAGCCGTATCTGGCCGTGCAACACTCACAGTGTCACATACTGTATGCAGAAGTATTATTTTAAGCAACACATTAAGTTGACGAAACACTCGAGTCAAATGTAATTAAAGTCAGATCGTGTTTTAGACGGGGCAGTGATATCATAAACCTGTTAATGTACACATTCAAACACTTGTTCTGGTACCAGCTGTGTTCACCTTGCAGGTGCAGCTCTGTGGCTTTGATCCTGGATCAAGTGTTTGAGTCATGGATGTTTAAAGTTTAACTTCTTCATATGTCTAATATTATAGTTGACTTTTCATTCTGGAAGTATGACGCTGCGCTGTCAGTACGCTTCTCCATGTTTGTGATTGGTCGAATGCTCCAAATACCACCCCTCTCATGTGAACGCGCACCTAACTAGATAGGACACGGCTGGCTTTAGCGATCCACTTGATAACCCCGCGTCGTAGGACCGCTTAGCGAGAGCGCGTATGTTTTGGATTAGGCCAACCGGCTAACTCAAACATATCCAGGTTAGGTTGAACCGGCTTCGTAGTAAAGGCCTCTGGGTCAGTGTTATAGTGATCATAAACAAGGTGAATTTAGCGATCACAACGAAAACGGCCAAGACACACATTGAGCCCAGAACATGAATGTTACTAGGGCTGTAAATATAATAAGCCTTTGTCTAAAATGGACAACATTGTAAGGAGATTTAAACTGTACAGCGATTCTGCACTCGGTCAATCAGCTGCTCTTCATTTTCTTTCCTGCTATATTCAATGAGTGATACAAATATTTGTTACCATAAGTTCTGAATAAAACTGATACTACCAGAAATAAAAGGAAGTACTTTACTGTGTACTTTGTGAGTAATCCTCCGTATAATGCATGTTTCTGCTATCTTTGATGAGTGATAAAAAGACAATTTGACCATAAGTTCTTAATGATATTGAGACTGCTGTACTCAGTATTCTTACAGCTACTATCACAATACATTGAAGTACTGTAAGGTTTCAGCGTTAAGAGTCTGTGAGCTTATTGTTTTGTGTTTGTTATTGTGGCCTTACATGTTATTTTGTTATTGACTCTACTCTCTCTTTCCAGGTGTCTACACTTCATGTCTTTGTGTGTCACCTGCCAGCTTGTGTGTCACGTGTGCTCATCATCACTAGCCCCGCCCCTGATTGTTTGCACCTGTGCCCCATTAACTGTTGTGTGTATTTATAGCCCTGCTCTCCTTTTGTCTATTGTCGGTTCGTCTTGTTTCCACGGCGAGCTATGTATGTAAACTTCTTCACGGTTCTAATTATCCTGGTGGAACCTAGAGATCTGGTGTATGGTCCTAGTAGATCCTAGCGTTCTTTGTTTTTTCACTCATCTTTTATAAATAAAAGATATTTTTTGAAGTCCACGGAATCGTGCATTTGAGTTCTTGTGAGTCCCTCGTGTCAGAACGAACCGACCTAACAAGATGGACTCAGCCGATTCCACCGTGTTCAAAACAGCTTTGCAAGTACAAGGAACACGCTTGCGTCAGCAGGAGGAGCAGCTGACAACAATGATACAGGGGGTTCAAGACGTAAATGCTCGTCAGCACAACTTCCAGGTAACAGTGACAACCGAATTAAATCACCTGGCAGAGAAAATGCGGGACATACTTACGCACCTCGAGGGACGTCCTGCTGTTCCTGCGGCGGAGTTTTCCGGTCCAGCAGAGGTCGGGTTTACCCCTCCGTTGATCCCAGTGCCAATATCCATGCCATCGTCTTCACTCCGCCTCGCTTCACCGGAGAAGTTCTCCGGGGATTCGGGAAACTGTCGGCCATTCCTGATTCAGTGCGACCTCCACTTCAAACATCAGCCCGCAGCATTTCCCACCGATCAAGCTAAGGTAGCTTTTATGATATCTCACTTGACGGGAAGAGCGGGAGCATGGGCAACAGCGGAATGGGCCCGGGACTCGCCTGTTTGCCAGTCGGTAAAGTTTTTCATGGACTCAATGAAGAACATTTTTGACCAGACAGCACCTGGGAGAGAGTCAGCGAGAGCCCTGGTAAACATCAGACAACGGCAGAGGAGGGTGGCGGATTACGCGATCGAGTTCCGGACCCTGGCAGCGGAGAGCGGATGGAACTCCGCGGCTCTTTTTGATGCATTTCTGCATGGATTAGCGGATCCCATAAAGGATCAGTTAGCTCCATTAGAATTGCCTGCGGAGCTGGACTCACTCATTGCCATGGCTATCCGGGTGGATCAACGTCTAGCTGAGAGACGTCGACAGAGGGAGGAGGAAGCAGCTTCCGCTACACTCTCCGGACGGGGATTACAGAGGGAGTACTACGGTGGGCGGAGAAATACCCGGACTTCGTCTCCAGAGCGACCATCGCCCCCTAGCGCCGCGGAGGAACCGATGCAGCTCGGAAGAGCCAAACTCACCCCGGAGGAGCGACAGCGCCGCCTACGGGAGCGGAGGTGTTTCTACTGCGGTCAGCAGGGACATGTTCTGGCAGCCTGTCCGGCAAAAGATCAGGCTCATCAGTGGGAAGGGGGACGCTGGTGAGCCGAATGACTTCTTTCGACTCCTCCTCGAGAAGGCTGACTCAGGTACAAATGAAATTGAAGGATAAAACTGTAACTCAGGATGCTTTAATTGACTCTGGGGCTGATGAGAGCTTGTTAGACTGGGAGCTGGCTAAAGAGTTGAACTTAAACATTGTCCTCTTAGATCAGCCATTAGAAGCTAGTGCGTTGGATGGCCGCCTTTTATGTACAGTTACTCATCGCACGGAACCCATAGAAATTGTCATAGATCAGGAGCACCGTGAGCATATTAGCTTTCATTTATTTAACTCAGCTCAACAGCCTCTCATTTTGGGTTACCCTTGGCTGGTTAAACATAACCCTCACATGGACTGGCTTACAGGAAAGGTTAAGGGGTGGGGGAGTGAGTGCTCTCGTTCTTGCTTAGCCTCTCATACAGGTTCGAGTAGACCACACAGACCTGAGAGCTTTAAACAGGCGTCAGGTAGGGACAGTGTCACGTCTGCTAAGCCATCTGACTTTCCTGACTTATCCAAAGTACCAGAGTGTTACCTGGACATTAAGGAGGTGTTTAACAAGACACGAGCTACGTCCTTGCCTCCCCATAGACCGTATGATTGCCCTATAGACCTTCTCTCGGGCTCTACTATCCCAAAAGGACGGTTGTATTCTCTTTCTGGTCCGGAAAGGAAGGCCATGGAGGAGTATATTGGATCTTCACTCAAAGCTGGCTTGATTCGGCCATCATCATCCCCAGCAGCAGCAGGTTTCTTTTTTGTAGGTAAAAAGGACGGTTCATTAAGGCCCTGTATTGATTACAGTCCACTGAATCAGATCACTGTTAAGAACAGATATCCCCTTCCACTCATCTCTACGGCATTCGAACTGTTACAGGGAGCCAAGGTATTTACCAAGCTGGACCTAAGGAATGCATATCACCTTGTGCGCATCCGGGAGGGGGATGAGTGGAAAACAGGTTTCAATACACCTACGGGACATTATGAATATTTGGTGATGCCTTTTGGACTTTGTAATGCACCTGCTGTTTTCCAAGCCCTCATTAACGATGTGTTAAGAGATTTCCTGAATATTTTCTGTTTTGTGTATCTCGATGATATCCTCATCTTTTCCCCAGATGAGAATATTCATGTTAACCATGTTCACCTTGTTCTTCAGAGACTCCTGGATAACCATTTGTTTGTAAAAGCCGAAAAATGCGAGTTTCATGTAAAATCTGTGGCATTTTTGGGTTTTATGATTTCCCCTAACAAGGTGGAAATGGACCCAGCTAAGGTCAGTGACGTGGAGAACTGGCCCACGCCAGACTCTAGAAAGAAAGTTCAGCAATTCTTGGGGTTTGCTAACTTTTACAGACGGTTTATACGCAACTTCAGTACGATTGCCTCTCCTCTCCATGCCCTTACCTCTCCCCAGGTTCAGTTTGTGTGGAATCCACAGGCAGAGAAATCCTTCCTGGAACTGAAGAGGAGGTTCACTACAGCTCCCATCCTGACTGTACCTGATCGCCACCGACAGTTTGTGGTGGAAGTGGACGCCTCCAACGACGGCGTTGGAGCTATACTATCTCAGAGGTCAGCAGGGGACAACAAGCTTCATCCGTGTGCGTACCTCTCCCGTAAGCTATCGTCTGCTGAGAGGAATTACGACGTGGGAAATCGGGAACTGTTGGCTGTGAAGATTGCTTTGGAGGAGTGGCGGCACTGGCTGGAGGGAGCGGAGCAGGATTTCCTGGTCTGGACGGATCATAAAAACCTGCAATACATCAGGAGGGTTAAGCGTCTGAACTCTAGGCAGGCCAGATGGTCATTGTTCTTTAATAGATTCAGGTTCACTCTGTCATATCGACCTGGTTCGCAGAATGGAAAGCCGGATGCACTATCCAGAATATATGATCCTGAGCCAGTCCCCAAGAGTCCAGATCCCATTCTACGGCCAGACCGAGTGATAGGGAGTGTGACCTGGCCCATTGAAGCCAAGGTCAAACAGGCTAACGTTGGGAATCCTGTCCCTAGAGGGTGTCCTCAGAATAGCTTGTTTGTGCCAGAGCAACTTCGAGGGCAAGTTGTTCATTGGGCCCATACGTCGGTACTCACCTGTCATCCTGGGAACAAGAGGACCCTGTTCATGGTGAGACACAGATTCTGGTGGCCGGGGATGTGGAAGGATGTTGCAGAATATGTAGCAGCGTGTCCTGTGTGCGCCAGGAACAAAACTTCTCGGCAAGCTGCGACAGGTCTTCTCCAACCTCTGCCCATTCCCAACAGACCTTGGTCTCACATTTCATTGGACTTCGTGACAGGATTACCAACATCGGCAGGTAATACCACCATACTCACTGTGGTTGATCGTTTTTCTAAAATGGCACACTTTGTCGCCATGCCCAAATTACCTAACGCCAAGGAAACAGCAGAGGCCATGTTGTCCCATGTGTTCAGGATCCATGGTTTTCCTAGTGATGTCGTTTCAGATCGAGGCCCACAGTTCGTATCACGCTTTTGGAGGGAGTTTTGTCGCCTAATCCAAGCCACTGTTAGTCTGACCTCCGGATACCACCCACAGTCAAATGGACAAGCAGAGAGGATGAATCAGGATTTGGAGACCTGTTTGAGATGCCTAGTGTCCGAGAAACCCACCACCTGGAGTAAGAGTCTGATTTGGGTGGAGTATGCTCACAACACCTTACCCACATCAGCCACCGGTATCTCCCCGTTTCAATGTGTCCATGGGTACCAACCTCCTTTGTTTCCGGAGCTCGAGAAGGAGGTCACGGTACCATCAGCCCATGCTCTGGTTCGACGCTGCCGTCGGGTCTGGGCGGGAGTTCGCCATATGTTACAGAGGAGTGCCGTTCGCATGAAGGCATTGGCCGACCGGAAACGACGTCCAGCCCCCAAGTACCAGGCCGGACAACGAGTGTGGCTATCCACCAAGGATCTTCCTCTTCATGTTGCCTCCAGGAAGCTGGCTCCCCGGTTCGTTGGTCCTTTTCCCATAGCCAAAGTAATTAACCCTGTTGCTGTCCGTTTATGTCTTCCGAAATCCATCAAGGTCCACCCCACGTTCCATGTCAGCAAGGTAAAACCAGCCAAAGAAAGCAGACTGGTTCCTGCCTCCACGTCCCCTCCACCTCCCCGGGTTGTCGACGGGGGTCAAGTGTACACGGTGGACAAGATACTGTCGGAAAGGAAGAGGGGCAGAGGTAGACAGTTCCTGGTCGACTGGGTGGGGTATGGATTAGAGGAGAGGTGTTGGATCCCAGGCAGCTTTATTGTGGACAAGACCCTTATATCGGACTTTGATAGAGGGCAGTCTCAGCTTGCAGGGACGTCTGGAGCCATCCGTAAGAGGGGGGGTACTGTAAGGTTTCAGCGTTAAGAGTCTGTGAGCTTATTGTTTTGTGTTTGTTATTGTGGCCTTACATGTTATTTTGTTATTGACTCTACTCTCTCTTTCCAGGTGTCTACACTTCATGTCTTTGTGTGTCACCTGCCAGCTTGTGTGTCACGTGTGCTCATCATCACTAGCCCCGCCCCTGATTGTTTGCACCTGTGCCCCATTAACTGTTGTGTGTATTTATAGCCCTGCTCTCCTTTTGTCTATTGTCGGTTCGTCTTGTTTCCACGGCGAGCTATGTATGTAAACTTCTTCACGGTTCTAATTATCCTGGTGGAACCTAGAGATCTGGTGTATGGTCCTAGTAGATCCTAGCATTCTTTGTTTTTTCACTCATCTTTTATAAATAAAAGATATTTTTTGAAGTCCACGGAATCGTGCATTTGAGTTCTTGTGAGTCCCTCGTGTCAAGTACTTCTAGTGTGTGTGTTTTAATCCTCTGTCAAAGTCCCCTCCTGAGAACCTAATCAACCTTCTGCTAAGTTTGATGAGGGGAAAAAAACGTGTTTTGCCGTTAGTTCTTCGTGAGATTGACACTGTTGGATTCAGTACTAGTCCCACAAGTACTATGAAGTACTTTTACTGTGTACTTTTTGAGTAATCCTCTGTCAATGTCCTCTCCTGAGTACAATGATGCATGTTTCTCTGCTATTTTGAATCAGCGTTAAAACACCTTTCTTATGAGACTGATATTGTTGGACGGAGTACTTTAAGAGGATGGTAGACATGATATCAGCAATACTTCCAGTCAGTACTCCAGCAGCAGCATTTTTACACCTTGGAAAGTCTTTAGAGTCTGGCCTGGATAGCTGGTCTATCCTTCAGCACACTGACACACCCTGTGACTCTTGTTGGCCTCTTATGAAAATGCTGTCTTTAAAATATGATTATTTCTCTGCTCCAGTTCATTCCTCTCAGATTCTTCCATCAGTCCCAGTCATTGCATGTCAGTCAATAGAGCTTCGAAAAATGTGTCCAATTCAACTAAATGTTTTTGGGAAGGTCAGAGCTAAATTATAGATTGTTTGATTGTGTAATTACAAGGTGAGAAAATATATACATATACTTACTTGTATTACATGTTGAACCACATGCTGGATATCTTCCCCAGCCTCATGGAAATACAATAAATGGATTCATAATTAAAAATGTATAAATTAATAATGTTGTGCAAACATTTCAAATTGAAATATAAAATGAAAAATAAGTTTACTTTTGAAATGATTTCTCACAAAAACCTTTCTAAATTATAGTAAATTATTAAAAAAGGTTTCGTCAATATACGTTTTTCTGCCTAAAATAGTTCAAATTGAACGTAAACTATATCAAACACCACCTCCATGGCAATGAACCCACTTTTGCCCGCTATTTAAATTGACTTTGGTTGAAGTTAATAACAATATTGATATTATATAGATATATAGATATATAGCATATAATTGATGCAGTCTTTCAGAACACTTTTAAAATACTGCAAATGAAGAATATGTGTAATGTTCTGCACAGATAGTGGCTTAACTTGAATTTGAAAACACGTGGCAACTTTATTAAAACAGCAGTTGAAAAGATTTGTGGAAAGAAAAAATTCCTCATGGACTTCAATGGCTCTCTAGATAAAGGGCGTTTTATGGTTGCTTGTATTTTCCTCATATAGTGGTTTGTTTAAATAACTAGTGACATTTGAATAAATATTGAAAAAAAGGGCTCCAATAAAGGCATATAAATATAACCTGGCCGGCTTAACCCGTCCGTATTTCTTCAAGCTCCACAAGATTCATAGTTTATAAAGTACAATTCTGGCCATTGATTGTGTCATTTCTCCAAACACATACAGTCAAAATGGCTGTTTTGAAGCCTTCAAAGGGTGCAGGAAAAGGACTTTACATTGGGTTATACTTAAAGACAGGACTATTTAGTTAAGAGAAGAGCAACAAGGAAAGATAATTGTTATAATGGGTGATGTAACATTAATGACTGACATAATATGAGGTCCTTGGCACTCAGACTTTAGAGAGGTCACTTTGTGATCATGAGGCATCACCCTTACAGCATCAGGACAACATCATATGGAGTCAGACACTGGAAGTGTGCTGGAGGCGTTGACTGAGACTGATGGAAGGATGAGGCTGATGAGACTGAAGAATCTGAGAGGAACGAACTAGAGGAATAATTATATATTAAAAGACAGCAGCCCCATAAGAGGCCAACCAGAGTCACAGAGTGTGTCAGTTTGCTGAAGGATATGTGTGAGCAGCTATCCAGGCCAGACTCTAAAGACTTTCCAAGGTGTAAAAATGCTGCTGCCGGAGTACTGACTGGAAGTATTGCTGATATCATGTCCACCATCCTCTTAAAGTACTCCGTCCTACAATATCAGTCTCAGGAAGAAATGTTTTTTAACGCTTATTAAAAGAAAAACATGCATTCTTGTAGTTGGGAGGGGACATTGACAGAGGATTACTGGAAAAGTACACACTACGTACTTCATAGTACTTGTGGGGGTAGTTTCACTAGTACTGAGTCCAACAGGATCAATCTCACGAAGAACTAATGGCAACAAAAAATAATTCCCTCATCAAACTTAGCAGAAGTGGCTTGATTGGTTCTCAGGAGGGACTTTGACAGAGGATTTTTAAAAAATCACACACACTAGAAGTACTTCAATGTATTGTGATAGTAGGTGTAAGAATACTGAGTCCAGCAGTCTCAATATCATTAAGAATTTATGGTAAAATTGTCTTTGTATCACTCATCAAAGATAGCAGAAAACCAACACACTCTCACTCCCTAAGCGTCCAGGAGCGATGTTTGGTCAGTGTCCGTGGCGTGCAGTTGTGACGCTCCGAGGCTCCTTCAGCTTCATAAAGGGACGCAAATAGCTTTCAACTGATTGCAATGTATTCCCATCTGCAGCGAGATTTGACGCTCATGGAAGCACGGCATTCGTTTGTGTCGGCTGCCCTTAAAAGGCAATGTGAGCGTCCATTCTCATTGGATAACGGAGAATTGTACATCCGGAAGTAAGTATTCCCCTTACTGTGGATTGATTTTACAGTGATATCTGCACTACTCATTGACTAAAAAACACCAGATTATCCTTGTTAATTACACAACATTGATTGGTTTAAATTGTGTACAATGCTTTTGTATTTTTCCCCTTCAATTCTGAGAAACAACTTGTTTTCTCTGAAATGTGGAGCGCCAAAGAGACTACACTACCCACAATCCCCAGCTATTGTTGTGACGACGCCTGTCCGCTTTGCGATTACATTATTAAGGAGAAGAAGATTCTCGTCCCAGAAATGAACCACCACTGGAAGGTCCTTTCAACCCGCAGTGATTCACTGAAAGAGCTGTCCTGCCTGCAAAGTACAGTATATATTACATTTGTACTTGACTTTACACATCAGTGATAGGTGATGAAGTAACTGATATTGTCTTTATCTTATACATTTAAGATTCACCATTGGGCCTGAGCGAAGACGTAATGAAAGGTCTCCAGAGCATGTTCAGGAAAAAGCAGCACGACATCGGAGAAATGAAGACTCATGCGAGACGATGCTACCAGCACGTTTTGACTGGAGCAGAGACCATCAGCTTCTTGCAAAGTGTTTCAGATGAGTCTTCTGACTGCGACTCTGACAGCTCTGATGACACACGGTGAAGCCCCCTCCAGACTACCTTCTATTTATCATCTACATGCTCCCCCTCTGTGAAATACTCCGCCAACATGGTCTCAACTTCCACTCCTATGCCGACGACACCCAACTCTACATCAGTGCCAATCCATCATCCCAGCTACCCCCACCGTCAGTAGTCAACTGCCTCTGCGACATCCAAGCCTGGATGTCAACACACCTACTAAATATATATAAATAAACTTGCCTTGCCTTGCCTTACTTAAACTCAACAATAACAAAACAGAGCTCATGGTTATGGCCCCAAAAACACTGCTCCGGAAGGTTGGAGATCTGCTCCTCACCATCGATGGCGGCTCCATCCACCGTTCCCCTGAGGTTCGCAGCCTGGGCGTCACTCTGGACTCTAGCCTCACCTTCAACTCCCACATCAGGTCAACTGTCAAAACTGCATTTTTTTCACCTACGAAACATCTCCAGACTCCGGCCCTCTCTCCCCGACCCCGTTGCAGAAACATTAATACATACCTTCATCTCCTCTCGTCTGGACTACTGCAATGGAGTTCTGTTCAGGGTCACCAGCAAAGCCCTGGACAGGCTCCAGTACGTCCAGAACTCTGCAGCCAGGCTCCTCACCCGCACTAAGCCCTGGCAACACATCACCCCTACCCTCATCCACCTTCACTGGCTCCCGGTCAAGTCACGCATCCAGTACAAACTCCTCCTGCTAACTTACAAATCTCTCCACTCCCTAGCCCCTGCATACATCGCTGACCTCCTTCAGCCCTACACCCCCTCTCGTCACCTGCGGCCCTCCGACAAAAAGAAAAGACACATTTCCTAATGTCTTAATATGTATGTCCAGTAAGTTTTTCTTCAGGTTGTTGAAGGCATTTTCTATCATTTCATTTGATTCAGATGTTATTACATGTCTACTCTGAAACATATGTAAACAATTTCCCATAACAATAAAGTTGATAACAATAGTTTTGACTGTTCACTCATGTTCTGTTTGTATCTTAGCAAACACACACATTGATTAGCACCATGAGGGGGCGGATACACCTTTCTGTGATGTTTTACAAATCAGATATTCATGTGTAGATAGAACTCAAATATGTGCAATAATATAGCTATATCCTCTACAATTATGTGATAACATGAATAAAACATCTTCAGGTGTTATACATATCTGTCCTACACTAATAATCAAACAGATAAAATGGCATTGTATTCGGTGTACCTCATTTGTTTCATCCTCATAAATGACCTTTCACACACCATCAGTTGCCTGTGTTTGACTTAGCCTACACCTGGTACAATGCATAAGCCTCATAGTCCATATTGTGCTTGATAATGATAGTTAGATATGTAAATTAACATGTGTTGTTGATAGCATTGTATACCATGTGTACTTTATACGTCTGTATTATTCACCTAGTGGTTAAAGCACGTTATTACACGTTTAGAGTCGTTGCAATGCAGGTAAGGTTGTGTTGCTAATCTCTGCTGCTTGTTTGGTTGAATGAGTTACATTTGATGAAAATATGTAAATATTAAGAGTACATACAAAATAGGGGGAAAGTAGAAAGTCAATGATAGAAATATAGAATAGAAAATATCAAGAAGATAGGCTACTGTAAGAGATCTGTACAATACAAGTTTAGTGCTGGATGTACACAGATATTAATATAGAGGATGTGCAAATCAGACAAACTAATCAGGCTTTATTAAAACATTAAATAATACTTTAAGTTAAGGTCTTCTTTTAAATACATGTAAGCAAAAAGCTTTGGTAAATCTACAGATAAATATTAAGCCTGACAAAGTACTTAAAGTCTAATATATTGCATAATTTGTTTTGGGACTTGACAATCAACTGTCCTGCAATGTTAACTATGTTTAAGCACTTATTTTAACTGATATTACATATTAATTATACTCTTATAAGATGTATGTAGATAAGAAATGTGCAGAATATGACTGTTTAATGCTGGAGGTATACACACATATTGATAGATGTCTTGTTATGCAGTGTTGACGAACCTGCCAAGTTTTTCATTCATTGCATAACTACACCGTTTGTGTATATGATATGTCAATAAACCTTAGACAATCTTGAAAGGGATGTGCAAAATAGTCATTATATACAGTCTTTAATTAACTATTAGTAGAGAATAATGAGTAATGAATATACTTTATAGGGATCCTATTAATATCTAATGATAAAAATAATGAAATTCAATAACATGCTTTAACCACTAGGTGTCGCTTTATATCAGCTGTGCACCTTTATGGTGTAAATACAGCCTATCTACCAATTGGATCAAATATAAAAGTCAGCCGAATTAGTGTTGATACTGCAAGAAGACGTATTGTGTGAAAAGAAATGCAAGATGTTGTTTAATTACCGATATGATCCACGTCACGTTTCCAGTGTTGGCGGCAGTTCCTCATGTTTGTCTAGAAGTCTTCTCATCAGGGCTCTATAAATACAGAACTACAGCAGATATGTAATATTTAATGCAGCCGTACCGTGTATTACAATGCCGTTATGTGATGACCTCCAAAGAGAAAAGAAAGCACACTCGGAATAAAGTGTTTTCGGTCTGTTTCCGGTATTTGTTTATGACGATGTGATGTGAGATGTGAGACTGTAATTGCACAGGGGAAAATAACGTTTCTATGCCACCATTTTAGATGCGGATTTTGTTAAACTAATATGTTTGCGCTGTGGACCAACACTATACATTGACGGGGAAGGGGGTAGCAATAAAGATAACACCATTAAACAGTTACACAACATAACAGAAATAATATCGATAGCAAATGTCGAAAAATCTTGAAAGGGATGTGCAAAATAACCATTTCATACAGTCTTTAATGAACTATTAGAGAATAACGAGTAATGAATAGCTTTATAGGGATCTGGAGATAAATGTTTAGTCTTCTCAAGCACCCACTACCAAATATCTCGATTGTTTGCACTTGACAATCACCTTTCCCTGAATTGTACTCAGGTGTAACGAAAGTCTGATGTTGTTTATATTTCACATTAATCAGAATAACAGAGTAACTCAAATAAATATAGTGGAGTAAAGATACCAGGTTAACCTCTGAATTGTAGTAGAATTACAAAGTAACAATAAATTGCATGTTTTACATGTTGCTGTGTATTATAGCTGAGGATTATGGGTAGTGTAGTGTCTTCGGCCGTCTTAAACTCAGAAAAAACTATCTCCGAATCGAAGGGGGAAAAACACAAAATCATTGTACACAATTTAAACCAATCAATGTTGTGTAATCTTGTGTTTTGGAGTTGATGAGTAATGCAAATATCACTGTAAAATCAATCGACATTAGAGAGAATACTTATTCACCTTTTTTCCTATCTTCTAAATATGACAGAAATGTACTTGCTGACAGTTAATGTATCAACGTCCCCATTACTAGTTTCACTATTGTCTTTGATTTATTTACCAAAGTATGTTTGTGGATTGAATGATTGTCAAATACAGTTCAACTGGGGAGTAAAACTGTTATAGCAAACCAGATAAGTCACATGTTGACCTGACAAATCCACATTTTCATATAGTGCTTTTCACAGGAGGCAAATTGTGCTACATTTCAGGTGAATACTTTGATAGTAGGTTTAGAATAAGTTTCTAGGTTTTAATGCTACACAACATAATGTTTCTCATATGGTCCGTGGCTGCAGGACCGTCACATATCGTCTTTTAGAGATGCTCCTGATGTTCCAGGCCCTGGCATTTAGAACATCTGGTCTGCTCTCATTTCCACGTTTTGGGGCAAATTCAAATTGGACCAGTATTATTCATATGACATAAACAGAAGACCATAACACAAATTGATATCTATCTTGCAAATAATGACATTTTAAAAGGCTTTACCCTATTGAGAAATAATTTTACAAAAAATACACAACAGAAACAACAATCTAATGAAACAATTTATTCAAACAACTTGTGTGTGTGTGTGTGTGTGTGTGTGTGTGTGTGTGTGTGTGTGTATATGTGTGTGTGTATGTGTGTGTGTATGTGTATGTGTGTGTGTGTCTGTGTGTGATCATTTTGAGCTGCTATACTGTTGAGCAGGCTCCCATGTGTCCTCCCAGTCCTTGCCACTGCAAAACACACATAAAGAACAATTGAATAATTATGAATATGTCATGCTATATATATTTCTGATACTTAATCAGGCAAGTAAGTCCATTTAAAATAGGATTTGAAACACTAGGTTCATCTCAGTACCCCTCCTCGACTCCTCTCTCCCCCGGGACTTGACCCGGAAATTAATCAAGACACGCCATGTTGAAGGACGTCACAATCGCTTCAATGCAAACGGAGGAGTCGAGGAGGGGTAAGGGAGGAGGCTTCCAGAGGAGTCGAAAGGTAGGATACACGAGAGCACACTACTCGCGCATCAGAGCCCCGCCCCCAGCTGCACAGCCTCTGCTCACTGCAGCTGTTCTTACCGTTAAAGGAGGATCAGAGTCATTAAATGTTTAAAGTTCTTCATTAAGAGTAAAATATATTAAATCTCTTAAGGCGAGACACCCCAGGTGAATAGGGTAATTTTTTTAACTTAAAGGTATCAGCTAGACATTTCTCCAGTTAATGTCTTACAATAAGGCAATTGTCTTTTGTATTACAAGTTTTCTGAAATAGCATGTTTAAATATGCAAATTAGCCATTATCTCATTAAATATGCACATATTTTAACACATTTCAGGAATCGAAATCTGAACTTTGGATAAAGCCAGGTTCCAAATTCTTGTTTCATTTTGTAGTCATATTAGTATCTAAGGCTTTTACAGAAGGGATATTGGATATCTCTTTTTATCACTCAATAAATCAGAAAATACTGTCAACAGCCCTAAAATATCAATTTTCGCCATGTTTTTAGGTATACAATGTTGTATAATTCAGGCTATGAATTATATATGAACAAACCCTTCTGTAAAAGCCTTCATAATATTGATAGGAATATAACTGGAAAGTTTGGTGTCTCTACGTGCTTCTGAAGTTGAAATTTCGAACTCAGAGTAGGAGAAAAAACTCATTTTGAGAAAACGACCTTTAAAGATTGCAGTGAGGCGCTAGCTAAACCCTCCTGTTCTCTGGATGATAGCTCGCGCATCGACGCACTCCGTGAAGGTGTTTCATGTTCGGGGTCATTTGTTTTTTGTATAACCTTGCT